>CALSCE010010660.1:3309720-3352778 GCA_943593645.1 Bovichtus variegatus
GTGTGTGTGTGTGTGTGTGTGTGTGTGTGTGTGTGTGTGTGTGTGTGTGTGTATTAAAGAAATGAGTACAACCAGTGTGCGGCATGAAACTTAAGGAAAGTTCATCTCCACAGACCTCTAGCATTGATCACTGGGGCCCTAAAGCTATTATCATGATCTAATTAGGTTTAACATAAGTCTGTGTCACGGCCCGGTGCAAGGCTGTCTTGTCCCCAATTCCACACTTTCACAGGATCCCTATTTAAAAATAGCACACATGTGCCACACATACATGCGGTGAATACTAATACTTTTTTTCCCCCAGTTACACTGAGATCCACTTTAATGTCAGACTGAGGTCCAAGCAGAGTGACATTATGTAATTTTGCGAGGCAATGAACAAAAATATAAAATACGACTCCTAGTTTTAAATGGTAATCTGGAAGAATTCTGTTTTTCCATACATGCATAGCTGTTACTTCAGAAAATACAAAATGATTCATATGTGATGAACTGGCTTTAAAGATGTATATATATATATATATATATATATATATATATATTGTTTGATTCAAGAATTCTTTTAAAATCATACCACCATAGTTGTTGGTATTCTTGATTGATGTACTTTTCATAGTATAACATCCCATCTGTTTTACGTTGTGTCTCGCAATTCTCACAATTCTTCATTTCGGCTGTGGATATATCTACTTGTATATTGTCTGACTCAGCAATAGAGAGTAGCCAAAGTCATATTTATTTCAACAAGTGACCACATGTTGCATGCATCCACACGTTCATGCATTCACACACATACAACCTCACAAGAACTTGATGTCCATGCCAAATTATAGCCTCCTAGGGTGACACTGTGGCCGCCAAAGGGTGAGGACATTTAATTCTGGTACCAACAGCACTATAGAGCTGCTGGTCGCAGGAACATAACGTAGCAACGTATAACTTTATCTTTTTTTTTTATCAGTTTTGTTTTGTGAAAAGGACTCTTGTTTCTCCCAGTTCTGGTGTAACTTCATATCGAAACTAATTCCTTCGATTTTAGCCAATTCTCTCCCGGTCCACTCTCTGTATTGTCTGTGAGCTATAAGTTGGAGATGATGTGAATAGCCCTGGCTCAAAAAGTGTAGAAGGTGAAACATGTAGCCAGTGACCTAATAAGAAGACCTTTGAGGTGCGGCCATTAATACAACTGTCAAAAATATTCCATAATAGAATACTATATTTAATTTATCTTATGTACCTTATATCTGGGCTGCCATGCTTTAATACAGCTGTGAATTACCTACTCTGACACCTTATTCATTTTCAACATGATTAGCGGCAGTGGTGTGCATGGCTGGCGCAGTGGGTGGCTGTGGCCCAGTGCACACACTCATGGGCTCATTATGCCATTGCGCAGGTGTAATGGAATGACACCCCCCCCCCTCATCCTCCAACACACACACACACACACACACACACACACACACACACACACACACACACAAGGCCTTGCATGTACAAACTCAAGAACATGAAAGCTTGCACACAGACTGAATACAGTGGGCCCTCTTGGCCTCTTCACGAAGCAACTTTTTTTCAATGTTGTACACTCTAGGCATCCACTACAGTCTTATTATTTCAGGGCCAGGCTGAGGGGCCAATGCTACAGTCCCCATATAAGGGAAGACAAGTTTAAAAGAGAAAAAAAAAACGTGTCGAGAGGACTTCCCTCCCTCTCCACTACTCCTGTGTCCTCTGTTATTATGAATAGTGGCGGTAAGAGAGAAAAGCATATACTCCATTCGAATCCGTTCATAGTTCCTGAAGGACCACTCTCACCAGACGAGAGCCCCCCCCTCCCTCTTTTGATTGATATGTGAAATCCGTCTCTCTCCGCAGCTCTAAAGGCAGTCCCTGTGTGTGTCTGAAAGGTGCTCATTGTTGAGTAGAGACCACTTTGTCAAGAAACAATCCTGTTCCCAAGGAAGCTGAGAATGTCTTAAAAAAGATACAGGCCCTTATTGTGTACATTGGGGAACTTTAATTTTGTGTGTGAGGTCATTTTAATCCTGATGAATTTTTATAGTAGCGGTTGTAGTTCAATAGCTGGTCGCCCTAATGCTCTAAAGAAGGAGCAAAATAAAGGAAGAATGGGAAAGAATGAAAAACCCACCCACAGGCCCGTCGAACAATCCTAAACTTAGTGTGTCACGGAGAGCGAGGAGGAAGGGTAGAGGCCTTTGTTGATGGACACATTGGGATGTATTTAAGTTCTACAAAGGAGGCTCCCTGAATGGAGGCTTGATTTCTGCTACAAGGTTTAAAAATGCGTGGTCTAAGGATAGATTTGCCACGGGATAAAGTTTGTGTTTGGTAATCTCTTAGGCCACAGAAGCTGATGTGGGTGAACCACCCAAGACCTTGTTTCTGAACTGGTGCCAAAAAGGAAAGGCAACAAGATTCTACACAGACGTGCATCTATGACACTGCTAATGGTATGATTGAGCACTCTTAATTGGCATATTGGATTTTTCCGACCACATTTTCTCACATTTGACCGAGGCAAACTTTCCCAATGAAAGTCATGTAATCTCAGAGTCTTTTTCTTTATCATAATAGATGGGTAACCTTTCAGACTTCTTCTTTTGTGCAAACTAATGGTCTTATTTGAGCAGCAGTTTGTCTTTTCATCTGAGCTGCGTGGCTGTTTTGTTGTCGGTTCGCCCTCTGGCCTCGTGTAGGTTTAGACTTGATACGAGCCTATTAGGCAGACGAGTCAAAGTGTAAACACTGAGCAGCGGAAAATGCGACACTAAACTGGATAAAGTTACTAGATTTGTGTACATTTTTACAAATTAAAGCACTAGATAAACACATCAAATGTTTTATTTTGTTGCTTTTGTCAAAATGGTGCACCATCACAAAGGCGTGCTCATCACCATTGTGGCTAAATGGAAACTGGATCGTATTTGAGAAAAGGCAGGGTGAGACCAAACAACATGATTCATAATGGTTATTTGTGTAGCATGTAGCTGAGACTCAGCAGGGGGCAAAGGCATGGTCTTTACTAAGTACGTCTCTCTGCTTAGTTTCTCCTCAGTCGGGTGTGCGGCCTGTCTTCCTGATAAATATTCTCATATGGATTCCGAAAAACATCATCTCCATGTTTCTGATCTTTCCCAAAATAATGAGTGTAAGAGTCTGTCATTCTCGAGCGAAGAAAGGAGGTGCATTCAAACAAGTTTCACTGGTGCATCATGTCGGAGGCAGACATATTGCACATAGATTGGGTTACCTTTAGCTGGGTGATGGATCCTCACAATGCTTCCAAATTCTAGTAGCTAGCAAACATACACATACCTTCACTGACACTTGTTCGCTCTTTTTCCTCTAACTGTCCTTTATTTCTTCTCTGCTTCTCCCTCCTCCCTCTTTTCCCTCTGTTTGGAGATGCAGAGATCCAAGTGCGCAATGGTGCATTACTAAGGACACCTGCTCTGTTGATGTGGCCAGGCAGCTTGACTGCGTGTGTGTGTGTGTGTGTGTGTGTGTGTGTGTGCATGCAGGCATTTATTAATTCATCAACTTTTAGGCTGAGACTGGGACCAAACCTATCAAAATTGTTCCGAAGTGAATCTGTCCATTTCTGCCTGAAATTATGCATAATGGGCTTTTAATTCCGTGCCCTGCAACAAGCCGAAACAGTGCCCAAAATAAAATAGCTTATCCTCAGTGTTCCCACACCTTCTTAAACATCAAATTCAATGACTTATCAACGACTTTCCAGGCCCAATTCCCTTAAATTCAAGGACCCAACACGGCATAGTTAGAGACACGGATGAAGGTAAATTAGCGTTGCACTTCCTCGAGGCAGGTTGCGCGTGAAACAATGATAGAAGACACACATGCAGAAAGCAGAATGTCGCCTATTTACTAACATTAAGTTGAAATAAATATCAAAAGAAAATATAGAAATGTAAGCACTTTAAATTAACCTTGTCTATTTATGTCAATTATCAAAAACTTTCAAGGCCTTGATTTTTTCCCTTTAAATTCACAAATTTTTCAAGGATTTCAAGGACCCATGGGAACAATGTCCTACACCATTTATTTAGATCACCTCAAAAGTATTTATAATGAGAAACAAAGAGATTATATGGAACAGTAAGAAGACCAAAGTATGGGACTTCACCCTCTGCTACATCCCTGAAACAGATGCTTCCACCTCCAAACAAAATCACATGACGCCTCGCTCCACTTGCCATTTCATTAATTCCTCAAAAATAAGTCCTCTTTGCAGAGGGTCAAAATAGACAGAGGAGGGAGAGTTCCATGCCTAGGAGGGCACAATATGTTCGGTCACATTATACTGTACTTTCTCCTTTTGCTCAGGAAGGAGAAAAAGAGTGCAAGCGAAGGGGAGCAAAAAGGAATATTTTTATTACTGACATGAATGAGTTCTGTTCATGTCCCCCCCTAAACCCCCCAAATATGTGCCCTGTACCCCCCACCACTCCCCAAAACTACATAGAAAAAAAATCCTATTCACTTAGTATGTAGGTCACATTACAGTTGTGTCTAGCTATTGGATATGGGCTTAGATAACTGTTTGTTGAGTATTAAATGCTTTCGCTGCCTCAGCAGCCTCTGCCACTGGTATTTCTCACACAACTGTGCAACTGAAAGGAGGCAGCGCCGCACCGAAAATAATGTCAAACACGCACGCACGCACGCACGCACGCACGCACGCACGCACGCATGCACACACTTTCAACCTCTGACGCTTTTTGTGTGTACTTAAAAAAAGAAATTTGTTTTCAGAAAACATTCACTTTTCTCACATAAAAGAGCCTTATGCGAAGTTGAAAACGAGTTAAAGCAGCATCTAAACGAGGACAGTGCTGCGGTGAATAGGAGGTAAACCCATTGACCTGAGGTGCTAGCTCAAGCAGATGAATCTTTGCTTTTCTTTCCTCTTATCCCTGTTTGCTTTGGGTGACCTTGCTCACCAGCCCTGATGCAGTGTGTTCACATAGCACTGGGCTAATGGCTTAGATAGGCCCCAGCGTGGACGGTACTTCCCACCGAAAACACCCCGCCATATTCAACCCTTCCCTGCTCAATTGTATACTCGCCGTTCGCTACAAGCAACCTCCGATTTGAAAATCATCAGGCGGAGGTGCGGGGCAGAGGAGGAAATTGCACCTGCTTTTATACCAGCAGGATCCAGACGAGGAGTGTGTGTTCACTTAAAACAGAAAGGCAGGAGACAAGAGGGGGCACCTAGCCGCTGTACAGTTTTGCCCTCTGTTGTCTTTACATGAAATGAAAGATGCAAAAAGTGTGTGTGTGTGTTTGTGAGTCATCCTCCCCTCCCTCCGTCCTTTGTATGAAATGAGCCCAGATGGTGATTGATTTTTCAAGTGCTGACACCCCTGCTTGAGAAGCACCCCTCCTTTTGACACACACACACGCTCACACACACGCACGCACGCACACACACACACACACACACACACCGTACGCTCACAAACACACACACACACCGTACGCTCACAAATACACACATACCCGTCTTTGTGCCGAGCAAGTGAGGCACACTAACATCTCTGTGCCATCATCATCTTTGTGACTGCCAGCAACCACCATTGATCGACAAAAGTATGCATGCAAACAAACAGACACACACGCACACACAAGCACAGAGCAAATAAAACTAAATAAAATATTACAAATCATGAAGATAAAACGTTTAGGAGATCAACATAATATCTTTTTGATAGAGCAAAAAAAAATCTTCTCATTCCAGATTCTGAAATGTGAGAATTTGCTGTTTTTCTCTGTTTTATATAATTGTAAATGGAATACTGTTGGCTGGACAGAGCAAGCTTTTTGAAAGTTTCCCCCTGGGCTCAGGAAAACTGTGCTGGAGCAGAGACGTGAGTTGTCTTTTTGATGTTGGGCATTTAGAATGGATTACATTTTTATCATAGATCGAATGTGCAAAGGCAAATAGAGTTCAGTTTCTACAAATAAATTCAAGGCGTGGAAAAGGTCATGCAAAGTTTGAGTAAAAAAAAAAAAATTTAAAAAAGAGAGTGATTGAAGTGTATTTTTTGGGGAATCTTTCAATGTTAACAGACAGAAAGAGACACAGAGCGATGTTAGTCAGGGATAGGGTAAAGTGACAGAGAGCTGTACGCAACAGCAGCCCCATTCAGTTAAAGTGGCTGTGTGGCTAAATGATGTCATTGGCTAACTAGGCGTTCTCAGGCCATTGCCTCTGTTTGCGTGACTAAATACATACAATTAAGACCTAGGCACTTCTCAATCTCGGTGAACTCATTGTTATCCCCGGGTTCAAGAGCGCTGATAATGGGGGCCAGAGGAAAACAGGCGTAGCAGCGAGAGAGACAGAGAGCTGGTGGGTAAAATAGACATCTCATTATTAGTGGCATTCTCTTTCACCCCAACAGCGCTACTAAAGCCTTGCTCACTCATCTGTCCCCTTTTTCTGCCTGTTTTCTCTTTTTTTTTACCCGTGGCTCTTTCTCCTCAGCTCACTTTCCTTTTTTTCCCCCACCTTTTTTTTCATTATTTTCCCAAAAAAACACAAAATTCCATTCTTTTCTTTTGTGTTTCTGTGTGTTTCGCCATTCTCCTCCTTTATTTATGTGAGGATGCATTGTATGAGCAGTGTTTGCTCCCATACAGTGGCTGGTTTTTGACATAGGGGCTGAGAATGACACAGACCTTTTACCAGTGTAACCAGTTGAAAATTGTCAATGGACAGTCACGTTTCTATTTCTATTAGCTGTAATCCTACATGAAACTGAAGAGCAATGTTGAAAAAACCTACAAAAACTACAAAATCATTCAAAAAGGACTCAGTGCCACTGAGTAAAAAAAAGGGCTCAGTGTAGCCCATCTAGAGCAGTGGAGGTCACATTATGGCCCTCCTCCCATGACGCAGACATACAGACACACACGCACACGCACACACACACACACACACACAAACCAGATTGAGTGTAATCGTCTAAAGCGAGACTTCCCTGATGGCCTCGACACTTGACAGTGATGCCCTCAAGTCTAGGAGAAAACTCTGTAACTGGAGAACGATTGCTTCTGCCTGTCTTGAGTAACTGGATCACCATGCCGTCCTCCCTGCCCACAGGCACACATACACACACACACACACACACACACACAAGAATGATACACATTCATTCACACACACAAACAGCACAAACACGCAGATATTGTTTCACTGAGACACACAGACGGATTTACAGATAGACACCAACAGAGGAACGGAAGTAAGCTCACGACACAGATACAGCCAGAATGCACTGTGCATGACAAGAGGTGTGTGTAAGGCACGTCGGAGAGGGGGGTGGGGGTGGGGGAGATGTGAGGGCGGCGCATTCTCCTCCAGTCTTCGGCGGGGCGCGGTGGCGGTAGCCTAGGTAAATGGATCTTATTTAGCGGCGCGTCAACACGTGTAAGGGGGCTTACGGCTCATTACTCTGGGCCCCGATCCTCTCTGCTCACCCACTGATGGATGGCAGGGGCTGCTGGGAGGAGGTGCAGGTGGGGGGGGGGGAGAAGGAGAGCGTCATGGACATCGACCTCACCCTCCTTCCTTCCACCCTCCCTCCTTGCCCTCTTGCTTTTATATTTCCTCTCCTCACTTTTGCTTCACACGCTTTTGTCTTGCTTTGAATGTCCTTTTCATCCAACAGATGGCCGTGTTTATCTTTTCTTTATCTGACTGACACTCACAAGCAAAGAAAAATGTCAAATAAAACAAACACACAGCTAGGAACCTTTTGAAAGTATTTGGTTTGAACGCTGTGGTGTGCAATAGGATCATGACAAGCACAGGTGTAATACAATGAATGATGGCTGACTTCCTAGCTTCTTCAGTTTGAGACATAATTTGGTCTTGTGACTCTTTTCCCATATCTGTGTACAGGTGTTTTCCTGCTGTTCATTGCAGAGAACTTACTAATGAAATATTTTCTGTATGATCGTCTGAAGCTTATCCTGAGGTTTCGTCATATATTTTTTTTGTGTATCTATTGTCTAGAATCGGACGACATATTAAAAATGTAAAACCGGCCACTGTCAGCCTAACAACCAGCGATTATTTGCGCAGGTGTCTGTAATTCACTCAGTTAGAAGTGAAATTGTGCCCTCTCCACGTGCTGTTTGTCCCCGCGGTCCCTCTTCTTGCTCCCTGAGCAACATCTGTCACTCGCTCTTTGGGGGCAGACCATTATATTAGGAAAATAAAATGACAAAAAATCGCCCAAGACAAACAACAGATGATGATGTATGACAATAGATGTACAGAGCCTATCGCCAATAGCGACAGTTGTCCAATCGCCCAACCCCACTAAGGTCAGATCATTCTCATGTACTGTGAGGCAATTGTTATAGTTTGCCTTATTCTTTTTGCAATAGAATGTTCAATTCCCATTTTCTAGAGTTTTATACAAAGACATGGCAAATTCAAGTCGTTACAAACTCCTTCAGTATAGGTATGCACAATGTCATTCCAGACCACCAAAAAGAAGAAAGTAACACCACACATAGTAATCCACATTCTTCAAGACCATAAGATCCAATAAAAAAATTCAAAATTTGAAGTTGTGACAAACAGACTTGTCATTATCATCGGAATGCAGAAATTGTTTTTTTCTAAATATAATTCAGGGGAAAGAAACACATCGATGCATATCAACAGTAAACTTTTACCCTCCACACCTGTTCTGTTCTTTAGAGGTTTGGGAGTCTGTGATTGGCTCAGTAGGTGGTGAATTTTAGGTCAGGCCTGCTGCTTTCAAGCTCTCTACAACACCAGTCGTCTGTATGTGCTGAACTTTTAAACCCTTACATTAGCTCCCTGACTCTTAATTGTTACCAGCACACAAACCTGCACTGTAAACATCTCAACCATGACACACAGCTGCCTACCACACACACATGCGCATGCACTCACACATATACTTCTTCCGAAGCACTGAGTCAAGTCCCATTCTCTTTAGCTCGTAGAGCATTCCTCTCATTCATGGAAGCAGGGCCCTCCTAGTGAAGCGCTTAATTGGCTGCAGATTGCTCTTTAACCTCAGGGTTACACCGCACACGCACGCACGTAGACAGAGGCAAACACACACGCACACATACGCACACACACACCACTTGTGCAGGCTGTTAAAGTCTTAAGGGAAATGGAGTGTGGTTTTAACAACTCAGTGGGGAGGTCAAAGGTCAACAGATTTGTAACAATCTCTAAGGATCTGTCAGTCAAGGCTAAGATGCCAAGGCGACTGCTGCACACACACACACACACACACACACATTTGGATGCTTCGGTATCTCACGATTCAATTGCAAGTCTTTGGGTCACGATTCCATTCAAAAATCGATGCTTGTTTCAAAACAATTCCCGATTCAAAATCGATTCTGTATTTAGTACATAGGGGGACGAACTGTAGGATCTACTCCAGTCTGCTGTGCGCTAATAAGTAGAGTAGAGTAGAGTGTGTTTAAGATTAGTTTATTAGAAGAGTTTTTATTTGAAAATCAGCTGATGTATAGCAACAATGTAAACACACAAAGGCAAAGCTAAGACAAAAGGGAACATGTATTCATGCTAAACACTTTTTACTCAATAGTTTAGTATTTAGTACCAACTTATACAAACAATACAAATGCTTCCTGTTACATAACTACAATTAATAGGCTTAGGCTAGTTTCCTTTTTATTTCTTAGAAACTTGCCAATTTCAATAATAAATTGTACACAAAAAAAAAAGATGTGAAACTGTGTGATTTTTCAACAAATCACGCAACAATGCTTGACACAGCTTTGACGTGGTATGTAGGATTACTGTTCAACATAAGTCATTTATATAGTTATTTTCTTTTAAAAATTCATTTTTGGAAGTTTGATCGATTCAGAATCGTAGATTAGAATCTCGATTCTTACATTCTTACTCCCCCCCCACCCCACCCCACATTACTCTGTCCTCTCAAAATGTTCTTCCCGTTTCAACTGTCTCATGTGTAGATGGGAGATTTTTTTGACTGTCTGGTCAAACATGCTTGACTGGATCTGATACCACCCACAGGACCGGAATGGGATGTCTCAGTCCCAGGGCTAGCCATTTTAGCCCTCTGCCCAACATGGCCGGCTGTGACATTTTGGTCCTTTAGTTTGCTGCCCAACAGGGACATGTGTGTCTGTCTGCCTATCCTACTGGGACCACTGCACTCCTCCTCAAAACAGAAGCTCTTGCTGTGATTGAGATTAAACTCTGGCTTGAGAGAAAGAGGAATTTGTGGTTTCGCAGGCCTCTTAAAAACTGGTCTCATCTTTGTTAAGAGAAGTTTTGAATCAACATATGCGATAGGCTTTGTTTTGGTCGTATAATTACATTTTGCATTTGTATAATAAAATAGTTATGGTATTGGACATTTTTTTACACGTCTTTATTTACAATGCAATTCAGATATGTGTGTTACCGTATGTATGCATGCGTGGGTGTGTTAGTCCCTATTGTTTATGGTGAATATGCTTTTCTGCATGACCCTCTCTCCTCTTCCAGAAGAATCAAGATCTGTGTGTTTCTCTCCCAAATTAGCTTTTGCACTTTTATCCTAGAGCATGAAGGAACTTATTGCTAATATGATTGTGTTTGACGGAGAAAGAGCGAGAGGGTAAGACTGAAAGAGAAGACAGAAGGAGAGGAAAGAGAAGGAACATTTAGTTATTTGAAGCAGTGTGGTGGTTAACATTCAAATGCTGTTTTTTTGATGAGTTTACACCGCTGTGTAAAAACACACAATTTACCGCGTTCAGACATCTGATTTAATGAATGATAGGTTGCAAAGAAAAACAGTTACGAATATTTAAAAAAAGAAAGGAACAAAGGACCCTGGCAGAGACTAGTAATGCCTGCCAGTCATTCCATTGTACAGGCTTATGAATGATTAAGCTACTGTAGCAACAAGGGCAGATCAAATTACGGACGCCATTTTGTTAGTTTCCCCTGCAATCTTTCATATCTCCACCAGTCGTTTACCAGATTTATTCCAAACAGGATGATTGTGCTGTGTGTATTTATGTGTGTGTGTGTGTGTGTGTTTGTGGTGGGGGGTGCAGGCAGGGTGGCATGCTCAGAGTTAATACCGCAAATTGTTGTTAGATGCAGGTCTCCCTCTGCCATGCGTTTTGGACAGGAAGGTAACGTGATTGGCTTTGTTCAGTCTTCCTGGCAGCCGACACCAGCTGACATCTGTTCCCTCCTAACCACTCAGACTTATCTCCATCAGGGAACACACACACACACACACACACTATCACACAGAACAGACATGCGCACACACTGATTCACATGGTCATACACACAACCATACTGGTGCTCGTGAGGGAAAAAAGCACACACATGCTGCAGACACTCACACACGCACGCACACACTCTCACTCTTACACACATGAGCTAATGTTGTGATAATGAAGAGTTCAGTGTGCCAGTTGTATGTGGGTAGCAAATACATTCACGTTTCTATAAAAAGCAAAAACAGAGACGGCAAACTGTGCTCAAAGTAAGACAAAAACGGCAGAATACGCAGTGTATGTAAAGCATGGCCGCATTATCAGATGTACTCAATCTACGCTGTATTGAAATTAATACTCCAAAAAACTAGACTGGCACAAAAGGGGCAGCTGATTTGCTTATGCATTCAGGGCTGATTGTGGTGGCGTTGCAAATCTTATTGCGTTGCTAATTTAAATTATTGGCGGCCAAGTCCCTGGCATGGAGGCCTGGGCGTATATCTTAGACATGTGGAATCTGAAGGCAGAGTGGCATGAACGCTTTCCGGGTAGACGAATAAAGAATATCAGTCAGATTTGCCTCTCTTAAGCAAATAACCATCTGCAAAACTGGCCGGTGTATAAAAGAGTGCCTTTTTTCTTACTCGGAGATGAGAGGGTGAAGAAAAAAAAAAAAAAGGAAGAAGAAGGGTGGGTGCAGGAAAAAAGATAGAGGTCTGCTGTGAGAGGGGGAGGCTGTTTGAAATTAGCCCTCCACTCTGGGGTCCTGGGAAATGAATGTGACATGTCCAGATTTGGTGTTTTTGTTGCAATTACCAGAAAACACCAGATGAATTCTTTGCAAGCCATGTGTGCTGGTTTGTGTACGCGTGAGTGTGTGTGTGTGTGTGTGTGTGTGTGTGTGTGTATGCGTGTGTGTGTAACCGTGTACACACATATGGATGTCTGAGCAAGTATGTGTGTGTGAGAGCAGGTGGCAGGCATATTTGAAGATGACAGTAGGGGTCTGACCCATGCCAGGCCCAATAAAGCGGCCTTGTGATGGAGCTTATGTGACACTCTGTCCCCAGGGCTCTGAGGTCTCTCTCTCCTTCACACACACATGCACAACACACACACACACACACACACACACACACACACAGTGCCTCATTTCCCCTTGTGGTGCTCCCCGTCATACAGCGAAGGCAGCACCCGGATTGCTGTGGGTACGCGTGAGGGCTGTGTGTGGTCTGATGACGGCATGCTGTACGCTCAGCGCTAACGCTATTGATCTCAGTCACCTCTGCTTTTTCTGCACCAACTCATATTGCCAGTTGTATCAACCACCTACGCGTGTTTTGAAATGTTTTGAATGCTGCTCACACTTGTAAAGTTGAGCTGAGTCATTTGCAGTCGTTCAGCGTTGTGCTGTGCGTCACACTAAAACTAGAAAAACCACAGCAGAATACACAGAAGGCGCGTATGTCATACGATAATGAAATAAAAAAACGGCATCTCTGAAAAGTTTAACCAGACTCGCTCATGGTCATTTCTACAGAACATGATTTGGTTGAGAAATTAAAAACTAAATACACAATATTTCCTTTGTGTTATAATGTTAGAGGGTTTTCAGCTCTCTGCACACGCTAACCACATGCTAACCTTCTCTAAGATCTCAATCTGTTCCATTTTAAACTGAGAACAAGTGAAAAATATACTTGATTTAATGTATAGCCTTAACAGCCTAAACTACTCTGTAACGCTTGCTTATGTAAGAGTATTAGAGCCAGGCATTAGGGGGAAATGAGAGGAGGATAATTAAATTTGCATAAATTTCGCTTTTCGAGAATAAAGTCGAACTTTCAGTATTATGCCGTAACGCTAGTTTTATTTATTCTCAAAAGTTTAATGTTTATTCTCAGCATTTTCAATTTATTCTCAACACTTTGTCATTATTCGCGAATGAAAAAAAATGATAATAATTATCTTGCTATCGTGACATTTTTTTCATGCGTGGCACAGTTTTATCTTATTATCAACATTTCAACTTTATTTTCGACATTTTGACTTCATTCTTGAAAAGCAAGACCTGGCCCGAATACTCTTCCATACTCAAACATATTTGAAATGGGCCTGCTCCAACAAGCTATCTGTGAATACAGCCATGAGGCTAACATGAGAAAGGGAAGTTAGAGTGGTTCCGCCAAAGATCAGCTTGACAGTAATGCTGTGAGGCAGACACTACTGTCTCTGAGACAGAGAAAAAGAAAAGGTGGGATGTTACCTGTCAGATAAACAAAAATCCATCTCATCTCACGTACATTCTCTCTGATGCTCTGTCTCACTTCCTCCCTCTGTTGTGCTGTTGGGAGAGTTAAGCATAGTGTATGCACTTTATCAGCCAAGGACAGAGCACTGTGTGGTTTCAGTAAATAGAGAGTCCTTGACACTTTACAGGTGCATACAGCAACTTCACATCTTGGTGGCTAGAATGGCAGCTGCAGACAGAGAGGTAATTATCTGAGAACTACTTTAGTATGCCGTAATCTGATACCGTACAGTACATACATGTGCCGAGCAGGATTACCAAAGGATACAAAAGTGTTGAGAAAGTGTCACATCTCAGTAAAGTCAGATTTCTACAGACAGGTAGCTCACTCGCTGCTGTTTAAGTGAATTACTTAAATTCCCTGTGTAACATTAATAGCCCACAAGGATTTTGTGTGCGCAATGCGAGACAAATTAGTAGTTATCTGCCTTTATGTTTCAAGTCTGATCACTCAGAAGAGTCTTGCACACACATCATATACCCGACAACCTTCTGGACATTGCATTTCGCAACTCGGACATCATTATCGTCCAACTCTGACTCATTCAGTTGACCACCTCGGCTCCGAGGGCCAGAAGCACTTGCAGGCGCCGTCAAGACTGTACTTTTAAGGCAAACATACACCAAACCTAAAATCTAAAACACTAGACTATATTTAATGCTTGCTTCCTATTTTAATAATAATACAATCACTTTGCAATAGTCATAATACATTTTTAAAGTTCATCTTGTACAATAACTAATAATTGTTCATTCAGCACAAAACTATTTCAAAATGGCTTTAAAGTTTGGTGTCCATCACTTGTATAAGTACCCTGCGTTCAGCAGCTTTGGGTGGTTGAATTGCATGAGCACCTAAGTTTGCTAAGAGAAGCTTTTGTATGGCCCGACTTGGCCTAATTTTCCTTTTTTTAATTCTCCCATATTTGGTCAAGATATTTGGCATTGCCATTACCATTTGGCCAGTTTACATGAATTATATTTTTGTTGTTGATTTCAAAGCGGTCACCAACTGTAATAACTTTTTTTCTAAATCACTCAAACCCCTTACTGTAAGTAAATTAAGTGTTAGCGGTACGGAATATGGAAATGCCTTTGAAAGAGGAGGCAAAAGTAGAAGAATGTTTATTTTTTTTGCTGAACTGGCCCATAGTTGCATCTTCCAATTTTTCCACATCTCATTTGCTGCCGCAATAAACCAGACTAAAAAACAAGTGACCTGTTTTTTTGCACACATATTTTTCAATAGTGCAATTTACTGGAAAAGAAGACCTGCAAGATAGCATCAACTGTCTGACTGTATATGCATGTACTGTGCATGCAGGCATTGCAATCATCCATTTTTTCATTTAGGCGGTTTCAATGCATAGTTTATGTTATTTCAGACAAGAAAAGTCTGATTTCTGTCTTGCTTCTTCCCTCGTTATTTCCTGTGTAATGTTTTGTGTCTTTTGCCTTTTGTATATCTTGATCACTGGATTTTTAGAGTATCACATTCTCTGAGCTATTTATTTAAGTTTTGCAGTCTGCAGATTCTCGAGACCACGTCTTGGGTTTACCATAATGTGGATTAGAGACTTTGTGTATTTGTACTTTGTTGTTTGTCTCCAAGCACTTCCAGAGAGGTAATAAAGTAAAATAATTTTAAATTAATGTGGAGGAGGAAGTCTAAGGTTGGGAAACCTAAGGAGTTTCCTTCTGAGGCTGTGTGGAGATCTCATGCAGCTAAATAAAGAGCGGGCCTCATAATGGCATTTACGGTTCAATATACACTGTGTAAAGAAGACTATAGCTTAACACTTTGACTAACAGATGACACATCAGATGAGGAATAAATTGGAGTATTGCATATCAAAATAACAATTAATGTTGCTGCTCCTGATGACGAAAGGTACCTGGTCACATGATATAGATTCTTATTTCAATCACAGCTAAATAAATCTCAGATATTTGTAAAAAGTATTTGGTATATATGCTGATTTGCTTAAGTATACATTCGTATGTACAGCTTTTAAGGAAGATTTGATTTGGGAAGTAATTTGACATTTTAATATTACCTTAAGACTCACACAAAACCACAATTTGACCTCAGCTCATATCACTTAAAAGTGTTACACAAAAAAAAGCTCAAGGTGATGTATGAATTTCTATCACTCTTTCCCCCCCTCTAAGCTCTGTCGGTGAAAAAGTGTGAACTAACAAGCGTCCAGCAGCTTGTAACACAAAGGGCCGTCTACACATGTTATTCAAGAGAAGCAGTGGAGTCTGGCCAGGCACTGCCGTTAAAAAGAGTGAGTGAGAGGGGGAGAGTGAGTAAGCAAAGCTGTATAGTGATTTGCCATTTATAATTGGCCTGCAATGGTAGATGGTGGCTGGCAAGGACAGTTTTTTTTTTTTTTAAACACAATCTGTGCCTGCGGTCGGGGCGATGCATCGCTAATGACAGAAAGCCAGAGTAGTGTGGAAGCACAACAGCGCCTGGTGGCTACAAGGCCAGCACTCGCAAATATGTTATATCAGATTTCAGATAGATGATGTTTCATGGTAACAGCTCATACAATTGTGGGTACTTTCTATTTCAAATGCTTATCTTCACAAGCAAAACATTGTAGGAAAAAGTCACATTGCACATTAAGCGCATTGAATACATTGCCAAATGCAACATTTGAAACCTTTATTTATCCACCGATATTCCACTGAGCTGCTTGCTCTTTGCCAGTAACACTCAGCTCATACTCCACACAGTTACACACAGTCTCACTGGTAGCTGCCCATTAAAAACTCCCAAGCAGTTGGGGGTAAAAGTCCCGATGTGCAGAAAAACATCTGTGAAAATAAAGATCTTATCCAAAAAAGGACCCGAGGACACTCAGACCCAGTCTGAAATAGACCAGAGGATAATAACACCCATTTGCTTTCAAAATGTGGCGGACCCCAACAAACCAAAGATACGCCACCATTTAACGAGCGGTTGTGGTCGAGAGGAGTAGCAACACCAACAAGTCCTCCGAATTAAACTTCGTCACTGTTAGGATTGTATGAATAATTTTGTAATCAAGTAAGCAAAGGCTCCCTCCCTCTTGGTCCAACAGTAGCTCAACAAAGTCCACCCCAATGCTGTTACACATGCACATGGGCAAATACACAGCCGGCCAAAGAAGACATGTGAGCCCAATAATATGAACCTCCTACGTAATTTAACCACAACTAGTTTGTTAAGTTTAAGGAACAATTGTGGCCATTGTCAAAGGAAACCAACATTGATGAACAGCGGACCAGGACCAGGAACCTGCGCACTTTTTGTGACTCTCTTTACACTGTTTCCTCTTCTTCTCCCGACAAAAATTATCATAACTCCTATGTTCGCCGCTGGAGGGCTTTGTGATTGGATCATATATCTTTTTTGGGCATTAACTAAAACATCTGATACTGTGCTGTGTTTTCGTGGGAGGACATTCTCAGCAACACCTCCCACCTTAGAAGAAATGCATTTCCCCTGGAATGATGACGATTCACCACATGATCAGAGCTGATAGTGAGTCTGCTTGTATCCATTTGGATATTAGACATATCGACATTCAGATCCAAGGTGCACATACATACAATGGTACCCTACCTGTTTAGAATGTAATTTGGACCTTGCTTGACTTGCATAGTAGGTTGTTCTAGAAAAAATTAAATGGTCCTCTAGATAAGGGTTCAGGATCCCGGTTTGAATGTAGTCAACTGATTACCTGGGTGTCATCAGTGGTTATCAGCCTTATAGATGTGGATCAGAAGGAGGCTGCTGCAGCAGCTAGTATGTTGTATCTTCTTTTCACACGGTTGATTACCGAAAGATGGAATACAAGGAGACGACACCAACATCTAGCAACCGTACTAATTATGATAGAACTTTGACCAATGAGACCGGTGTTCTCGTGCCGTGTGAAGCCCACAACATTTTGTTGTCCCAAACCACAATCTCTTCCTAAACCTAACCAAGTACTTTAGTTGCCTAAACCTAAAGAAGTTGTTTTGTGTTTCAAAAAGATTACATTTCATTCAGTTTTATGTGTTACGTGTGGTTTTTAAGTTTCACTTTCACAATGTAGTAGACGCAGTTTGGTCCATATGACGTATTAGAATATTAGCGATAACCACTGATATCGCCTATTTAAGTTGTGGTTGAGTACAATGTACAATGACACTAGGGCAGTATTGGTTGAGGGAGAGTACCCATTTGTCCCAGTCTTTCAGTGTGGAGAATCAAACTGCAGGGGAGGGACTCTAGGGGAGTCAGAACAGGACCCATATGCCCAGCCATGGATAAGGATATTTTTTTGATAAAGAGCCCCCACCACCACCACCACCTCACCTCCATCTCTTCTCCTTCCTGATGCCTCCTCCATAAACAATGAAAAGTTAATGAAGAGGTAACTTAATGATGTAATGAATATGGCGGAGCCCAAGGTCAGAGCTGGCTACAGTCTGGGGCTGGGCACAAGACAGGGCCAGGTGATAACACACAGTTTTAAATGCCTCTCTCTCTCTCTCACACACACACAATCACAGACGCACGCAGTCTCTGTATGCATGTAGATCTAAATGTTATTTGCCTGCTGGCATTGAGAGAACAATAAAGCGTTTTGAATTGTTGTCTGCAGAAATATGTGTGCAACGCTAACCCTGAGGTACATGCGTGTGTGTGTGTGTGTGTGTGTGTGTGTGTGTAGTGAGGGTACCGTGGGTAATAACAGTAGAGAGCTGTTTTTAAGTTTTTGTGTGCATTTGTAGCTTTGTGTGTTTATGGCTTTTGCATTCTTTCCTGTGTGTGTACAGAACGTGTGTGTGTGTGTGCGTGTGTGTGTGTGTGTGTGTGTGTTTGACAGTACAGGGACTTGTTCTGATGTTGAAGCTGGTGATTAAAAATTGAAAAGGTTTGAATGACAGTAGAGAGTTTGGTGAGCCAGGTACGATTGATAGAGCTCTGGTGAATGGCCGCTACCCCTACTTGTTGGGCTGGAGAGCACTTGGGAATGTGTTTGTGTGAGGCAGAGAGATAAAGTGTCTCTATGTTATGCCTTTAAATAGTCAGTAAACCTATTACACTTTTTTTAAAGAGTGGCAGCACTGCACTTTTACTTTGAGTTTGCTTTAGACCAGCCTTGCCACAATGTTAGAACATGTCTGGATTTGTGTAAGCATGTATCTGACTGTTCTCTAACAGTAAAGAAAATGCCACCCCAACACATCCGATTCATTGGGAAAAGGAGAGTAAACGAGTAGAAAATCGAAAGAAGAGATTGGAAGGACAGTATATGAGAGAGGAAAGGTGACGAGAAATGTGGGAGAGAATAGGAGTTCTTAGAGCGCGGCTCACCCAGCAGCCAGGTGCTCTCTGGCTTCGATCTGTTTGGCCTCCGCCGGGTTAAAGAAGTGTCTACACCTCACTTTATCCCCTTATAGTCTCTCACACCACAACATATGGGGGAGGGGAGGAGGAGACTGAGGGAGGCTGGAATGGAGAGGATAGAGCGGCAGAGAAGGCAAGGAGAGGAAAATGACAGCCAGAAGGAAAGAAGAAGAAGACTAAAAACTTAAACTTGTCTTTATTCTGGTGTACAATGTAGCTTGGGCACTGCTGTTAAAGGGATAGTTTGGATGTTTTTTTAAGTGGGGATGTATGAGGTATAGTCAGTGTATTACCTTCAGTAGATGGTGGTCGGCAGCCCCCTAGTTTGAAGAAACAGACCGCATGGAAGCTAAGCAATGTACTGCTGAGTACGGGGGCAGCAGCAAAACATATTTAGGCCACCCAGAAGAAAGGGCCACCAAAAACAAAATCAATATCAGTTTAAGTGTACACTGTATTTAGAAGACTTTCACCACTTTCCCTTGCCGTCAGACGGCCCTTTCAAACGGTGGAACTGAAGCCGTTATAGCCATCTGTGATGTCACCAAAGCCCGGTCGAGTGAGGTAAACGTACTGTTTTTCATTTCAATGGAGTCTGCTGACATTGATGAGACGCTTCAGTTCCCTGTCGGAAATATAGACTGCATAGCTGTCTCATGGCAAGAGAGAGTGGTTAAAATATTCTACTTTTAGGTGGGCCTTTTTTTTTTTTGGATTGCTAAAATATGTTGTGCTGTCCACAGCAGTACATTGCTTAGCTTAGGTGCGGTAACTCCTGTCTGCTTCTCCAGTCTGGGAGCGTGCCGACCGCCTTCTGTATCCCTAGCAGGTCTGCTTATGAGAAACACTTGTTTAACTAAAACACACATTTCCCACCTGCTCACATACTAGTCTGTCTGGTAAGAGGCTGTGTTTAAGCAAAGTGTAGTGCTGCATTTAGACATCACAGCGAACAGACAGCCTGTTGCAGCAGCACAGACACCATAGAGCTACAGTGAGCGTACAGTGTGAAGGCCAGCATGGGTTATGCTGGTGACTCCCTTTCAGAATAAAATGCTTTTGCAGATTCCTCCTTTTTCACTCTATTCCACAGGGAAAGTAAGAATGTGTCCGCATATGTGTTTCTCATCATGATGATATCACCAAAGCTTTTTAATTCAGTGTAGCATATTTTCCCGGTGGCAGCAATGTTTGCAGCACTGGTGGAGTGTGACCAACCCTTCCAGTGTAACCATTGATTCTCAGGCCTCCAGTCTTTGTACACAGCAGTGCCCACGGCATCACTCACTAACCCTTTATTGAAATCCATTTGTTGACATGCTTTTTGGTGGCTCAGCACGCTGCAGCAGAGCAGCTATACTTACAATCTTTGTCATGAGTCATCCTCTGCCTCTTTCTCGCAGGTTTGTCCTGTCAATCTCCTCTGTGTACTAAAAGCACACTATACTAAACTTAGCTTCCCCAAGGCAATCTGTGATCCATCTGATCTGCTGGACAGCAGGCATGGTGATGCACTAGGACTGTGAGATATTATATTATAAGCATGGATGCTATATTATTAGATGATAAGAATAGAATACCTGATGTGCTGTGTTTTATGAAGGTCAAAGAATTGAATCAGAAATATATCAACGCTGACCTAGACTGTTTTGCATATTATTATATTATCACACGGGTGGCATTATCATTTTAAAACCCATAATGTAGCCCGAATGAGGTTTAATATATGCATTTATGGTTTGTGTTTATGAGCGACACTTACTAAAATGTGCAGAAGAACACACAGTGAAGATAAGATAAACACGTGCTTTATTGTCTGGTTTCAATATAAATGTGCCTTCCATTCAGTGTCCCAACTCGGCAGTTGCAATCACATACAAAGAACAACGAAGACGAATCAGAAGTGCAGGAATGTGTGGAAAATAGCCGCTAATGTGCTGACAGCTCACACCGTGCGTGACTTCCTGTCTACCAAGTGATCAAATCCATTTCTTTATATGGAAATGTTGGATATTGTGAAACCACTAACAGAGCACGATCAGATGTTCACCATAGACAATCACAAAATGCAACAGCATGCTCGACACGTGGGTTTCGATCAGGCGCTCGTACAGTATCGCACACTCTGATCTTGTAAGTTGCATCGGTGGAGTGCGAGAAATGGCTGTGTACGTCGAGCGCCGTGTTAACTCCGGGTCATTTTGACAAGTGTAAACACTCGATCCCTCCATCAAATTCCATTAAACCCCGTAAGAACACAAACACACACTCCAAAAAAGAAGCCCCTAAGCAGCAGCATTAAACAAGTGCTCTCATTTGGACATAAATAGTGTGATCTTACTCATAAATCACGCTGAGAT
Organism: Bovichtus variegatus; assembly: GCA_943593645.1. NCBI lineage: Eukaryota > Metazoa > Chordata > Actinopteri > Perciformes > Bovichtidae > Bovichtus > Bovichtus variegatus. Next base: position 3,331,112 of record CALSCE010010660.1, read on the forward strand.
TGTACATTTGGCCCAGGCAAAGGCTTCAGGTTCGCACACCCCTTCTGTAAACAGGTTCTCCTTCAGCCTCTCACAGCTTCAGTACAAGTCGGGAGATGTGTGAGACTCTGCGTTTGTGTGTGTGTGTGTTTGTGTAAATGTGTGTGCGCAAGGTTACCAGGCTTGATCCATTTTAAAAAGAGCCTTGCTGTAATCAAAAACAATAACCGCTCAAAGCGTAAACTCTTCCAAAGCCCCCCCCCCTCGCACACACACACACTCCCCCACTCTCGCCTTGAAGTATGAAATAATATTCTGTGTGTGGGCCCTGGCCGAACGCTGAGAACGCAAACATTTCACAATAAAGTTGTTTAAATAAAGGCCTTGGCATAGATGGCTGGGAGATAGAGGACATGCTGCGTTAATTACAAGCGGCCGTTAAAATAAACCGCCGGTATAAAATATGACTCCCTCCATCTCCTATTCTCGGGGATTTGAACCTATAAAATGTCAGCGAGGTGTGTACCTCAGATGTGCTGTTTGGAGACCAAACACAACAGCGGCCCTTCTGGTTGGAGATTGGAAAAGAGAGATAGACAAAGAAAGAGAAAGAGAGGAGTGGGGGGGGCGAGATCCACAAAAAAACACAACAGAGCTCTACAATCAACAAAGAAAGCAGTGTTTACTCTGCATTTAAAGACTTATGAATTCTTCTCGCCCCCGCCTTGCCGTTGCATGGCATTGACTGAAAGGGAAAATAGCCCAGTTAAGCGCCCGGTTTATTATTCTTCAAACTCTTGTCTGAAAAGTAATATGCTTTAAAGGCATAGTAGATGTACTGGTGCTCTCCGCTCTGTATCTGTTTCCCTTACTAGGCGGTATGTGTATGTGTAAGTGAGTAAAGTTACATCGCAAAGAGAGAGGCAGAGAGATGGATTATTTTTCCTGAAGCGTGGACTTAAGTTTCTGCTCTCTGCTGCTGGGTGGCCCACTCCTCTTTAGCCATGTTAACATAAGAATAGAGGGGTGGCCAGGGGGTGAGGGAGGTGGAAGGAGGGGTGGGGTAGCTGGGTAGCTGGTTTAAATTATTCTGCTTCTCCACTGCTGCATAGCAGGAGCTGTTGTTATCCACTTAGAACATCAGACGATTTGTTCCTTCTCCCTCTCTCTTCTCTCCCTCTCTCAGCCCTGTGGGCGTCTTTATCCGGGACCCTTTGTACCAGTGTTATGTTATAACTCCTGTCCCGGCAAGGGTGCACCTCATTCTCTGCCACTTGTTTGCTTTTCCTGTCCTGCGTTTTTTTTCACATAAAAAAAATGCTTTTTAAAAATGACTACTGGTTTCACCCCGCAAAAGCTCCATATCGGATTTCAACCCAAGTTTTTTGTTGATTTGGCACTGTGATGTGTATTACCACCAATTTAGCTAAACTAATCAAGCCCCCATTCTACTGAAAGATTCTGCCCCTACCTCAAAAATCTAAATATCGAATGCTAACTCTCCAAGCTCAATGACGAGCGCTGTGACGCTTGCAGGCCCAGATGAGGAATGCAGTTATGAGGAGATGTTTGTATACATTCAGCCTGCGCCTTGGAAAGCAGCGATGGTAGTTGAGCACAGCTTAAAGACATCTGGATGCAATGAAATGCCATTTGTCTAAACAATCAAGAGTCTTACCAAAGCCACCCAACTTGCGCTGTGCTTTTAGTACATACTTGTGCAATGTGCTTCAACAGAAAGTGTTATTGACAAATATTTCATTGCGACAGCCAGGGGATCTCAAAACAGGATTTTTTTTTTTTTTTGCATCATTCCAGCTTTCTGCTGTAAACATAAAGCATTTGTGACGGCTGTGTACTTGAGGATGGATGAGATGCGGGGAAGTTCATTTTGAAGGGGGGAAGGTGGAAATAAAGAGAGACATTAAACTCTGGTGGCATTTGGTTATGAATAAGACTGAGGCAAATCAGCAAGATCATAATCTAAATACTTAAATTTAATGCTCATTCGTACTGGAAAAAAAATTTAAACAGTGAATAATAAGCGCTCATATTGTGCGGTTGACCACCAGCCATCACAGGAACAAAGCATTGAAGAGAGTTTAAATGAACTTAACTTGCAAACGATACAATATCAACATGTCCGGATGGATTTCTACGCAGGTTAAATGCACAATATCACAGGATAAACACGTCTGTCAAAAGGAATGCCACACCTATAGATTTATTTTCTCCGTGATTCCATTAAAACAAATGGTCTGGGCGGTCATGGCAGCCAGTGCTCTGACTATGTCAATGGTTTGTGTGTGTCTGTGTGTGTGTGTGTGTGTGTGTGTGTTTGTGTGTGTGTGTGTGTGTGTGTGTGTGTGTGGTGGTGGTGGTGAAGGGGGCAGGCAGACATGACTGGGATAATAAGCGTCATGGAATCTAATCAGATTTCTAAGAGGAATTGATTGTTGTGAGGCAGCCGGTGCAGGAGTGGGGTTGACAATAAGCTGAAATATAAGTGTTAATTTTTATGCTAATCCTCTGGCATCTCTGTGTGATGCAATTTGGTCCAGCAGCCTCTCGACTTTGCACCGCAGATATGAAATTGTCCCGCGCACAGAGAAAATGTCAGCTTGCCAGACCCTGAAAGCTTGTAATTTATTAGGTATGTTTCTATTAGTATGTGTCACAGTTGTTAGGGAGCCACATGCGCAGGCAGGCAGCCACACCACCTTCTCTCCCTCCCTTCCCCTCTCTTTCTCTATATCTCACTCTTTCTATCCCTCCAACTCGCCTCATCCTCCTCTCTCCATCCTTTTTTTTTTCCTCCCTGCATTGCCATCCACTTTTTTTTTTAGCACATACACAATGGTACACACCGCACTTGTTCTTAAGATGGTCTCGGCTCAGTGGCTGCTACACTGGGGCCTTAATGTATTATCATATATCGGGTGGTCCTTGCCCCCTGGACAAAAGGCTATTTAATACAATTTAATGACATTCTCAAGAATGAAGGAGGGGGGGGGGGGGGGGAGAAAGTGAGGGATAGAGTAAGAGAAAAAAAAGAGAGAGGAAGGGAGGGAAGGGGGGAAGGGGGGAAGGGGGGAAGAGAAGAATAAAAAAAGAAAGGCAGAGGCCCAGATGAAAATAGCATCTGTGTTTTTCATGGCTCGCCCATGCAGACATTGCAGTGTAAACTGCGTGGCTCTCCCTGCTCTTCCTCTCTGTGTTTCTATGTCTCTGTTTCTGTCTCTACCTGCAGAATACAACGTAGTTCCTGGGAGGGGGGGGGGTATCAGGGCATTGGCAGGCTTCTCAAGGTGTTACAAGTAGTGGAAGAAATACCCTGATCTTTTAAAACTTAAATAGAAATAGTATTACCGCAAAGTAAAAAAAGTACTCCATTATACTGCTACTACCACTCCATTGTACAAGTCAGAGAGGTATATCCCTTGACAATTTCATGATATCAAACCACATTTTTGAATTATTCATAAATCAGTATTTTTTTCAGCAAAAGCCATTCAATGCATTTACTGTACAAGCAAACTTAATAAATATTTAAAAGGAACAGCTGAAATATTTTTTACTTTTTAAGCATTGTAATATTACTTCAAACTGAGATATACGTACAGTATGAAATTTATTATAAAAATTAGTTTATTTAGTTTCCTCTTTCTTCCTGATCCCACATTTCACATAATATAAGTAAATAGGCCACATACTGTATGACAGCACCAATAACCAACCACCCAATGTGATTCATGAGAAATCACTAAGGACCTCACAAATAGGCTGTCCTGTTTGTACTTCTCGCACTTTCAATAATTGTACGGAAAACAGATCACTCTATTCATCTCTTTTAAGAAAGAAAGTATTAAAAATTTGATTTCGTTTTTGCGTTATCAATACAAGGGGGATACACCGCGGTACTCTGTGCTCCAAGTGAATGAAAATGTTTCTGAACAGTTTCTTTTAGTTCTTGTAGTTCAAGATTTGTTTTGTTTTGTCTCCTTCTGCTTGCTGAGAAAAGAGAGCTGTTGGATGGAGAGTGTTTGCTTTTCTGATTCCCTTGCTGAGTAAATGTAACAGTCCTCTGTAGCTGGACTCAAATCTTAGTGGACCAAGCCAGACAACAACGTTGCTAGTGAGTAAGCAGAAACCATCAGTGCTGTGGCCCACACCCAGGTAAATAATCACCGGGTTTGACTGATGCGCGATTTAGGCAACATACTTAGTAAAGGTGAGAAAAAGATTGTAGTTTTGGTTCATTGTTAAAAAGTCAACATTCACACAAGAGGGGACTTGTTCACGCATTCGATGTTTGACCAAAGGTCTCTGCCTGACCTTAACCGGTGTGTTTTCACGATTTTTCAGCAGACACACTTCCCTAGAATGCCATTCTATTCTATGTTTAGTCTTCTCCCTCTTTATGTTTAAACACAGTTAAAATTGTTCTTCTCCCTGCTCATAAGTTGAGTGTTACCAGAAAGCATGTCAGAACTGTACTCAGTGGGCCCAGAAAAAACACTGAAAGGTTTGGATGCAATTCACATATAGGTCAATTAAATGCAACAACATCTGCTCTCTCCCTACCATTTGCATATAGCATTCATATGTTAATGATGTCCCTTGTTTTTTTTTGTTTTTTTTACTGCATGTGTGTATGTGCATGTGTGTTTGTTTCTCTCTGTGTGTATTTTTTTTCCTTTCTCCCAGTACTTCCTCCCCTCCTCCCAGTCTCTTTGTATCGCCAAACAAAAAGAGATGCAGAAAATTTGGATTCATACTTCCCTTTTCGAAAAAAAAAAAAGATACTCCCGTCCTATTTTCACTTCCTCTCGCCTGACGATTAAAGGGGAGGTTAGACGAGTGCCACAGTTGTTCCATTGCTGTGCCCCTGATTTCAACAAGAAGCCCCTTTAACAGCAGAGAAGGCAAGGCCCTCTCTCTTCCCCAAGCAGCTTAATGCCTTATAAATCAATGATGACACAGATGGACTAGCGATAATCTATTTAGAATGCCTCACAGCAAATATTGTTGTGCAGATGATTAGACTGCCAGTTATTTTAACTGAGACCCCTAAACCCAATATTCCACTTCTCATGACGCTCCTCAGATTTATAATGCTTAATGCTTAATTATTTTATATACATTTGGCAGGGAAAGACATGTTCAAAATGGCAGAAATTAAAAGTGAAATCAGGTGGTCGCAGAGCAGTGTGTATCTCCACGTTTGTCTCTGTGTCTGTAAGACAGAGGGTGTGTGTGTGTCTGTGTGTGTTGGGTGGCATGGGCAGCTTGAGGAACAAAAGACATGAAGAGGTGCTGGTGTCTGTGCCAAGGCCATAATGATAGGGCATGCTTCTTTAAAGAAAGGGGGGGTGCAGACCTTTAGCAGAATTGTATACTCGGGGCATTAATGTGTGTGTGTGTGTCTGTGTGTATATGTGTGTCTGTGTGTGTGTGTGTGTGTGTGCGTGTTTGTGTGTTAGACAGTCTAGTGACACGAGGGGGGTTAATGGCAATCCAGGGTCTCTGCCCCTTTTCATGGTCGATGGGTCTCAATTTAGCGTGCTAGGAGGAGGAGGAGGAGGAGGAGTGCAAAAATGAAGTGGAGGTTGTCAGACGTGGCAGCTGCTCGGAGGCCCTGATAAATATAAGCCCTTATTGATCGGTTGAAAATGAAAGATCCCCGAGTGGCGTGCAGTATTTAGCTTCTTGTCTGCCTCGTGTCAGCGGTGGCCTTGCCTTGGAGGGATAGATTTTCAGCTGTGCCTCCGGGCACCGCAGCGCTCTGGCTTTGATTTCATCTTTAACCTTTTTTCGGCTGCGTTCCCTTGACCTCTGCAGCATCGCTCGCTGAATTTGTTAGAATTTCTTCCCGACATGGACCTCTCCCCAACTCATCTTCTTCTTCCTTTTCCACCCATCCCCTGTCCATCTTCCTCTTCGCCTCCATGCGTCTATATTTCATTATCACCTCCTCTTATAATCTTTCCCGCTCCTCTGTTTCTCCCTCTAGGTGGCCATTCCAGTAAGCAGTAGTCAGTCAGGAGTGACAGTGAGAGGCCACTTGATCCGAACAGACAGGTTGCACTCCAGTATGCAGTTGGTGTGTTAAGGTAAGCTCACACACAAGTCATACCTTGGCCTGCAAGAAAAAATGCCTCAACTCAAAAATTTTTCGCATTTTTCTAAACCCTGTATGATATTTGCTTCTCGCACTGTAACGATAAAAGAACAAGACACATACACACGAGTAAATGCACACATACGCTTACACACTCCAACTGTTCGTCATTCGCTCACCATTTAGTCTTATCCCCAAAGGCACTCTGTCTTAAACCAAAACACACACACACACACACACACACACACAGAGACAGTCACACAGCTACAGTACACTGCTGCTATGTGTGCAGACAGAACTTGTAACAATCTGGATTGTGATAATCTATGATAATCATCCACCACATGCCACCTAAAAACGCACATGGGTGGCATTCAACACCCACACTGGCACATTGCTTGAGTGCATCTCGCCTCCCTCTGCCGCTCTCCCCAATGTCACTACCTCCAGCGTCAATGTCACCACTCTGCTCCTTATTTCTCTTTAATGTATGAGGAGGCTCACGATATAACACACAAGCGAAGGGGGGAAAAGGAAGGAATCTTGAACAATTTATGTTTGGCATTAGTGTAATTGAATTCCACTCGTATATCAAAGTAAGAAAGTTGCGAGGTGGTTGGTGATATAAATACAAGGTAGGGATCCATGAAAACACGGATCTGTCCCTCCCCTTTCCCTTGTCTTCCGAACAATGTCTCCCATCTCTCTTTTTTTTATTCTCTCCCTCTCTCCCCTCCTTTAGCTAGATGGATGATAAATTCCCAGCCAGAGAGCCAGCAACAGCTGTTGGCAGACAGGCCTGATATGAGAATAGCAGCATAGGATGAGCAGGCATTAAAAATTAATATGCTATTTAGCCTAGGTGTATTTTAGGTATTTGACATTTTCATGTCCGGGACAGACTAAATTTATTCATAGTACAGAAAAAAAAAATAAAATAAAAGAAATAAGAAGAGAGGAATGGGTGTAGGGAGGCGGGGGAGGAAGGGTGGGGGATATATAATGCAGGGAACACTAACGGAAGGCCATTCTGGTTTTATGGTGACCCTGTTTCACCTTGCCTCCCACCATAGTGATGTTAGGGGTGGGGGGGTGTTTGACTACTCCTTATATGTATGCTACACAAGAGAATATGACAAGGCCGGTAGTACTGGTCACACCACACACACAAGTGGAAACTGTTTCCAAACAGAACTCCTTCACTTTATCTACAAATGGAAGGTGTAGCTCAAAGATAAGTATGTGTGCAGGCAGTATAATAGCCAAGCTAACAATTAAACGGAAAATGCACCACCTTTGATGTGAATGTCCAATCAGAGTAGATGGTAAATATAGTCAATTGAAGCCATAAATTCCTCAGTGTGTGCTATATTGACAGAGAAAGCGGAGTTCTCTTGCTCGCAGAGCCGTGCAGTGCCTACATGTACCAGGATGCCTTGCGCACAAGCTACTGACACCCTGCCAAAACATATCATTGTTGAGGGTTATAATTTGTGCCCATGATTATGCAGGTAATAAAATAATAACACTTTATTATTTTCCACCATGTCAACAGTGGCTAATGACAGCTTCAATTCTTCCGTTTTTACCTTTCACAATAAAAGCCCACCTTAAATTCACTCTGCATTGCACTAAGGAACAATCAACAAAACAGCATTAGGTGACAAAAAAAACTCACTCAATGGTCATCTGCCTTCTCTGTTGGTCTTTTTCCCTTTAAATGTTAATACCATATCCTGTACTAGTGTTTACAAACCCATGTAGTCCTCTTTCACTGCTCCCTGCAGCGTTTTGTGAAGTCAGTACTTAAATAAAAGGTTATTTATTACCACAATATTCCAAGCTGATTGTACATTGTGTGTGTATACTTAATTATTATTATTATTTTTATTATTATTAATATTGTTGTTATTTTCTATTCATGATATTTTAAATATATATATTAAATATCTATTTGGTTTAAAAGCAAATGTTGGTATGGTACAGGCCTCACCAGGCAGTATTGTTGTTGTTATTAAAGCTTTCAGCCACATTACATGACCTTCCTCAGTGGATGCAGTTGTCCAGTTGTCATCTAGATGGTTCAGTTGTCATAATGCGAGCTAAGTATGTAATTTGGTCGCTTGACAACAGGTGGTCGTGCAAGGGGAAGATCTTAACCCCCGTCCATCCTGTCACAGAGACATTAAATGAAAAAAGACTGACTGCCCTTCATCATGTCACCGATATTCAAAACTTGGTCACGTGTTAGTAAGTCGACCCTGTAGTGACAATTTCTTGTTGAAGATACATTTTTTTTTTTCCTGACAAGGAAACTCTTGCGGTCATGTGAATAATAAGTAGTTTTTCTCTGAAACAAAGGTGGAAGTAGCGTGACTTTACGGCACAAAACCTCTTCGGAAGGAGGTCGGGTAAATTGTTTGCTCAACCAAGCATGAGACTTTGACACAGGAGACAGGATGTTTGCATCTCCTTCTTTTTTTATTTTCTTTCCAACAGTCGACATTGCTTTCTTTTAACCATGACCACATTCTTTTCCTAACCTTAACTTGCTGTGCTTAACAAACCCTTAACTATAGTCAGAAAGTGTTTCATTGTAAGATGGTTCAAGATGAGTTATCAAGTCTTGGTGAAGGTGATGCGTTAGAACACCCTTCCCAGAATTCACATCTCAATTCCAGGAATTCAATGTGTGACCATTTATTTGTACAAATTTATAAAACTTCAGATTAAAAAAAAAAACAAGATGTACAGAACAGTTGCGGTGCATCTTGAAGAGGAAGAAATAAATACTGTAGTAGAGTAGCAATATCCAGTATTCTAATTTCCCAGTTTAGAAACTTAAACGCCAGCTGTCCTTATAGACAAAATACTCAGCAATGTAAACTTTACATTCTGTTCAATTGTTAACATAATTAGATGTAATTCCACTGCAAAATACACCACGTGCACATTCTGTGTCTGATTTTGAGAATAAATTGATACGGCGGATTTTTATGTTGTATATATTTTGTTCTTGGATGTCTTTTCCACTGGCCCAGCATTGGGAAGCTCCTCCACTGTTACTGAGCCGCTGGTCGCCAGTCAAACACAAGACCCCTGGACGTCCACACAGCAAAAGTGCAGGTCCCATGCTGAGCCATGCTAGGACAGTCCTCTCTTTATCACTCCGTCTCTCCGTCTCCCTCCCCCCTTTGTGATTAATGGCTAATGCTGCTCTAGTACATCTCTATATCCCTCCTCATCCCTCCCTCGCTAATCGTTGTGAAATCTTAGACATGGCCTGGATTTGGCCTCCTAGAGGAAGGGGGGCGGTGGATTGGAATGGGGAGTAGGGCAATTTCCACCTCCTACAGCATCCATATCACTTTTGACTTTCTTCTTCCTTGATATACCTTTGCTTCCCTGTCTTCACTTCATATATCTTAACAATAGCACATATTTTTACATTTCATTCATCAAAAGGGAAATTTAGGTCAGTCGTCGGAGAAGAGACATTTTCCTCCTCTGTACACTACCTGGGTGCAATCCATCCAACTATCGCTTAATGGCACTTCAGAGAACAATTTTCGCCAAATTACAATTCATGTCTTGGCTGTTTGGAGCAAATAGATAGCACAATGTTTTCTTGTGAAAATGGACAACAGCAATTCACTTCTGATTCAAACCAAAATGATGACATCACTAGATGGAAGAATGTACAGCTGGGCTCTTTATGAGTTTGCGTGGACTGCTGTCATATGCTGATCTAGGGTATATAATCTAAGAATATTACATTTACCTGCCATCAGTGATATATTACGAAATCGTTTTATGATGATAAAACAGCAAGTAGTCAACATGCATACTCATATTAGTCTTTATGTTAAATGTTAGGTTTGCTCATGGCTCAGTTGATAACAGCTAGTAAACAGTTGAATGTTTCTCTTCACAGAAGAGAACAAGCTTACTGATCAACAGGCGAGAGAGAGTTGAGACCACACGAAGAGAAACTCAAATAATTATTCCTGGCACTGGATTTATAAAATAGACTAGCAATCCAACTTCATTCTGAGACCGCCCTCGCCCGTAAAAGGACACAATTTGTTGTTTATGCAAACTTTAAAGATCGTTCAAAGATTTTCTTGAAACGCGACCTCTTCTTCTAGAAATAGAAACAAAACTAGCAGAAAAGATGAAAAGTGGTGTGACTTTGTTACAGTAAAAGTCACAAAAAAGCAAGAAGGTTTGGTGGCTGGGTATGAAGTTGTTTGCCTCCCACCAGCCAACTCTAGTTTATTTAAGATTGACTACAATCTTTCCTTAACCCTGCCCAAGCGCTTTTAGTTGCCTAAACTTGATCAAACCATAGCCATAGAAATGGCTGCCAGAAAGGCAAAAACAAGCTCTGAAGAGATGCAACACGACTCACCTGACCAACCGGAAAGGGAAACCCATCTGTATTCCAGAGTAGGTTTTCATAGTGATCGGTTTCAGAAGGGAACAAGATGGGAATGACTTTATAGTTTATGACCTGGAGGATTTCTTTGGTGCCCCGCATAATAAATGCATACCACATTGAAGGGTGGATATCGTGGAACCATGCCTCGACCGTCTATCAATATCTATACTCAGTGCAGTCAAATATAATGTATTTGACAAAAATATTTTAGTGCAAGCTCCACCTACCAGCTTTTTTCCAGTGCTTTCAATCACAATCCCCGTCTCTGTACAAGCATAGTTTTTTTGGTGAATGTGACTGGCGTCTCCGGCCTTTTTCTGCCTTCTGCTGGTCGATGATGTCAGTGAGCGATAGTCGAAGCTCCATGACAACTCTATAACCCATGAGCAAACATCAATTTGCTTATGAAGACCCTGACAGGCGGTTTTATGTGGAATTTAGACGTGACTGAAAGCTGGATTTAATTACAACCACAGTGCATGCACCTGTGCTAACTCACCAACCAGCACGCAACAGTATCACTTCTAATTGTCTTTATTTATACCTCCGGTTTAGCAATTACTCATTTTCCACCTCTAACCTTGCACCCTTCGTTTCTCTCCTTTTCACCTCTTTGTCTGCTAATTATTTTGTTTCCTTTCCTTATTTTCCACGTTCACCCTCCCTCTCGCCTCTTTCTCTCCATCTCCATTGCTTCCACACTTGGCAACAACTTCCCGTCGCAGTACTGCACAGTACTGTATATACACTGACTGTTATTACCTTGGGGAACGTTTAGCAGCTCTGTGTTTAACACCATATAACCTCCACTACATCAGCAGCGGCAACGCAGAGAAAAACCTGGGAGGTGGAAACCAGAGACGGCTTGTGTTAGGTGAGTGTTTGACTGATCACCACGATAAAGACGACAAGAGAGAGAGACATAGAGAGAGAGAGGGAGAGGGAGCATGTGACAAGCCTGCTTTATTTCAACCTATTGGATGATCAGTGATTCTTAAGGAGAGGGAACATTTCTTGCGATATCTCTCACTACAAAGTAAATAGAAATCAAAGCCCTTCTCGCTCCGAGACAGAAGCACTATATGAAAGAAAACTATCTTAACAACCTCCTTCATTTCTGCTCTTTCTACCTTCTGTACTTCCCATTGATTTCACGTAACCGGTGTTAAGTGAAACTATTTGAGAGGCAATGGATCCACTTGACTTTGTGTCTCGGAGGAAGGCAGTGATTGGCTCCAAGTACGGTCAAATAAAGCTTGTAGTAAATCTATCTTTGGTAATACTTGTGTTTGTATTAATGCTAATTATGTGATCAGACCTTGTTTGATAGCTATTCAACAAATTCAATTGAGACATCAAGTTAAGTTTTCTTGTTTCCCTTTCCTTTGTTGCTCACAGTTTGTGGGATGGTGTCGTTTTCTAAGTGTCACAATGACCAATGTGCCTTTGACTCTGCAATCTCTTGGTAGACTACAGTCGCTCCCTATCATTCAAATATCTCCACCCTCCCCTGACTAACATATTGTACACATAAACCAGGCCCCCCCTTCACATCCCCCACCCAGCTACCCCACTGCACCCCCCACTCACCGCCCTTCTCCCTGATAGGGATCTGTGGGCGTTGATGTCTGTCTCAAAGGAGATTTAGAGAGGGAGGGGAGCAACTTCACAGATAACAGGACTACCAAAGAAGTCAAAACCGAGTCATGTCCATGTCCATCAATGTGCTTGTCCACAAGCGCGGGAGGAAAAGTCACGTAGACCAAACATCGACAGCAGCTCGGGGGGGGGGAGACACTGTCAGGTGATTATAAAAAGAAAAAGATTTAAAGAGCGTTCAGAGGGATTGGGCGCTGAGACATGAGCTCATACACACACACACACTCACACACATATCCGTTCAGGGGTTTCTCTCTCCGTCCCATCATCCTCCCAGGATATCAGGTTGTAATTGATATATGGGCTTGGCTGTCTCTCCCCACCTCTCTGTCGTACGCGCGTGCGTGCGCGCGTGCGTGCGTGCTTGTGTTAAGGTCGACTTATCGAAATTTCACCCGTGGTTCTTCCTATTGGCTGACCCGCCACTTCCAGCGCCGGATGGACAGAGATGGATGAGAGCGCAGGAAAAAAAGAAACAGAAAAAAAGAAGTTGTGTCATTTCACGATTCCACAAAAGGCCTAATGTGTTATCAAAGTAACTTCCAGCATATTATCGACAAGAAGCCCCAACCCCCTCATATCCTCTGTCACCCCCTCCCAGAACCCACCGCCTCCCTCTCCTCCTTTGTGGCGTTGCTCGCTCGCCTCGGCAGGCTTCCTGAATTAAACTGCCGGCTTCCTGTTCTTTTATATGCACGGCCACATCTGGGGCGCCCGCTCGCAGGGCCCCGCCGCTTAATAACAATCACCTTCCCTTTCACTCGGCCCTGATTGTTTCTAATTCGCCCTGACAGATAGTAGCTGACAAGCCGCCCGCGCCTCCCTCCCTCCGTGACCCGAGCTCACTCAGCACACTTATAAGGCCTGTCATTTTTAATATTTGATTTTCACTTCGTAAAAAGTTATGTGTTTTAGAGCTGCCACAGCCACAGCCACAGCCGCCATCGCCACCCCACCCCCTCTTCCACAATCGTATGATGAAATCAGTATTTAACTGAAACTACGTCGACTGTCCCTCCCTTCTCTCTCCCTCCTCGGCCCTTTGGCTTCGTCCTTCTTTTAAGCCTCCTGCTCTATATCTCTTCTTCCTTCTCTTTCTCTCTCTCTCTCTCTCTCTCTCTCTCTCTAACTCTGCCTTGATCATTTCCACCCTCTCCTTTCTTTCTGTCTCTTTCTCTCAATCTCTTCCTCTCTCTTAGTTTATGAGGACAAATCAAGTGGCAGAATGTAGCATCGGGATTGTACAGACTCATGTAAGCCAGTGTCTAACCCACAGTGAGCAACCTTTGCAGCCACATTCATCCAGGCGTATACAGTACAAAGCCACACGGCTAAGAACAGAGCTGCGTGTATTGACAAATAACCAGCGTCCACATCCGTCCGTCAGACATGCAGCTTACTGGCTTCTAGCGTTATTTGCTTTCCATTGATTCCCATTAAAGGTATAAGGAGCCATGTAAAATGCATATCAGGTAGGCTGATCATTAAATGAGAGGATGGATCCATCGACAGCTTGACGGATGACATTTTGCCGAGCGATCTATATAGCCCTTCGATAAAAACACAATTTGGAGCTTAAGACAAAGAAGAAAAAAGAAAAAGAGGCATTTAAGATGGAGAAGGAGAGAAAGAAAATGATTAGAAGATGGATTCACAGCAGCACACAAAAACAATCTTCACTACCATTGTACATTAACAAAACATTGACACAGTACAAAAAAAACACCTACCCCATTTTTTTTTCTCCATCATTTTGACTGACTGATCACTGAAAACTCACCAAAGTGGTTTCCAAAGATACGTTTTTGGGTTTTTTGCCTTTATTTAACAACTAATATTGAAAATAGCAGGATGCATTGAAATATATCTGGCCGGGAATTGAACCAACATTCAGTGCCAATGAAGGAGCTCTTGCACCTTTTATGTAGCCAGGCAGACTTGTAAGGTTATCGAGGTCATTGCGGTGGATCTTCAGCATTAGCTGTAACATCAATTGTTCCCTAATCTTAAGTGTTTTTGTTGCCTTACCCTAACCCTTAACCTTAACCTAGTGCCATGTGTAGTGCCCCACCAGCCACAAAACAGAATATTTAAATATATATATATATGTATATATATATATATATATATATATATATATATATATGCCAACCAATAAAACAGTGGGATTCATTAGTGATTGGATGTCTGTGAGTGTCTGCTTTTCTGATTCCATTGTCGAGTAAATGTAACATTCTTGACCATAGTTTCATTGCCATGGCCACAATCCTTTCCTAACCTTAATCAAACCATAACTGCCATGTGCAAATATTGGAGAATGTGAGAAATGGCATTGGATGTAAACATTTTTTAAAAACCTTGTTATTGAAAGTAACTTGGTCGGTGTGAGCCTCACCCGCTCACCCAGGGAAATGAAAGACGAAAACCGGCTCAAGGAAACAAAAGATGTTTATTAAGCGGCAGTGGTCGTTCGTTCCGCTCTCCTCCACACCCGCTCGCTCTTTCTCTCTTTCTGCCGTGATCAGGCGTGTTCAGGGTTGTGTGGCTGTCTGCTCTCCTCCTCAGGATCTAGCCTACTGCAAGAGACAGAACCAGGTTACCAACATGCTTATATGGTGTGGCTGATTACCTGATTCTCCCCTGCTGAGCCACTCCCGACACTCCCCCGCAGACGGCGCCGTGACCACGCCCCTGCTGCCACATACCCCCACCGCCTGACTCAGGCCGGGGCCGCCGACTCCCCCCTCTCTGCCGAGTGTGAGAGGAAGTCCGCCACGACCATCTGGTTCCCCGGCCTGTGGACCACTCTGAAGTTAAAAGGCTGCAACGCCAGATACCACCGAGTGATCCGGGCGTTGGCATCCTTCATGCGGTGGAGCCACTGGAGCGGGGCATGATCCGACCAGAGGGTGAAGGCGCGTCCCAGGAGATAATAACGCAGGGAGCCAACCACCCACCGGATAGCGAGGCATTCTTTTTATGTCCCCCACTCCCCATGTGACCACGAAGGACCCTTGCCACTTGGCGAGTAATTTGGAGCTAGCGGATGGGAGTAATACAAGCACTTTATCTCCTTGTGTAAATTGACGCAGTCGTGACCCTCTGTTGTACAGGCACTGCTGATGCTCCTGAGCCTGGAGCAAATTCTCCGTGATAACTGTCCCAGTGAATGCAGTTTTGCTCTTGGGTCCAGCACGTATTAAATATCATTTTTGCTAGAGCTTGGACCCTCCTCCCAGTTTTCTTTAAGCAGGTCCAACACACCCCGTAGCTTTCTTCCAAATAACAATTCAAAGGGAGAAAACCCCGTGGAGGCCTGGGGAACCTCCCGCACTGCAAACAACCGAGGGTCTAACCATTTATCCCAATTACGGCTGTCCTCGTGAACAAATTTACGAACCATGTTCTTAAGCGTTTTGTTAAACCGCTCCACCAGCCCATCTGTCTGTGGATGATAGACATTAGTCCGGATGGAGCGGACGCCCAGTAGTCCGTACAGTTCGCATAATGTGTGTGACATAAAGGACGTGCCCTGGTCAGTTAAGATCTCTTTCGGGATCCCAACTCGGGAGATAACATGAAACAGTACCTGCGCCACACTCTTTGCTGAGATATTACGCACTGCTTCAGGATACCGTGTTGCATAATCCACAAGGACTAACACAAAGCGATATCCCCGTGCACTCCGATCTAATGGCCCGATGAGGTCCATGCCAAACCTTTCAAACGGTACCTCAATTAATGGTAGGGGGAGCAAAGGTGCTTTTGGGGTGGCCGGGGGGTTAACCAGCTGACACACAAACACCACTGTTTCACATCCGCGTGAATGCCTGGCCACTAAAACCGGGCCATGATCCGGTTTAGTGTTTTGTCATACCCTAGATGATCAGACATGGAGTTATGATGAGCCGCCTGGAAAACTATTTCCCGACGGCTTTTCGGCACCAGCAACTGGGTGTTATCCTCGGCCGTCTGTGTGTCATGGCTCACACAGTATAACCTGTCTCGAATCACCGTAAAGTGGAGGTGAGTCAGTGCAGTGTTCGGGTGTAGCAGGGAGCCATCCACACTCGCTACTTGCTCGAAATCATGACAAAGGGTCTCATCCCGAGACTGCTCGAGGGGGAAGTTCTCCACCGGACGTAAAAGCGGGGGCGGGGATACCTCAGGCCGGGTCTCCCCTCAACGCCGTCCGCCGCATCTGTCTCCCCATTGAACACCGTAAACAACTCACATTTACCTAATGCCCGTGAACGCACCCCTACAGTCTTCCCCACTAGCCTATAAAACCCCGGCCAATTGGTTCCCAGGATCAGGAGGTGCATGAGGCAAGTACTAACTCCAGGCTTAACTCTATGCTTTTTCACCTTAAACAAAATTGTGAGGGTCACCACCGGGTACTCGTGAATATCCCCATGCACACACCTCACCCTCACCCACGATGCCTCCAGCAATGCCCCGGCCCGAACCAAGCGCTGGTCCCACAGATGTATGTATACACGGGGGTATCCTGGTGGATACCCCCCTGTATACATACCGATACTCGGTACGTCCCGTCCGGACCGGTGGTCTGGCCCGGACCACCTACCCTGGCACTTGAGGAACCCTCTGTGGTGCTGGCCAACCGGAGACGTAGACTGGGTCCTGGGGAGAAACACAACCGGGGGAGGGTTAGCAGGAAAAGGAGTCTGGGGAGGAGCAGCGCCGTCGGGAGGAGATGGGGTAGGGATCGCCCCGGGCGAGACCCTCCTCCTCGGGGCGGGGATAGGCCGTCCCGCTGGAACTGCCGGGGGTCGGGCTTCCGCCTGCAGGCTCCGCCGGGGTAGAGAGAGGTGTTTCTCCGCGAGGATCACGGCTGCGTCTGGACCCAGTTCGAGGTGGAAGATGGCAGCCCGGCGCCACCTGCTCGATGACGTCCTCCACGGAGGGGTCTCCCCGCTGGGGAGCTGCTGTGCGAAGGCGAATGGGCGGCCAGCGTCCTCGAAGGGAAGACTCCGGAGCTGGTGACCCCCTGGCTTACTTCCCAGCCGGTCCAGGACCGCCTTCCGGAGCTGAACCGACGAATGCTTGGAGGACGCTTGCAGGCTGTGTGCGTCCAGCTCCACCTTCGACCACCCATACATTGCCGCTGTGCCCTGAACGCCTCCGGATCATCCTCTGGCGTCATCTTCTGAAGAGCGTATGGCCTCTTGGAACACCTCCGGATCATCCTCTGGCGTCATCTTCTGAAGAGCGCACGGCGGCAGCCGGGCCAGAGGGCTCCCTGGGTCGCCCTTCCCGGTGGTCGGACACTGCAGCAGCTCCCGCAGGCACGCCGCCGTGTCCAGCCTGGCTCTGCTGCTGCTGCAAGGCGGTGGTGCACTCCTGTATGGCGACCAGATGTTGAAGCGCCTGTCCCAGCGGCCTCTTCCCCTCTTCCGACATGTCTCTGTTCAGGCGCCACTGTGAGCCTCACCCGCTCACCCAGGGAAATGAAAGAGGAAAACCTGCTCAGGGAAACAAAAGATCTTTATTTAGCGGCAGCAGTCGTTACGCTCTCTCTTTCTCTCTTTCTGCCGTGATCAGGCGTGCTCAGGGTGTTGTGGCTGTCTGCTGTCCTCCTCAGGAGATCCAGCATGCTTATATCGTGTGGCTGATTACCTGATTCTGACCAGCTGTCTGATCCCCAGCTGAGCCACTCCCGACACGCCCCCCGCAGACGGCGCTGTGACCACGCCCCCGCTGCCACAGTCAGTTTTACAGAATGGTTCAATATCGACGTTCTTGTCTGCCGATGGAGTTTGGCCGGTAGTTTGCCGGTAGTTTGACGGTGCCATGCCACTGCTATCTTTAAAGATTACATATGCACGGACACTACTTCTTAAGAGTTAGGGGATGTTCTTGGTTTGGGTGTAACTACTTTGGGTTTAGGGGGTATATGGGACATAAAAATGATTCACAGTTTAAATAATTGACCAAACATTGGATATATTTAAGCACTAAACAAACATTGCGTGCTGCCATTTCTTTTGTGAGGACAGTCCCACAAAAATAAATAACAAAGTATATTTTTCTCATACACATAACCCTCTTCGTCGAGACAGTAATACCGAGATCAGATCACTAAATCATCTACCAGCTCTGCAAACACTTATTTTTTTCTGTCATTGCAGTCAGCCTTGTGCACCCAAACATTCTCTAACAAACATACCCCCCACCCCGCCCGCTAAAACATACTTCCATTTCGGGACACCGAGGTGCCCAAGGCGCACCCACTACCAATCTCCGTCTTTACCCGACGACAAAAACACAACTAATTGGAGTACCACTGCATGTTTTCACTAAAGGCACAATTTAATTACATCTGAGCTGGGAATGAGTATTTTGGGAATGTCTGTATGTTCATTCAAACAAATGGAGCGAATGAAAAGCAATATTTGTTTTGCTTTGATTAGCAAACGGGCAGGGTAATTTGTTAAGGAGAAAATGAGTGAAGGCAGAAAATCTCAGTTTAACCCCCAGCTTTCCAGTGGTGGACTACTTTCACTCTGTTTCACTCACACACACACACACACACACACACACACACACACACACACACTTCATCCCTAATTGTTCCTGCCCCTACCACCCTACACATTAATGAACTTTTGCTCCTGGCTCTGTGGCTCTGACCTCCCTTCCCTCTCTTTTTCTTGTTTCTATTTCCTTTTTTTGGCTGCCTTTCTTCCTCCCTGATCCCGAGTCTCTGTCCTGTGGTCCTCCTTTTCATAAATCCTTTATTAATAACTCAGTGAATAATGTAAAGAGTATTGTTTTCTCCAAGGTTGTATTAATAAACATGAATGAATTTATTTGTCTTCACCAAAGCATGATTAATGCACATTAATGCCTGGATATTGCTCACTCTGCCCTGCATCACCAAGCACATATCACCCCCACCCTGTCTCTCCCACCAAAAAAGAAAAAAAAAGACCTATCAACATTAAATATTTATGGCATAATATTAATGGTTTTGTAAAGAAAATAACAAGTTATTAATCCTCTGATTAACAACTGATTAACCTTTTTTATTAAACACGTGATCCGTGCATCATCGACTCAGGATATGTCGACTGACTGCGCTGCAGAATAATTATTTTTGTGTCTTTTCTAATTGCAAAAATCGCATGGCTGAACTATATGTATGTGTATGTGTTGTTTTTTTTCCTCTTTTGCCTTGACACATGCATAGGATACGCCATTGACACTTGTTCAAACAACTCGAGATGTATGTAGACCGAGATTACGACGAGGGATAAAGGAAAAGGAAGAAAATAAAACACACAAACATAACATAACTGGCACATTATTTCAGAACAAGAGCAGCGCCTAAAATTAGCAGCAGATCTTTTTTTAAAACAATGGGGTTTAATTCACATATCCGTTTATTCTGCAGCCACTGGCATGGGGTGGGAAAGTGTAGTGAAAACACGGCTGAAGGACAAAACATTTTTTCTCCCTTTTTTTTCTCCGTCCCTGCTCATCTCAAAGCTATTGTCTGAGTATTTTTAGTTCTTGTCAACTGAAAGACAGTTATGTTGTGTTTTCTGACATAATGACGTTGACTTAAGATTGGAGGAGACTGAAATAGAATTAGAATTACAATTTGAATCTCTACTTCAAATCCACCCAGTGTTTTCTTGTTCTCTTATTTTGGAGCAATGTTTGAGAAACAGTTCAGTGTTTGTCCAGTCCAAAAAGTAAAAGTCCTCATTATGCAGATTTTTCACATTATCATATTATTTGTGTTATATTCGCTACTTTATTATTTAAGTGATGTCTCTATATGTAAGACGACAGCAACACGCTTTAATGTTGTGTGGTTGAGGTGAAGGCATTTTAACTACTTAATTTTTCTGGGTAGTTTTATCTGTAAGAATGCATCCTATTTTATGAGCTGCGTCAAAATTTCTGCATGTGAAATCTTAACGTTAATCTTAGTCACTAGTAACTATAGCTGTCAGATAAACGTAGTGGAGTAAAATGTACAATATTAGGTCTTTTATTGCATCTTTTATCTACTGCTCGAAATACCCTTTGTGGTGCATTAGCTGTCCTTTTATTACAGCTGTTTGGTCATTCTAGATTTGTATCTTGTAGAATTGAGTTTTTCCACAAACAGTTTAGCCGCATTGGTATGAAATGCATTATTCTGAGGAGCGGTGGGGCACTCTAGGAGTTATTTAAAAATATATCTGTCTGAACATTTATTTTTGCCGCTTAGTCATCATTACATTAATACAATTTATTAAACTACCATGTTGATTCATCTATTTTGCCAGGCTGTCTTCACACATACAGAGAGGATGGATCTGAACGGCAAGCTGTATATAAATACGGTATTCCTGTTTGAATTGTCTTTGTGTAAAGGAAGCACGAAGTGTCAACACAGCTACATTTCCTGCAACTCGACCTTATAAAGCCGAGTTCACCTCAGCGGCCTGGCTTGCCATTTATCTAAGCTACACGGGGCTTTTCTTTTGCCCAGTTTGCCAGTTTTCAAATCTATTAAAGACCCGAGCAATGTAAATGACAGCGGCAACAGATGTCTTTTTGTGACCTGCATGAAGAGATGAGTGTATTGGGGAACACTTGTTGTGCGTTTCTTTTTTTTTTTAATCTTTCTTCATGCCTTGCCTATGATGGATCGCCACTCATTGCTGCAGGGGGTTTGCTTTATTACTCTCCCCCTTTCTCTTTTTCTCCCTCTTTCTTTTTCTCCCCCACCCCTGCTGTTCTAAACATCAACAGCAGGCTTCACCTTGTCTACTTTCTCTTACCCATTGAACCTTGCATCGGCCACTTTCTCACGTTTCTCTCTCTTTCTCAGATCCATTATCTCTGGATTCAAATTCCCCAGTTATCTCTCTTAAAGAATATACTGTCTTTCCATCTCGTCTTCCTTTTTTTTCCTTCTGCTTTCTCTTTTAAATCATGCCATCCTGGGAATCAACACAAACCATTTACCTAGGAAAAAATGTAAATCTTTGAACTTGCCGTTTGTCCAAATTACAGGTCATTTTATCTCTGTCAAAAAAATTGACGTTCATTGTAATGTTGCCCTGGATGCTGATCCTATTGAGGTTCAACCTTATTTTACTCTGCTGGAACTCCCCGTTAGACCTGGATTCATCACACGTATTCCCCAAAGCCCTCCCTCCTGTGGTCCCTTTCTTTTTTCTCTCGGCCTCTCACCAGCTCTGTCTGTTCTTGCTCTCTTCACATTTCCTCTTCTTCATTCTTTTTTTTTTTCTCATTGAAACTATCATTTTTTATGCTATCATCAAAATGAATTAGGCTGATCCCAAAATAAGCAGAAGGACATATGGTTTGGCCCAGTTTCTGAGAAGTGCCGGGTTCAGTTTTTGGTCAATCTGTGAAAAGGATGTGTGTGTGTGTGTGTGTGTGTGTGTGTGTGTGTGTGTGTGTGTGTATGTGTGTGTGAG
>CALSCE010010660.1:3352788-3357788 GCA_943593645.1 Bovichtus variegatus
GTGTGTGTGTGTGTGTGTGTGTGTGTGTGTGTGTATGTGTGTGTGAGAGTGTGTGTGTATGTGTTCCTTCATTTACAAGTTGGATTTTTAGGGCCTCTTGGGAGTTGGGAGGTATTTTTAGTGCTGCTCACACAGAGGTGGACTTCACAGTAATTAAGAAAGCAGTAAAAGTGGTTAATTCTACTTTTCTGATCACTGTTTTAATCTTCTGTCATGCTATTCTTGAAGACACACACATACACACGCACAAAGCAGCAGGTACATGAGCCTTAAGCCTCTTATGACTCCTTGTCTCCATGCAGTGCAGACACAACACTGTGTCAGGGAGAGGTTTAGGCATGGTGCGGGCCTTCCTTAATTACTGAGGGATTGCTAAGCAGATACGACTGTGCTTTCACTGCAGTTGGTGCTGGGTCAGCGGCGGCCTATGAGATTAGCTGTACAAATTAGTTTCAGTCTGAAAAAAGTGGGAAACATGTTTCAACAGTAGTTGACAAGCTTCAGTAGAGTGTAAGACAACAGTATAGGGTTCACAGCTTATGTATTGATTGATCCAGTGTCATACGTTTGGTATGAGAAATGTCTCTCGATATATATTTCTGTCATGAAAAGTGTAAATATCTATAAAGGCCCGTGCTCCCAAGTTGCCTCCAATATATCTACAAAAAGTTTCTGTCT
Organism: Bovichtus variegatus; assembly: GCA_943593645.1. Lineage (NCBI taxonomy): Eukaryota > Metazoa > Chordata > Actinopteri > Perciformes > Bovichtidae > Bovichtus > Bovichtus variegatus. The sequence goes on from CALSCE010010660.1 coordinate 3,353,467, forward strand.
TCACTCTGCATCACTTTTATTGGCTGTAGTAAAGAAACTCACTGTGTGACTAGCAGCCTCTTATTTTCAAAGAGGCCTTTGGATGTAACACACATGGGACTTGAAATATCTTGTCTTCCTAAAGAAAAGACGAGCAGGATTGTGTGTGTGTGTGAGAGAGAGAGAGAGAGAGAGAATGCTGTCTGTAATGCTCAAACTGACATATCAAGCTGCGCGAAAGGCATTGATAAGTCAACAGTTCCGAAATTATTTTTAAATTATTTACCATGTATTTTTCTTAGCAGAATACGATAAAGGTAAAAAACAATAATAATTCAATAGGTGGAGAAACATAATGAATACAGATTCATCTTCCATCCAGGCTACAGGGGGTCATTGAATGGTTTGATGAGTATACAAGTGTGAAATGTGAATCATATGCTATAGCCTTCACAGTCACCAGATTTCAACCTAATTAACCAGCTATGGGAGCCACTGCATGGTTCTTTCTCGTATTCATGGGTACACCAGCATATCTCTGCGATTACATAAATATGTCAAGCACGCAGACCCTGCACATGCCTCCTTAAATTTGAAACGTCACAGTTAGAGGCCGTGCGGACTGTCCGTGACTCCTTGTTGATGATTGGATCATTGGTCTGACCCAATCAGATCCTTCCAGAATGTATGACCAGGAGTACTGAAGCTGTTCCTGAGGCTTGTGCTAGACCAACGCCATATTGAGAGACTTTTTGGTAGTTTCTTTTTCATTCATTTGTCACCCATTTTTATTTAAAGAACTTTACTTGATGCATTACTTTTTTCCCATACTGCTGAGTTTCTACCCTAACTAAGTTTAAGCTAAACAATTATCTGGACCTTAACTTACCCTGAATCGAGCTCTAAAAAAGTCTAACTCCTTGTAGAAGTGGGACATTTGTGCCCACCTACAACATTTGAGTCATACATCGGCTCTAAGAAAGTTGAGAAAAAGTGGGTGAGCACCCACTTTTCCCCTCTCCCTGGAGCACAGAGGCCTGTCACTCTGCTGTGCACACATTAGATTTGTCACTGAACAAATACAGAGACACGTCGAGCGCAGTCAAAACACTCCAAACCATCGCGAGTTTCGGTGGGAAGATGACTCTTTTGCCTCCTTGTCACCAGCGTGAGTTTGGACGTACCATCACAGGAGTTTCGGTGACAGCCCGGTGAAGGCTGCTTTGTTTGCCTAAGTCGTCTCTATTCCCTTTAATGAGCCATTATGGTTATGTTTTGTCTCAGTTGTGTTCGTTGGCTGGCTGAGTTTCTGAGACGGCAAGACAGAGAAGAAATGGGTAGGGGGTGGTAGTGATGAAGGGGGGGGGGGCTGTCTTCAAACCTCCTTGTAGTGTTTCAGGAAAAAGAAGCTATTGGTGAGAGACATTCAGTGAAGAAGTGGGGGAAAAAATGTAAAAAAAGTTTGAACCAATATTTTGGAATTTTATCAAAAATTAGAGCCAGTTAATGTTGTCCACTTCTGATATTGTGCACTCCTTGTAGATAGATTCACATGAGAGTATTAGGGCACAGACAATAATTACCAATTAAATCACAGGTGGCCTGCAGTTTTTTGTTCACTTTGACAAAATTATGGCAACAATGTCACCACTGGCCTCTCAAAAATTATATTAAACCAGTGCTGCAAGAGAGCAGAAGATAGCTCCCTCGCCTCCTCAACTCCACTCTTCAACCATCTGTCTCAAAGCTCTTAAATGTATCCCAAATCAAAAGCCTGAATCTTGAAGCCAAACTCTCCACTTTCCTCCATACCCTTTTTATCCTCCTTTTCGTTTGCCTCTGTTTGCCTGGAGGTGCAAGGAGCTTCCTCTAACAGAGCGGGATGGAAAGAGACGGGATGTTGAGGAGGGGGAAGATGAGGGGAGTTGGGTGGCTAAGCAGACACTGTGACAACCCACCTGTCAGCAGGTACTCAGTATAATTGGTAAACGAAGGCCGCGGGATAGTAGCGGGGCCCCTTCTCTTCTCTCTGTCTTCTGCTCTGTTCTTTGTCTGACGAGTATTTGAAGTTGCCAGGCAGTCGTCGGTAGCTTGTTCCTTCCTTGTTTGGTTCAGAGAAAGACAGAGGCCAACCAGGAGAGAAGAAAAAAGGAAAGAGGTGTTAGAACACGTGTTAAATATGAATCGCTACCCTGGTACTCTGAAGGTGATTAGCCAAGGAGTGGACAGATACCGCCTGTACGAGTCATTGTGGATCGTGAATGGATAAATGTATGTTTCATCCATATTAGCCATTTCCTCCTCTCTCAATGCCAATTCCAGCCATCAGGCTTTGTTTGCCCTCTAATGAAACATATTCATCTTCATCACACACTCTCGCGGCTCTCAAACTTACTTTACAGCATAGTCAATTAAGCCCTTAGGGGCCACTCTGTGCGAAAAAGGATATATAATGCTTTGACATTTCAGCGAGTCCACATTAGGCACACCCATAGAACATTCTGCTTTGAGCTGGATGGGGAAAGAGTCATAGCCGAGCCTTGAGGTAGAGGAGCCAGTCAGAGGGATTGGGTCTCTTATAAGCTAGTTAGCTCTTTGGATTCAGTTACTTATGCTGATGTAATAGGGCAATTGTAAGCTGATACTGAAGTCTCTCTGTGACCCCTACACTGGCTCTTGTTCTCATATTAGGCTACCTAATATATACTTATGCGTATATAGTGTAACGATAGACTAATACGTAGCTAAAATGGACTGAACTCAAGTGTATTAGTGTTGTGGATCACTATTTAGACTTCTTAAAATGTCCTTCAAGGGCCTTTTGTTATCTTCTGCCTTATCTAAATCTGCGATTGTCTGCTTTGCTTGCTTGAGTTGGCCCCTCCTAGACATTCATATAGTCATTGGAACAACTGGGGGTCAGCAGTGTAACGATGCAAAGCAAGTCTCATAACAAGCCTAGGCTCCGGGGTGTGTGTGTGTGTGTGTGTGTGAGTGTGAGTGTGAGTGTGTCCTCTAGGCTCGTAGTTGATCCTGCATCTTGATGGCATGAAACAGCTTTACAGGGCCAACTTCTCCTTAAGGCTGAACATCACTACTTTCCCATGTCATCACCCCCTCTGACTTGGGGGCTTTTACTTGGATGTGTGTGTGTGCAAGTATTGCACACTTCACATGCATATCTCGAAGGCAACTCCGTACCCAGTTAAGTGTCATAAGTGTTCACTAGAGTCCGTTGCATCATATCACACTGAAGGGTTTGTAATGTTTTAATAGGGCGGTGAAAGAGTTTGTTTGTTTTATGCCAAGCTACAGGATTAGATTGGAAGTAATTTGACAAAAAGAAAACGAAGAAATTGCAAATCTTTCAACCACATCTTCCTCTGTACCAGCAGAGGTGTTAGGGGTCAAAGATCAAGGAGACTGTCCACGATCCAATGTGAATGACCACCCCTGAATAGAGACAGGGGTTACAACCCATTGTCAATGCTAACTACATTCATGTTGACAACCGACAATTGACATCCAAGGCCAACCCTGTTTCCTAGAAGTTTATAAGCTACAAAGTTTCCCAATTATGTTGTGGAGAGAAACGTAATTGATGTTTGCGATTTTTGTAAAATAAAATAAAAAATTCATGCTCTACTTTTATGTACATTTATGGATAGTGGGTGTAGGAATTTGCCACTGGAGACCGGTGTTTGTATGCTGAGTCCCAAGTATGGTTAGATCTAGGCAATAAAAGCACTTTCGTTAAGGATAGAGCAAGATAATGGTTTCAGGTAAATATCAATACAGTAAGCATGTCATGCCTTGTGCTTCAAGTCCCTTTTTCAATATTAAAACAAGAGATTCTATAATCTTAACTGAGTGCCGTGAGTGCCCAAATATAACAACAAAAAAATTTATAAAAAAATAAACAGCGCTTCAGCACACATTTTGAAAGTAACGCTTAGTAACAAAATTACGAGGACACAGCCTAACCTTCAGCATACCTCAACCTTTAACCCTAACCATAGTTTATTTTTAATGACTTCATGTTTTTGCTAATCTTAAGCATAGGGAAATTGGCATAAAAAGATATTTAGAAATAAACATTTTTTTAAATCAGCGTGTCAATGAACACTAAAAAGCTTATATACTCAAAAAGCTTTTCATTCATTTTGTGGTACGCTCCAGAGGACTGAGGATGTGAGCATGTGGCGCCCTCGGACTTTTATTAATCATAATGAGTTGGCTAAAACAATCAAACCAAAGCAGTTTTTGGTACATTTTGGGAAGTCAAGCAAACTGCTTCCAATGTGCTTAGACGGTCTTAGGATTTCTGTTTAATGCTTCCCAGT
>CALSCE010010660.1:3362788-3372943 GCA_943593645.1 Bovichtus variegatus
TCTCTTAATTAGCTGTGTAACAATTAAAGTCTCCTCTTAGTAAATTGAACCTTTGTCTCCCTTGCCTCTGTAGTTTGATTTCAGCACCTGTCACAACAACCCCTCCCTTCACCGCCACCTCCGCCACACACCCAACACTATTACCTCCGCCCCCCCCACCCCCCCACGACTGTAGTCATTATGCAAAACTCTAGCAGAATGCGCCCAGCATGAGCGGAAGAAAACAGCAATTATTTCTGATATTCTGTTATTTAGGCTGTATTGACATTAAACTACTTTAGTGCCACCACCTGAGAAACCGAGTGAGACTGAACTTCACTTGGTTTTAAGTCTCAATCTGGAATCTTGTGTGTCATCACTGCAGTCACTCGGCAAGAGACAAAGGCGCCGCTGGCCCTTAACGTGTGTGTGTGTGTGTGTGTGTGTGGTGTGTGTGTGTGTGTGTGTGTATGTGTGTGTTTGCAGCATTGACATGCAGCGCAGAGGGTGACCAGTGATGTAAGCTATGACAGATACACTGTGGTCATTGTCTCTCTGACCTCTTTCTTCCCCGCAGTCCAACCATGCGTGAGCGCTCCACACTGCCATGTTTGTTGTCTCACACACACACATACACACACACAGTACATTCGTGCTCATGGTATTGTGTGCTGTTTTTTTCTGACTGATTTGACAGGAAGAAGAGTTTAGTCACCAGACACAGAGCAGACCAGAGCACATATGTACATTACGAGACACATTTTCAACTCGAGTTGATCATTAATTCCTACTTGGTGAAAAGCAAAACCGAATGGAACTGGTGTATAAGCAGGAATACATACAAGAACATTCATGAAGAGAAGCACTAAAAGTTGAGATTTAGGTCTGTAAATTTGACTTTTAAACTCTCAGAGGAGGGCATTATCCATTCTATGGCAGTTAATAATTGTTCTGTTTTTCCTATGTTAAAGTACCTGCTGGTGTTTTTGCATGGTTTACATTTAACAGGCTGTCCTTTTCCAAGGCCTAATGTCGTGATTAAGATTTTTCTGATTCGACTTTTTTTTAAATTCCAGGTCGCTATTGGTTTCCATTAATTTTACTATACTGTTGAAATCAATATACTGAGACTTGAAACTCAGAACTATGTCATGTCTGTGCTCTGTTGTCAACAATGCCGCATTGTTAAAGCAAATCTTTGCATGTGGATTTGCATTACATAGGAAAATTATTTAAACAATAGCTGCCTGGAATGTAGGATGAATATATTCAAAATCTTGGTAAAAACATTCTTAACTCAAGGTAAAATTAAAAGCCTTTTCCAGACCTTTTAATGGCATCTCATGGTCCTCTTCATTGAATGGAGGTGTTACTTGTAGTAAATGTGATTTGTTGTAAATGGGCAACATGTTTAAACTTGAATTGCTCTGATATTAACCTTCATAGTCAGTCCTGTTGTTGCTGATATTTTGCACCAATATTTATACATTTGATATTTGCCAATGAGGCAAAGCCTCTGATACAGCATGTAGACCATTGTCAGCTTCTTAAAGTCAAAACAGGTTTTATTGCAGGTTTTACACCCTAGAGTTAAATAAGCACTTTGTATCTGCTTTGAAAGGCTGCTATTCAATGTTTCCCAAAAGGACAGTATCAGTAAACGGATAAATATCAGTTTAATACCTCATGTCATCTGCAGTTCAGTGACACCCAACAAAAGAAACAACCAAACAAGCTGCATTAGTTGCAGTGTTGAAGCAGGAGTGACGCAGTAAGTATAAGATGAGGCCCGTTCACTATCATTATCATGTCAATTACTGTGATTTTTATTTATTTTTCACTCCTGTCACTGAACTTCACTAAACACTGACTGCTTAACAAATGTTTGCCGCTGTTAATCCCGCGCTCGCTGCTTTGTTCGCTGCTGCAGGGGTCTGTCCGCACTGCTGTGACCGCTATTGTAGCGCTCTCGGGAGGGGAGAGGTGCTCGCAGATGTATACGCACACACACACACACACACACACACACACACACACACACACAGACACAGAGAGAGAGAGACAGAGACATCTGCAGGTCACCATCATCATAGTGGGAATAATACCAAGGATGGTTATCATAAAGGGAAGCTTTGAGCTCCCGGCCGTCTTGGGAAGATGATTTGGCTGGCCCGGAACAATGAACTGTGGGAATCCGCTTGTCCTGCATTGATCTTCCTCCCATGGCATCCCCTGCAAGGCTGTCAGAGCGATGGACGGATAAAAAGACCCACAACATTTTTCTTTCTCTCTCTCTCGCTCCCTCCCGGTGTCTTTCTTTTCTCTCTGTCAGGAGGGCTCCCACTGATCAGCGGGGATGAGCTGAAAGTTGAACTACCTGTTGACAGGACCTCTTAAACAGCCCTCAATGACATATTGTGCAAGAGCTCGAGGGAGGGGCAGAGGCTCCTGTTCATTCATATTTGCCACTGATCTATTCAGTCCGTGCTCTCGTCAAAGCCTTGCTCCTTTCCTTATATTTTCTCTGTGTTAAAGTGGAGCGGGGGGGTGGGGGGGGGGGGGGTCTTATGTTGACCCAATACTCATGAGTTTTCAAATGTACAATGTTCTGTGGGCTGTTTTTGTCTTTCAAAGAGTCTTGTTTTAGATGGTGTCCACTAGAAATTGGTCCATAAGAATGTGGTTGGTGCTTTTGGCTGGCCAATCAGAGCTCTAGCTCCTTCAGGCTACTGAAAACACCTCCCTAAAGATCCAGCTGCCCTTTCAGAGAGTGGGGGGCAAGACGCTATTTACCAATGATTGTATTTAGGAAGAAAACATAAAATACATAAATTAGGTATGCATTTGTGTGTTCATACATATTTTAGGGTCTGGGTGGATGGATGGACCCAAAAACACTGCTCTTTCACCAGGAGGCCGCTATTTGTGTCTCGTGTGGAACCAGAATTGATTTATTTGTCACGTACCTGCCACTTCTGTAGTTATTTTAACCCAAACCACGATATTTTCCTAAACGTAACCAAGTAGTTTCGTGTGAGGAAACTGACAGAAATTCACAAGTGCTGCTGGACATTTATAGGTTATACTTTTTGGTAAGCTACCACATGAGCTGTAGCTGCATTTTTAAATCAAATCCAGATGAAATCTGATTGTGGGCCGTGTCTGCAACTATACTTTTGAACTTTTAGAATCTTCACATCTTTTTGATAGTGCAGAGTTTTGCGTTTTGATCAAGAGGCTTCAGACATGGGATGGAGTTCGGATTGGACCTGGCAGAGGTCTTCCATGTGCAGTTCAGAGTGTTTTCGCCTCATTATAGAAAGTAATAAAGCAGTGAAGTCAAAGAGCAAATGAGAGGAAGGAAAACAAGGCAGCTTTTTTTATTGAATTAATTAGACGCCTTGCAAAGACCACCTGCAATAGAAACAAAACACGAGGCAGGATAAAACTCATATCTGGTCTGTTCTACCACTGTAACTAAACCTACTTTTACCCAGAGGTAATTGATCTTTGAAATGACGAGGAAGCTCCGTCTGTACTTTGAAGACATACTTACCACTTTTAAATGGATTCCATTGTCCCTGCTGCTTATACTTAATATTTAGCATTCAACTCCCAGTGCATATAACATATGGTAAATACCCACATTGTCCCTTCAACCACAGATTACTGTAGCTATAACTCCCCCATCATCTCATTAATGATTTGGTGGAAATATGATGGAATTCCGCACATTGTGAATAATGATTGATTTGTTTAATGCAATAAATTACTTCATTAGGACTTAATGAGGTATTGCATTGTGATTAGTCGATGGGTTTTGTGTCAATACATGTCAAAATAACAAAGTAAAGTCCAACTAATGGCTTTTCGATCCTTCAGTTTCTCCTCGTCTTGTCTTAAATGTCAGACGAAAGTTTTGTGACAAAACTCAGGCCTGAAAGTAAAGTTAAGAAGAATATTTGTTTGAAATTGTTTATTTTAATATGAATGTATAATAAGTAGCTATTCCTAATATGTACAGTGTCTTTCATATACTTTATATGGTTACAATTAGAGAGAAACACATACAAATCCCTTATGCATTTATGATGCATGGTAACATTGATAAGACAGAAATGAACTGAACACATTCAAATGCTGACTGAAATACACTTCCATTGTGTTACAGATACCACTTATAATTAAGCTGAGGCTCGAAGAGAAAAAAATAGCAGAGAAGAAAAATGCATTTAGAGAAACCGAGTGAAATCAGTTTCTGTGCGTGTGCATGAATGTGCGGAGGGTTTTGTGTGTTTACGGGTGCACGTGGTGCTTTGCTGAATATTAAACCACAAACTATAAAGACAACAACTGAACCGTCGTGAGAAAATGCTCAAGGAAGTCTTTGTGGTTTTAGAGGTATCAGAGGAGCCAATAGTTTTAATGAGGCAGCATTGCTGTACATGCCAGGAAATGATAAGGTTATACAGGTTAGAATAACGGCAGATAGATACCGCACCAGCATATAGCTACAGAATCGTTGTGTTGTTCATATCGGAGTCAGCACAGGCTTCACAGCCATGGCAGACACAGTGAGACATAATAGGAACAAAGTGGCACCGAGTCTTTCCTTAATACAACCGGTAAGAAGACAAACCTGAGCCATGATCTTCTAAAAGCATAGTACTGCTACATTAACATTGCGTAGTGTTGTTTTCTTCTGTACATTTGATGGATATTTTGTGATAGTAACAGTCAGGATGATGTCAAATAGGAAAGAGTTGTTGGCGTGATTTCTGTGGGCAGCCATTTGTTCATTCTGGGTGAGTTGCAACATACTCACGGTGTCTTTTGGAGGGCATGCACATGTTGAATTGTTGTCTGTAGGGTTGTGTATGAGTGTGTCTTTGCCTGTATGTGTGTGTGTGTGTGTGTGTGTGTGTGTGTGTGTGCGTGTGTGTGTGTGTGTGTGTGTGTGTGTGTGTGTGTGTGTGTGCGTGTGTTTCTACTTGTACACTAACCTCAAATTCCTTGTGTGTTGATATGAGCAGAGGGGGGATGTCACATAAGAAATGTCCTTTTTAATCAGGGGAAAAAATATAAAATGACTGGGGAGCAAGGCAAGCATATTAATGTGTCTCATTTGCATACGCTCGTCAGCCAGGATACGTTTATAAAAAACACAAACTGGATTCGTCAGTTCATTTCACATTATTCCATTGTCTATCTGCCTTTGTTATATGTTAAAGATAAAGGCAGAAATCAAATTGAAGAAAAGGGCAAGCTGCTATCTCCCCAAATGAGCAACAGCTCATCAGCCTAGTTTAAATCACAGATTTCTATTCCAAAAGGCAGCCGCCTCTGTAAAAGGGGTCCATTCAAATAAGGTCTTCTCCAATATAAGCATGCCTGGTGATGGAAGCTAGGGTGTCACATAAATACAATTTAAAACCTAAGCCATTTAAACTAGTCCAACAAAGTTTTCTTTCTTACCAATTCTCTCCCAATATTATTATCGCAATAAATGTACACATGTACAGAATGTGTATATATATATATATATATATATATATATATATATATATACACGTATATTTCTCAATCAAGTATAAACTTTTTAATGTCACACTTTTACAATGCTTTACTTCTTAGATGAGCGCAGTATTATTCAAGTCACGTGAGATCATAACATCCGTCGTAAATTTAAGTAGGCTATGACAGAAGCATATCTAGCGGTTACCCATCAGCCAGCAGAACATAGCCTGCCCATTATATTGTTGATGAATTCAGTAGAATCGCTTAAGATACTTGTGGGGAGAAATAAGATGCATTCTAAGGGCAGCCCACAAGTGTCACATTCCTTTAAACACAAGTGGAAGCTGCTCACAGTGTCTAATTCATGTCCGCAAGATAAGAATCCGCCATCAACAGTGTGTTGGTGGGACCGATGGCTAAGAGAACAGAAACCCCTTATGTCTACTAACCTCCTACTGATACGAGAGAGAGGGAAGAGAAAAAAAAATCAAATGAGCAAAGCACAATGTAGAGTCCTCCCTGCTTTAGAAACATACTGTAGGTTGTGAGAGATAAAGAGAAAGACAGAGTCTGGTACAACCTTAGTTGCCCTTTGTGTCTGTAAAGTGTATACTGAACATGTGTGCACATATTTGTAATGTGGGTGTGCCATATTGGGTCCATAAGCTGTATAAAATGATCCCTCTTTCTCTTAAAAGTGAACTCACCTAATGCCAGTGCTTTACACTGCCTCTCCATGAAAGGATTTTTTGATGATTATAATCATGCGTTACAGCACAGTGGCTGCCACTGTTACCAGGCAGCATACTAATCAGCTTAATGAGATATTATACAATATTTTGTTGACCAAAGCAGAACCGTGGTTATTGTTTCTGAGGGGTTGACCCCTGCCAGTAGCCAGAGGAAGTGTGTGGGTAGATGTTTGTACCTCTCCTTTTTCAAGAGCAGATGGATCGGCATAAAAACCAATGCTATTCTTTTATTGTTTATTCACTGATGTTACACATATAAAAAGGGAAACACTTTCGCAGAGACAGTACAACATGTTCAGAAAATGGTGATATATTTGTAGCATTACAACAACCCAGGACTACACTATTGTTATGTGTCATACAGTAAATACAACAAAGTAACTGTTTCTTGCTTATTCTTCCCAACTGTGTATCAACCAATGCATCTTTGGCTGCATTGTGAACCCGTTCAACACAGCCAACTGTTGTTTTCTCCATCTCAGAAACTTTAAAGATTTGGATAGACTGAGGACTACAGACATAGAAGGAATTGGGGGAATAGAAAGAAGCGGAGGGAGAGCAAAGTGATTCACATCAAATGTAGTGCGGATCTTTAATGGAATTTTGCGCCAAGACAAGTGTCGTGGCAACAAGATAAGAGTGTTGTGTTTACTGGAGTAACCCCTTGGCTTTAAGTGCTATTGTTAATATCATAATTGTAGTATTGCGGTGGCTTCCCGACAATGCCGTTGCTCCGTTTCATTAAGGCGTGTAATTGGAGGAATTCTGATAGGATGGGCACAAGTAGCTTAATTATACACTGCTCACTGTGTTTACAAAGTAATTATTCCATCCAAAATGGTGTTACATTTTGAAAAAGTTATATGGAGTCACAGTATTTCTCCAGGCCCTTGGTGCTGACAATTCACACAGTATGCATCAAATGCAATATATTTATGTTCCTGTACTGGGTGACACAGCACAGGTGTTGTTTCCCCAAGTAAAGAAACACATTAGTCCTGAACATGTGGTTGGATAATATTCTATTTGCAATATGGAAAGCAAATACAAAGAGAACATCAGCAGCCATCATGGCATAGTATCTTTAAAATGCAATTTTTTTATTTATTTTTCTGAAACCTACTTTGTTTTCAAATATTTCCAAATACATTTTTCTAATATGTTTCCTTTTTTCTGTCTGGTTATACAGGATGGAGGACTCTAGTTTGTGTCTTGGTGTGTCGTCAGCGGTGTCTGACGCTGATGCCCATCTGAGCAGTGCAGTGTTAAATGGCCGCTACCCCATCAGTCAAAAGCTTCATCAGCTTACTGCCCAGCTAGGACACGCCTTTCCTGACCTACACCGCCCACAACAGATCCCTGAAGAGAAAGCAGCCACGCCTTTGGACGAGAAGACCCACCACACAGCCCTGGCCAATCAACCTATCAGCAGTCAGATGGCCCTGCTAGCCAATCAGCTCAACCGAGACATTGACGCAGGGGCGCTGAGTGGTTTGAACGGCCGTGTTGACCTGCAGCAGTTTCTCAATGGCCAAAACTTGGGCATTATGTCCCAGATGAATGATATCGAAGATGATGCCCGCAAGAATAGAAAGTATCCGTGTCCATTGTGTGGCAAGCGCTTCCGTTTTAACAGCATCCTGTCACTGCATATGCGCACACACACAGGAGAGAAGCCCTTCAAGTGTCCCTACTGTGACCACCGAGCAGCTCAAAAGGGCAACTTGAAGATCCATCTCCGCACCCACAAGCTGGGAAATCTTGGTAAAGGCCGTGGTCGTGTCAGAGAGGAGAATAGGCTGCTGCATGAGCTGGAGGAGAGGGCCATCCTTAGGGATAAGCAGATGAGGGGGAGTGGAAGTCTCCTCCAGACAGCTCCAACACCCCATCTGAGCATCAATAGCAGTTCTAACACCCATCAGCAGCAACTAGGCTCAGCCTGTGGCCTCCTCCCCCCCTCTGGCCTTGCCACACCAGACACAATTTCCCAACCTTCTTCTTCACCCAAGCCGGCTGGCACCCAGGATGAACAGTGCTTGAACCCAACTACAGGCTTCCGCTGTACCTTCTGTAAAGGGAAGTTCAAGAAGCGCGAGGAACTGGACCGCCACATCCGCATACTCCACAAACCCTACAAATGTACTCTGTGTGAGTTTGCTGCCGCCCATGAAGAGGAACTGATAAGTCACGTGGAGAAGGCCCACATCACAGCCGAGAACACACAGGGCACGGGGACTGGTGGTGCCGGTGGCACGCAGGTGGCCACTGAATTCCGCTGTGACGTGTGTGGCCAGGTGTTCAGCCAAGCTTGGTTCCTTAAGGGCCACATGCGCAAGCACAAGGACTCCTTTGAACACTGCTGCCAGATCTGTGGCCGTCGCTTCAAAGAACCCTGGTTCCTCAAGAACCATATGAAGGTGCATCTCAACAAGCTGGCCATCAAGAACAAGCCGCCCCAGCCCAGTGAACAGGACATGGCTGCCGTCAATAGCATGAACAATCTAGCTCAGGAAGCTCATGCCAACCTCTATTCCCGCTACATCTCTTGTCTTCAGGGAGGTTTCCTGTCACCAGACAAACAGGGTCTGAGTGAGCAGCACCAAATGTTGGCTAAAGCAGGGATAGCCATGAAGGAAAAGGAGATGCTAGGGAAGCTGCTGGGGCCAATGGCAGGAGGTATGGGCCACGGGCTGGGCGAAAATGAGAAGCGCTCACTTCTAGGTTGTCTCAACCTTGTGCCACCACTCAAGTCAAGCTGCATGGAGCGCCTTCAAGCAGCTGCAAAAGTAGCAGAGATGGACTCCCTCAATAGCTATCAAGCCTGGCAGATAATGGCTCGTGGCATGGCTATGGACAGGGCTTTCATGCCGAAGGAGCAGCCGCAGCCGCAGCACCACCAGCACCATATAACCCCAGGGCAAGAAGATGAGATGAGTGTTGCTGGAGCCTTGGCCTCTTTCTCAAAGGATAAACAAGACTTCTCTTTGATTGCTTCTAATGATAGCTCAAAGCAGAAGCATCTCTCGGAGGCCTTGCAAGGATCCAAGGCTGCTAGCGGAGCCATGATGTCCATAAAGGAGGATGGAAGAGGCTTTGACAGTCACCGTGACTTAATGTCTGTCCATGGTAGTGCTGAGGCTCCAGGAGCCCTTGCTGGCTTGGGAAGCCCAAACATCGACTACAGCCTCTCCAGCCTCTCCGTCCTTAAGGAGAAGCCTTCAGAATGCCCTGACTGTGGCCGGGTCTTCAGAACCTACCATCAAATGGTTGTCCACTCCCGTATTCATGGCAAAGACAGGAGAAGCATTGAGGAAGGGGTCCAGCAACAAGTTCTGGACGAACGCCGTGGATCAGCCAGTGATCCTGAGTCCCAGTCCATCAGCCGCTCTACCACTCCTGGTTCATCCAATGTGACAGAAGAGAGCGGAGCTGGAGGAGGACACTCCCAAACAGGAAGCGTCCAGGATGACAGCCCACATCCCTCCTCACCATCTTCAGGTAAGATAAACGAAAATCAGACAATGAATGACAACCGCTTGTATTCTTTGGTCAGTCTGTGGATAAACGGAAAAAAATGTTTATCCCGTTGACATACGTACACTTAAGAATTATATTTCCTTCTTTAATTCAATGTTACTGATTTACGGTTCTACAATTCTACCGACATCCAATAATAATCACTTTGTATAGTGTATAGATGTGTGTATATATCAATGTGTCAGAAATAACCCAATACCAACCAAAGAATCAGAGCCACACATTCTTTACATGAGTCAGATACTTAACGTCTAACGTCTTGTTCAATTACCAACACACCTTAATAGAGTGGTTTGCTTTCATAGGATACTTTACACACACACACACACACACACACACACACACACACACACACACACACACACACACA
>CALSCE010010660.1:3372953-3402384 GCA_943593645.1 Bovichtus variegatus
ACACACACACACACACACACACACACACACACACACACACACACACAGAGTTCCAAGAGATACACACACACACACACACACACACACACACACACACACAGAGTTCAAAGAGATACATACATACATATAGACAGAGTTTTAATGAATTGAAGTATACACAGTGTACTGTACATATCATGCTTAACCATTGCATTCACATTTGCAGGTTAGCATTTTACATCCCTATGGAACAAGAATAAAGACTGAGAGCGTAGGGACACACTCGTTTTAACCACAGCAATTAATAAATGCCTTTAATAAACATGTTGGAGACAACTATACCCCTCCCCTCTCCCTACCCAGCAAACACAGGCGGGCCAGGGCTAGATAAGTGTATGTTTAGTGGGATTAAGGGAGGCTCGTTGCTAATGATTACACAAGTTTTTAAAGGTAACTTTCGCTTGCTCCTCAGGGCACTATGCTGGCGTTAAGAAGCGTGCGCGGTAATTAGGTCACGACTACGCGATAATCAGTCGGTTTAAGCTAAACAAGACACTAATTAAAGATATACATATAAAGCAGGTCAAAAAAATGGTGAACTTCATTTGCAAAAGCGAGGATGTGCTTTTAAGTCTTTTGAGAAAAAATATAAATAAATATAAATATAAATCATAGTGGCTTAGCTTAAGGCTGTAAGCAACTTAATTCCAACAGTGGAGACGAAATTGTTTATTTATGCACAGAGGCATGAAGTCCTTATCATGCCCGTGTAGTGTGATGGGTTTGAACATGGGACAGGCTATGTTTATTTTAATCTAAGAAATAATAACAGACAACCCCCCACCCCAATTAGGAATTAATGAAAATGAGAGTGAGATAAAAACCCATTTTTTTTATAGAGACTATTAAACATTACACTTTCTCAACAGGGTGGGGGTGTAGCGGATGTAATTATCTTCTGAATTTTAATGCTGGAAGTTTCTCTCTCTCTCTCTTTCTCTCTCTGTCTCTCTCTCTCTCTCTCTCTCTCTCTCTCTCTCTCTCTCTCTGTCTGTCTCTTTCTCTCTCTCTCTCTCTCTCTCTCTCTCTCTCTCTCTTTTGACTCAAGCACTTTGAATCTGATGAGTACAGCTTGTAGCGTTTCAACAACTTCAAGTAATATCTTAACAGCCAGTGTGCGGTATACAAAATAAAATAAGCAAATTACAGTAAAATATAGTAATAATAATACAATAAAATAATACAGTAATAATAGTTGACAAATAAAACCAATATTATTTACGACCGAATGCTAACAAAGCACAATGACATGCATTTGATTTAGTTGAGTGGTTAAATCTCACCCCCAGGGCACCATATTTGGAGAAGGAGGGTAGGATTAAAGAATATATGAATAAAAATATAAATTAAAATAGTGTACGACAACTTTGCAAGACAAAAAAACAAATCCCGCCAGTTTCCACAAGGCCTTAATGTTGCAATTCCTCCTGTCTTTATCTAACTGTTCGTGTGCATGTGTGGTTTGTGTACAGTCAGTGTGTCTCTCCCGTAGTCCGTAAGTCAGAGGCTACACTGATACATTAGCTCTATTCAAAGTCTTTGCCAATCTGCCACAGTCATATCTGTAAGGCTGTCCTCACATTATTATTGTAGAGCTTTGTGAGTGTGCCAAAATAGGATGTCAAGTTATCTGCTAGAGAGCATGGCAGGGGTGGAAAATAGGTCTACATAAAGGAATATAATAAAATGATTAGGCGTGCCCTGATCTGATCAGACTGGAATGCAGTTTTACTGAACACAAATGTAAGGAAGTAAACAGATTTGACTTTAAAAATGTTAAATATGCTGGTTTCGCTACTTCCTGTTTTTTAATCAGAGGTAGCAAAACTTGTCTTCCTTCACAGCTTACACAATGTGATTCACATTTGGAGCTCAGGGACTCTCAAATTAGAAGCTTTGATGTGTGAGAAAAAATGTGTCTGAGTCTCATGTGGAGAAAGGTGTCATTTTTCTCCTCTGCATACATGTTTGTTGTGTGTGTGTGTGTGTGGGGGGGGGTATATGCTTTACAGTGTGTGTGCATATCACTCTCGTCTGTAGTGAACAGGATGTGGCTACTGTACCATTGTCTTTAACTTAATATCTCAGGTTTAAAAAAAGAAAGGCTTGTCAAGTGTGTGTGCGTGCACCTGCAAGTGTGTGTACGTGTGTGAGCCTCTGCCCCGCCACCTACCCACAGCAATTTTGAGTTAAACTTGAATTATAGTAATCAAAAATAACATCTCAACTGTGAAAGAAGGTCAACTCCGCCGCTTTTGTCTTCAAGGCGGCACTTGTTTAAAAGCAATGAGTGAAAAAAGGGAGAATTGAGGAAGAAAAGAGAAGAAAAACAAAGGCCTCTGTCAGAGATGTCCTTTAAAGACCTACCGTATTACAATATAGCTCAGCAGCTAACCTTGAGCATGTTTTCTTATTCAATAAAATTCTTCATTTCTTTAAGTAAAACAAAAAGGTAATTACATTTGTGTCCATCACCATCTTTTTGTGTTTGGCTATCCTTGGACTGATTTCACCTCAGCATTTGTTTCCCGCCCCTCTAAGAAGCAGTGTCGAGAGAAAACACACTGTGCATTGTAGTAGTCATGTTAGCAACAGGTAGACTTAATGTGAATGCAACTTATCGCGCCCGCAAGGACCTGGTACTTTGGAACACATCGCCTTTTTCTTTTGCCAGTTCTTTCATGCAAATAACCTACCATTGAAAATTCTCATTTTGCACAATAGTGTCTCCCCATTCTGCTGCGGCATTAAGGGGAAAACGTAGCTACATGTGTAAAAATAGGCTTTGCTGCACGCATGTAGGGCCTAAAGCATTCCTCCTTACATGCACCTCCACAACCTTCCCACTTCCCATAAACCCCACTCCCACCTCTTGGCTCCTGGCTGTAAAAGATTCTATACACTCCCTCTGGCTCTCTTTTTCTCTTTCTCTCTCTCCAGAGAATCCCCATGTCTATATTTTTTAAGAGGAACAGCGTTTTAACATGACGAGGATTAGCCTGCATTTCCCTGGTCTTTACCACGGCTCAAACAAGCAGGCAAAATGCTCCATACAAATTGAAATTGGATTTGCCAACTTGACGCCTTAGGTTATAAAGCATGGATATTCATCTAATTGCGACGGTACAATGGGGGCGTAATTACACATGCGGACAAACTGTTATAGTGTAATTACTGTGTCATTAACAGGAATAAAGTAGAGTTGAACAAGATCCAGACTACTATGGTGACAAACCCGATCTCGCTAGCTTTTATCAACTTATATAAATGAATGAGTTGTCAACGGGCAATATCAAAGAGGAATACCTTTTAAGCATTGTTATTGATATTCTTGTAATATCTATGACAGTCCAAAACATTCTATATGTCGCATATTCAAACACAAAACATCAGAAA
The DNA here is from genome assembly GCA_943593645.1 of Bovichtus variegatus. Taxonomy (NCBI): domain Eukaryota; kingdom Metazoa; phylum Chordata; class Actinopteri; order Perciformes; family Bovichtidae; genus Bovichtus; species Bovichtus variegatus. The sequence goes on from CALSCE010010660.1 coordinate 3,376,389, forward strand.
ACTTAATGTAAGTAATCAACTGGGAAAGTTTCATGGTGATATCTATTAGTTAAAATTATTACCCTATTCACCTGTTGTGTCTCCCCTTAACATAAATCTGGTAAAAAATGACAGACATTAAGGTGGATTGATTTATAAAACTGCATTCTATAGAAAGACATTCTTTGGTTTATCAGATTATAGCATTTAGTGTCAGGCCCGTTCATTTATCCATCAGGGATTCTGGATCCTGAATGTTTTCAGATGATTGCGTAGTATTGTATTTATTATTTGGGTGTCAATTATTAGCTTGTTGTAATCCGATCAAAAACAACGTTGTTAAAGAATGTGTACTATTCCTACTATAGAAACTATGGTGGTGTTACAGCTAGATTTTGACACAGAAGCGCTCTGCAAGACATTATGATGCAGGACTCACCTTTGATATTTCACTTCAGTGGTTCAAATTAAGAACATTAGTAATTGATAAAGTTACTACAATCGAATGACATGCAGTTATTCTTGGGTTTATAGGCCCCTGGAGGTCTGGGACATGCACATATCGATCTATTAAACATATCTTAGTTTAGTTTGGCCTTTAGTTTGGAGTGCAGTTAGTCTCTGTTGGAGTCAAATATATATAATCTTTAAAACAGTCTTGTCAGAATTGCTACTGCACATTTTACAAAAATGGAATCAGTTGCATGAAGTTGCAGTTGCTGAGCATGAACAAAAACTATGCACGGTATAAACTAAGTGAATAAGCCTATCAACCAGGGTGGGTAAAGCTAACCCATTGTCAACGTCAGCCACATTTAACATTTCTCACCATGAGAAGCAAGAATAACTAAGTAATACCACTTTACTGTGTAATACCACCTCACACTGCAGCCAACACTTTGAAATGAGGCCAGCCCACTGTGAGTGTGCGTGCCATAATATATGAGTGTAAAACTATGTGCATTAAAAAATAATGAATAATGTCTCCCGTTTTTTTTTTTCCCGTTTCTCCCCTCTGCATAAATTACTTTTTCTTTGTAATTGACATCCGTTCCTCTACTACTTCCCCCCTCGCACTATTCTTCTTTTCTCTATAATCAGAGAACTCAGTGGTTACAAAACCTGAGCCTTCTACCCCCCACTCATTTGTAGGAGTTTGGCCTGTCATATCTGTATTTTTTATGTGTCACCAAACTTAAATAGACAGTCATTGTGTTACAGGCACAATCATTCCCCGAGCTGTATTTTTGTACAGTAGGTCAGGACTCTGGTGTCTGGTAAATGATAAAAGTTCTATTCAAACGCACTAATTGTCAGTGTGCTGTGCTGATTGACATGTCTCGGATAAATGCAGACTTAGTATTTTTGTACACGCTTGCACAATATAAAAGGCCAATTTATTTCTCTGTTCTTCTTTCTCTTATTCCTTGCACAGTTCATTTGATTTCTCTCTTCCTTTCTTGCTCTCTCCCTCTCTCTCCTACCCTGCCTTTCAGACTCAATTTGTAAATATTACCCATGGTGGGAATTAGCCCAGGCTTTTTAGACATTTTAAAATTCCAATTGTATTCCAACGAGTGTGTTTGATCGAGGGAAGAACTGCGAGCCTTGGTTTGCTCCTCAGTATTCCTGGGTGGCTATCAGTGGCTAGCCTTGTCCTTATGAAAAATGTATCAGTCCGTTTTATGTCTTAATGATCACGTTAGGATTCCCCGCTTGGTTATGAAGCTGGGACAGGAAAAAAAGAAAAGGGGGGGGTGAATGGACTGTTGAGAGAGTGAAGGAGAGGCGATGAAAAACTGACACGGGCAATCCAGAAGGAAGAGACTGAGTGGAGTGAGAAAAACGGGAGAGATGACAGGGCATCACATTCCTCAGTAAACAGCATCGCATTATGCCATCCACTCTTTTCAACTCCAAATCTTTGCCAAAACATAGCTTACCTTTCTCCTGGAACAAGCAGCCGTGGCTCACACACACACACACACACACACACACACACACACACACACACCTCCTCCCTCTTCTTCTGTCTTCCCCATTCCTTTTTATGTTTTTATAATTAAAACATAATATTTATCTTTCCATAACAGAAGGCTGCCTTACTCCGTCAGGTAGACTGTTTGAATATTAATATTCTTAATACATCAACAAGCTATCTTCTCCGGTGTCATTGCTAAAACTGAGCAAGAATAGAGAACGAGAACGCAGCTCTTTACTACCCGTTTGGAAATGCTGGGGAAACTTAACTTGATTGAACATGCGGGAGAAGAGACTCAAAAGTAACGTAAGGCGAATGCCTTAAAAAAAAAAAATAAGAAAGAGAAAAGACACAAATTAACATCACAACTTGTGCTGGTATTGGAGCGTGTTTACCCAGTCTCAACCTCAGGATGCACATAGAAATGCACAGACGAAAGGCGCGTTTGTTCCTCTTCCAGTCAAAACTCTAAACTGGCTAAAAAGTTTCTCTTCTTTTGATTGTTTATGTGTGTGCTTAACCAAGGGAGGGGAGGGAGGGGGGGTGTAGGGGAGGGAAAAGCTGAATGAGGGTGAATGCCAAGTTCCTTTTCTCTGTCGGGTGACAGCTGCCTGACTCCGTCAATGTGGAATTCCTGTGAAATGAGGCAGGGCTCTCGGTCAGGGAATGCAAATGGATGGCACTGGATGGCCGGCGGCTGAGGATGGGAGTGTGAAGCGGGAGAGGGGGGGGGTTGTTTGAACAAGTTAACTTGGGCATGATTGGGGTTCCTCCTGTGTATGAAAGAGCAAGAGAATACATTGACCTTTGCCTCATTAAAAATGAAGGGCCAGGCATGTGATACCATGACTGAGGAATCTCTTGCTTGCCGTCCCCCCCCCCATCCTTTCCACTCTTCTTTTTTTTTTCATCTTCTCTCTCTCGCTCTGTCATTCTCTCATTTCGCCTCCCTCCACCCCTCTCAATCTCCTCTTCTTAACCCCATTGACAGGTCACATGAAAAGCCTTTTGTGTCAACATCATGGCGCTGACATGAGAGCAGAAAGCGACATGAAAAATGTGCTTTTTTTCTTTTTCTTCTTAGTTGTAGCTACCTCCTCGTCACAAAAGAGAGCGAGCGAGCAAGTGAGAGGAGGGAGAAGCAAAAAGAGTGGAAAAGTGAGGGAGGAATTAAGTCCAGGGATTAAGATCTCTGAGCTTTTTTTTTTTTTTTTCATTCTCCCCCTGCCACATTCCAATTGTTCTTAAAATATTTGGCAATGTCAATTAGTAAGTGAGCAGAGCTAGCTGATGAACACAATTTTCCAGGCGACTGAGCACCCTATTGTTGTGGAGCGAACAGCAGATTTCTGAGGTCATTATCATTCCCTGTTAGCCGTGCCCAGCTGCTCTCCTCTTGGCTCCAGCCAAACTCTGCTCTCTTCTCTCCTTCTCCCTCCTGCTCTTATACATTATCTCTCCTCTCCTCTCCATCCCCCTCCCTAAACCGCGTTCACCAGTTCAGAGCTGGTTGATAGCAGGCAGCAACAGGGGGCCTTCGACAAGAGGAGGGATGGGAGGAGCTGGCTGGCGGAAAAGAAAGGAGGAGAGACTGAGATGGATAGAGCGCAAGAGTGGGGGAATACTGTAAAAGAAAATGAGCGAGGGGATGAGTAGGTGGGGAAGGAGAAGGAAAAAAACAGAGTGAGGGGCATGGGGGCAAGTGGTATGAAGGAGTGGGCAGGCTCGGATCAGGCGGCGACTGAACACAAGAGGGAGCATGAAAGAGGAAGGGAGGATAGAGAGGAGAAGAGAGGATATTATCTGATATTGTAGTTTAGATGTGTAAGAGATGGACCCTTTGAAAGTGGAGGACATATCACAGAGGGGAGAAAGGGGGATCAACCTTTCAGGAAAAAGCAGGATTTGTTTAAAAAGAGAGTCTCACTCATAGCGTAACATTTATCAATATATATTGCATTTCAGTTTTTTGTGTCATACTAAGCAAGTGGTTTTGTAATGAAGTGATTTAAAACTCTTTGGCAGGAGTGCAGAGAAGAAATGTTCTCTCTTTGAAAGAAAGACATAATTGTCTAGAGTGACCTCAATTAACAACATCATACAGTGTGAATTTAAAGCTATTTTCATTAAAGAGAAGCATTACGCTAAAACATATTGCCATACCTTTAAGTGAAGAACACGGTACAGATGGGATTTCAGATTAAAAACACCTTCCTGCTGTTACTTTTCTTTTTACAAAGCATAACACATCCAGGTATCTGCTTCGGAACATCTTTTTTAATTTTTTTTTTTAAATAATGAAGGATCTCTTTCAGTTAAAGTACAAAAAACGAAAAAAAAAAAAAACAGTGGAGAAAATCTAAAATCTGTGACTTTTCCTTTCCACTCTCCTCCTCCTCCTCCTCTTCTTCTGCTCTCCTCCACTTTCCTCCACTTGCGCCCCCCAACACACCACCACCTCCCACCCGTGGGGGCCCTCCTTCTATCCCTCACGCCGTCATCATCCCGACTGAAGACATCTTGGAAAGCAGAAAACGTGTGCCTTCAACCTTTATCACTGTCTGTTGACAAAGTTATAGCGTTGTTAAAACTAAATAAACTAGATATAAGCGGTTAAAGAGCAGCAGGATTCAGCCATGACTCTTTACTATACACCTCTTGTCTCTATTGTCCAACCTGTAGAAAGTTTGCGTCCGCTTGTGGGTGTCTGGATTCTTCTGAGTGAGTGTGTGTGTGTGTGTGTGTGTGTGTGTGTGTGTGTGTGTGTGTAATGTGTGTGTGAGAGAGAGAGAGAGGTGGAGGAAGAGAGCGAGAGAGAGAGAGAAGTAAAAAAGGGCGAGCGGCATCAAAGCGTTGCTCTCAGCTGCAGCTGCCAAGCTTCCTCGTCCCCAGTTAGCAGCCATCCAGCTGTCAGGCTGCGCGAAGAGGAAGAGAGGGGGGAAATCTCTCACCAGCCATATGGTCCCCAGTTCTGTCGGAGACACTCCACGCTCCGTGGGCAAATGGCAAACTCATATATCTAATCAACACTCTTAATATCCAGACCTGAGACCAAGGATATTTTCAGAGTCTTGCCTTTCAACAACATAGCAAAAGGAGTGTATGGGATATGACCAGGCACTTAGAGTGTGTGCTTGTGATATTACGTGAGCACAGAGGTTATTACCGCGTACTGTATATGAAAAGTTTATTTTTTTCGTTTATCTTAAAGGATGCTGCCGTCGTTCTATGTTTTACTTATTCTCAACAAACTCTTATAAAAAAGGCCGCAAATCAACAATGCGTAATTTCAAATAAAATAAAAATACACAGTAAGTACAGTATGTAGTATATGTATCAACTTAAAAAGAAAACAGGGCAAGATTATAACTTCATAAAAATATAATTTCCTAAAACAGCTGGGCACTATAGGTTTATGCAACTATTAGTCACATGGGACTAAGGGGTGTATTTGTTGGAGACTATTTTCAGCCGTGGATTAATACACATTTCGGTGAACTAGTATTTATTTCTGGCAGCAAGTGGAGAATAACAGCGTCAAACTACTTCTTATTTTTTTGGTTTTCTCTATTACAAACCTTCACTAATTACTTTTTTTCCCTCTTTAATCTTGTTTTATCTTTGAAAATTTTCCTCCACATTGTTTGGCTGTAATTTGTTCCACATTTTTGCCAGACAATGAAAAAATCTTCTGGGCCACCGATTTTATTCCTAACCACTGCCTCCAGCTCCCTCTGAATGGCCTTCTCTGCCTAAGTACTAACAAGACACATACAATGGCTTTTTTTGTTGACAAGAAGAAAACTACAGAATTATTCTTTCAGTGGGATAACTGTTTAGAAATGGAACTAATGATTCAAGCTGACATAATAGCATGTAGACTTCCCAAATGAAACAAACTCTCTAGACACTTCTCTGGTCGTCTTCCATCTGAAACATTATCATGACAGTAATATGTGCAGTGGATTGACTTGAACCCTTCTTTTAGTTGAGCAGAAGCTGTTAGCTTTAGCACAGCTAGCCCCAGAGAGCATGGGCTTGAATATGGCTTTGTGCTGTATCTGTTAGCGGGATGCTACACCTGCTCATCTAATCCTGGCAGGCCTCTGCCTCCAGTCTCTCCGGCTGCAGAGTAACGGGCGCCTTATGGCACGGCGAGCCGTGCTGAATCACGGGGAGGTTTGTCGGTATTATAGCGACATAGCTGTGTAAAGCTTGGAAACAACCGTCGCCCCCTCCTTGTCGCAACTGAAGAGCGCATATCCCTCCCCGGTTTCTTCTCAGCAAACAGCTATTAGTGTATGGATGGAGCATGTAGCCTGCAGTGGAGGTAGTGTATGTAGTAATTGGTATATGTGTGGGAGAGCAATGTAGATAGAGACAAAGTGAGTTATGTGGAGGATGAGAGACAGCGTGAGAAGGAGGAGTGGAGAGAGATTGAAATCAAGAGATATGGAAGAAGGACAGCTGGGGTAAGACGGGAAGAAGAAGAGTGATCCAAGTCCTACAAATCTTTGCTCAACCCAACAACCTGAAGCAGAGGCCATTAAAAGCAGGGAGAGCTGGGTAAGATAGCAGCCTAGATGGATATGGTGGCAGCAATGGTTTGGAGGGACGGTAACTTTAATGGCCCCACTGGGTTTTTAATGAGTGTTGTGCCCCAAACAAAACGAGCTAATTAGTGTTATCATCCATATATCAGACCCTACACACACCCATGCGTTCTCAGACAGACACGTACACACTCTGCTGTACACACTCGCAAAAGCCTGCTCGCACAACTCAGAGGTTTTTTTATTCAGTCTATTTTCTTTACATGTTTTACATGTTACATTCCCCTACATAAACTTAAATAAAATGGAGGTCTCCCTTCCATCCACAGATTTAACCATTACATTTTGATTGTGTCAACCTATGCGTTCGCACTCTTACAGAGCTATTTCATCCTATTTCATCTTGAAGTGAGCCCTCTTCCCCTTCCTCCTACACATAAACACACACACACACACACACACACATACACACACACACACACAATTTCAAACCAATAAGGCCGTGCCCTGTTTGTGAGAGGAGCGATTATGTCTACACTGGCTTAAAAGCAGGATAACAATGCCACAAACGGGCATTTGAAAAAGCAGAAAAGGGCTCAAGCGAATATCCCGGCATTTGGACTCAAGCCGCTGTTACCTGCTCGTAAGCTCCGTGTTTGTCACGCCATCGGCTCTGGTTGACCACACCGCCCCACCAGCCCCTCACTTTATTTCTCTTGCACTAAGCCTATTATAAAATCAATAAACAATTGAGCTTTTTTTTCCAGTCCTTTTAAATCTTTTTTCTCCTCTATATATCCTCTGAGATGAAGGGGAGGCATGCAGGCGGCGGCAGTGTGGAGAGCGCAGGGGGAGAAAAGGAGAAAGAAAAACAGCTCAGTAACCCCTTGCTTTCACAATCTTGAAGTCAAGTCAGTTTTTAGTTTCCATGTCAGTTATTATCCAATTGTGTCTATTCTAGCCGTGAGCTTCTTAGATCTGGTTCTGACCCTCAGATCTATCATTTACACTAAAACACAGTCATGGGAAAGGGCACTGCACAGCCTTGTGTACAGACAGAGAAATAATGTCCCTTCATGATCAGCTATTTGTGATGTGTATACAGTATGTTGTACCTCAGAAACAGAATCAAAATTCACATTTTCATTTTGACCTCATGCTACCAGATGAGGTTCAAAATGTTCATTCACTTTCGTCAGATCACTTTATATCGCTTTTCAAGTTGGCATGATTATAGAAAGCTCATGGGAATGATTGAGGGATTTTTAATTGTCACATTCTTGAAATGTAATAACCCTTGAGTTGATAAAAATCAACAAACACCAACTCTGACAGCTGATTTTCAAATTAGACATCAAAAAGTGTGGCGTTTACAGATTTTAATTCCCTCTGTCAGTTTAAACTCATATTTCAAACTCAGCGGTGGGGAGATGACAATATAAACTTCTTTTTATTCCACCAGTCACAGAGAAGTTGGAAATTAGAATGTCTCCTACAAAGCTGTGCCCCCCCCCCCCCCACATCTTGTTTTTTTCTCCCCCGTTTTCCAACTTCTCACTTTGTTTACTCCTCTAGTCTTCTAGGAGAGCAGATACAGTAATTATCAGTGATCAAAAACAGTGCAGGTTTTTCTGCTGATGCTTTTGATGTATGCATGACATTGTGTGTCGGCACATCCTCAGTCACACAGAAAGCAAGCAATTTGTGGGAAATAAGTTTTTGCCAAACATGCTTTAGTAGATCCTTTGTAGACAGGATACAGTATATTCCCCAGATTGTGACACAAGTAATGATCATCTTCACAACAGATGCAGATGATGACATATTGTCACAGTAGTGCTTTATTTGTCCAAGATAACGCAGTCTGTTTAAACATTATTTGGTCAGATCGTTCTTCTCTAGACGTCGGGCCTACACTTGTCCACCATGCTTGCTGTATGCAGTGGCCGGATTTTTGACTGCAACAGATTTGGGCAAGCTGTTGATTGCGCCATCTTGGACTTCATTTTTCTAGCGAGCCTCCATCATGGCTGACCCTCCTCTCAACAGGCCTGCTATTGGCTGACCCTCGGCTTAACCAAGTTCTCATTGGCCAGCAACTCCGCCCCCCCCTGCCTTGAGCCAAGCCTTGATTGGATGACTTGAAAGATCTCTGGAAAGCTCTCATCAGGATGGTCTAAACGAGTGTGGACGTGGACTATCGTGCTGAATCGTCTGCACTTTCCCTGGCTGCCATTTGGTCCACAGAGACGGGGCCCGCCCTGCACCCAGGGCGTGTCCATGCTGGACGAGCATTTGGCCCGCTCGCTGCTATTCCCAGAGTTTGTCCCCCACAGAGACCCTGTGTGGGCCGCTGGTGGTTACTGTGCTTCAGGCAGCATGGTGTGGCCATGTGTGTCACATCCCCCCTTGTCATCCCACCAGACGGAGGGCTGTATCATGGCTATCGTCCTGTCACACTTGGATGATGCTTCTTCGCCTCGGAGTTTGACAGTGACTTGCCTTAGTGACAATTAGCATCAGAACCAGCTTTCTTATTCACCTGGTTCAAAAGGTCTGTGTGCTGGAGATTGGCAGGCGTTTAATTCTCCCTCTCGCACTGCTGTCATGCTGTGCCATTTATTTCCATTCTCCGTTTATGTTTCTATCTGCTCTTTTTTCATTATGGCGTGTTCACCATTCAGTCCTTCTCACATCATGATACCTCTATGCGTGTAGCCATCCCTGCACAGATAGCAGGCAGCTCCAGTCCCAGTTTGCAGGGCCTCTCACCACCATATCGCACCTCTATTCACCAGGACAGCTGCAGAGAAAGAAAGCCTCTCTGTAAGCATCCGTGGTCCCTCCCTTTACTCCCTGTGTTTTGCTCCTTCTACCCCTTATTTCCACTGGGAGGAACACTGACCTCATTTGTGAGGACAATAACCCCCTTGACTTTGGGGATTAAGACATGAAACCTTTGTGGATTAATTAGGTTCAGAGCTGAATTCATTTTGTCGCCATGGAAGGCAAATAGAGAACGAGGAAAGAGGAGGATATGGACTGTAGGCTTCTTTAATAATTTGCTGTTTGCCCAGATAGATATATTAAAAACAAATGTTGGGGCTAATCACATTTAAATCCTCCAACAGAATGGAGCTGCATTTGTTAACTGGGCTAAGCATTATGGGAAGTAACACTAACACAAACTGTCAAATCACAGCAAGCATTATAGAGTCTTATACATCAGTGCTGACTTCAAATCAGGATTTTGGAAGCGTGGAGACAATGTTAGCCCGCTGAGCTTAACTCTTTGGCAAGGTTACATGTGCAAATATGGTTTGCCGGACTATCTTCAATCCGCAATAGGCTGGAGCCTGAATCTGTGCATTCATGCTTCTAGATCTACTCTTAAGCTTGTCACACATAATGTACCAAGTAGCAGTCCCAACAATGCCGCAGGACTCACATTATCTTAGTTGTCTTGGTAACAAAGCAAAGTGTTTGTTTTCCAAGATGCGGTGCAATTGCAATTTAGACGGTTTACACCTATTGTGTTTTTTTTTTTTTTTTTTCGTCAGTCAAGAGCATATGTTGTTTGAATGTATCTTTAGCTCACAAAAGAGGCTGTTAGTTAGATGTTTTGTTTACAAAATAACAAAGGTGTTTGTTTCACCAAAGGCACAACAGAAGATGTGTTAATGCATGTTTCATGTCATTTTGTGCTCGCTGTAAATAAAAGCGACTGTTGTCTTATTAGAGTAACACCTTCCGAATGCGACAGCCCCAGGTATAGCTCCCTTATGGACCAAGTGTTGAACATGTGCTTGATGAGATGCCTTCCTCACTTTCATTTACAGCTCTTCTAATGAACCTCTGTCTCGTCATGTTTGCCAAGTCCCTTATATTTTTTTATCTGCCCTCAAGTTAACATCGCCCGACGGCCCACACAGTGAGCATATGGTTATGTTGATGATAAGGTTGTTATAGCAAAGTGAATGTGTCTCTTATCCTCTCAGTGTTGGCGTGTAAGGCATACACCTCCATGTGAGGATCTTAGAAGGAGTCATTCCAAGACCTAGATTAGGCCTCAGAATCCCTCACATAATACACATGGATATTCTAGAGCTTCCTAAATCAGAAAGCACTTAAAGAATGGGTTTTGCTGGAGTGCACACTTTATTCAAGGACGTTCAGACATAACTTATATCTGTTGAAAACGCTACAAGTGATGTCTAGAGAACTCTACTTCTACCTTTCAACTAGGTCAACACATTCAGTGTTTTGTCTTACCAAATGTTCTAACCAAGGACATAAAGGTTCCCCAGTTAAGACCTTCTTGAGACTTCAGTGTAGCCACATTTCGAGGTATCATCTTTTAACCCCTGGGCCGCCATCCAGCTATGAGAAGTTAGCTTCTTCTCTCCTGAGGACACAGGTTTATCCTGGGCTTTCATAGAAAGAGACTCACATTCCTCCCCAGTGGCCCTCCTCATTCCTCCTATCCTCTGTCTCAAGACATGGAGCTAAGTTGAGGCTAAGCCACCCTCATGGGGTGGCGGATCAGCCAAATGCCACCTCTCCTGGCAGACCTTGCAGGTAAGGTGTAATCATGCCAGCGCAGTACTCTCAGGACCAGAATCAGGTATTTCCTATTAGACACAGAGATGAGGATGTGGATTTTTGGGAGGAGTATGTGAAAGCTGTTTTGGTCAATCCTTCCACCTTCTCAGTCCTTTTCGCTCATGCTCTTTGCTTCTTTTGTCCCTTTTTTCTTGCCTCTTGATCCTTGAGCCCATCCCCCTACATCACAATTCTACCTGTTTTGCTGGTACTTGACAAGACAGGATTTTGTCTTCCCTGGCATCCCCTCTTTTCATCTTTTGGAGAGAAGGGCAAAAAGAGGATGAGGGATTGAAAGTTTGTGGAGGAAAGTTTTTGGAGGACATTTCTGGATTATGTTCACAAGGCACAAGCTGCTCACAGTGTGAACATGGCACGTTGTCAATGAGATCTATTTCCATGACGATTATTTTTATACTCCAACAATCAGGGAGCCGACAGCACAGTACCACAGGAGAAAAAAAAAAAAGTCTTTCTTCCAATTCGATACACCCTCTGTAACATTTTAGCTGTAAATACTAACAAAGCCATGAGGGAGAAGATAATGACAAGATATCAACCTTCTTTTCTGGCGTCACAAATTCCCATTCTAGCTTAACTAAGTGTCCTGTTGAGTTGTCAAGTGTAAGTGCACCAAACCTCAGGCTGCGTACGTCTTCTGATCGGATGCTCTACACTGCTCAGTGTTGCGGTAAATGCAACATCTGATGGCTTTCTGAAATCCAACGTGTTGGACAGGTGAGATGCTGCAGCGAGCGTCACTTCTGAGATGTGAGTTAGCACCATGTCACCCTTCCCCATCTGTAAGCTTTCAAGATTGTATGTTTCGGTGTGTGCGTGCATGTGTGTGTGAGCATGTTTCAGGGAAGTTATTCAAACTGGTTTTAAACACTGTACGTCCAGAACTTGCAATAAAAACTCTTGTTAAAAAAAATAACAAACAACATTTGTGCCGTCTATCAAGAATATGGCAACTAAACAACTGATTTGGAATTCACCGCCATATTCAGTGTCACTATTTGACTTGGTGTTTGGCAGTCTAAAACAGGGTGCAGATTGAGAGACAATGTCACAGGGAGAAGGAAATGTCTTACTTCCTTCATCTGCCATTTAGATTGCTTCCATTTATTGCTTTCCTATGCTTTCCCTTTCATTCAAACCTAAAGAAATGATCAGTCACGTTCACCTTCTTCTTTACATGAAGTCAATGACAACTGACACAACATATCAGATGTGTCAGTACGTCTCAATGCACGTTATAGGACTCCTCGATAAATGTCTTGCATGCTCAGTGGGCTGTTGGAGGGCTCTCTGCAAGACAGAAGGGCTCGGCTGCAGAGTGGGGCGAGAGCCAGGCATCTTGATGATTTTTTCGGGGTGCATCACCATCTCTCTGGAAGTGCCAAGCGTGCACCAAGGCCATGCCATTCACTGTAGAGAGCGTGTTATAGGGGCATGCCATCTCCCATTTCTTCCAGGCATCTCGTAGCCTCTGAAACAAAGAGGAATCTGGTTGCCACATTAAAGACAAACGCTGTGATTTCTGCGAGCAATAGAATTGTAATTCAGTGAAGCTGTAATGAATGCAGTGAAATGGTTGTCTAGTGAAACATTTTGTGAACTCAATTAGAGGTGCTAAACCATTTATTTGTGAAGTCTTTTATTGCAGACATAATTTGTGGTGGCAGCAGAGTTTACCTAATTTTATTTATGTATTCCCTTGGTCAATGTTGTTTCTAAATGAATGTGAGATTTCTGTCTTTTTGTGGAGCACTAATGCTTGGATTTTGTTTGTAACCAAAAAAAGAGTTACATGTGACTGTCCACTGTGTATTATTTCAGTTCCCATGAATACTGGTCACATAAAAACATGCATGGATTTAAATAAGTGCAAATTGAGCTGTCTGCTTACATTTTTTATACTGATATACTGTCAACAATTCAGAATCTTAATTTCAAATGTCGTAAATAAGCAGCTTTTTTCACCTATGCTTTGACCCGTAAAACACATGCAAAGCCTATTTCACCTGGTTTTGTTCCTCCAACCCCCCCCCCCCCCTCCCTAGTCTAAATTAACGCCACATAATACCGATCGATGGATCCCTGCTAATCGCGTTAGACGTTTTGTTTTAAAATACCAGCGCCCAGCTGGTGACTCCTGGCACTCATCTGTGTGTCTCTGTTGTGCTGATCTCTGTCTCTCTTTCTCCCTTCTCCTTCCTCCATCTCTCTGTTGCTCATTTTCTACCTCTGTCCATCCATCCATCCCTCCCTCCTTTTCTCTCTCAGCATCTCTATCTCTCCACAGTGTGTTTGCTTTCCAGGCAGAAGGGAGGGGTGGGGGACATTTGGCCCAAATCCTAGGTATCACATATCTGACCATATTTCTAGCCCAAATGAAGCATGTTAAAAAAAAAATCCCTTTTTTGCTTTAAAGGTCAGACATTAGTGCTGGTAAAAATTGATCTGTGGATTCATGAATTTAGCCCTGTTGTTGGGGCTCCTTTGTAATGGAAGATTCAGTGGGGGAAGCTTAACATTGCATTGTTTTGCTTTGACAACGCAGCCACGAGAGCCCGTGCAGCTGTTCCCCATGCTCACAATGGCAGATTAATTAACACAATCATGTGGCGCTGGCTCGGGCTCAACAGCCAGGTCTGCTCAGTGATAGATAGGTAAATCCTATACATGCATTTCCAGACTACCACTGAACATTCTTGTGATGTCGCACCACAACTTGATAGATTTGGTTACTGACTGGTCAGCAATAGGCATAAAATGAAGGTTGAACAGGGGGATCTTTCGCTAATTGCGCTGACGTTGAACTCGTGGCGAGCAGGGTGTGTGTCTGCACATGTATGTTTGAGAATTTTTTGATTTTTTTTTCTCATATAATCAAAATTCAAATGTATATGTATGTGTGTTTGTGGTATCTGTAATAACTTTCAAAAAAAATTTCCCATTGCAACTGCTTGTTAGAAGCCTCACAAATTTTGTCCTGTGTGTTTCTCTGCTTCCATGTAAATGTCTCCACGTCTGCATGTGCACATTTGTCTGCTGAAGTAACAGTATGCCAATAATCCTCTGTGTATTTATGTACACGCATGTGTTTATGTCAGCAAGTAGACGTGCGTATTGCTGCTAGACTCTCCTCCCATCATCAGCCGCACTACAAAGTCGTTGCCATTAGACAGAGCTTCTCTAATTAAGATTCTGCCGGTCGACCCGTCTCTCTTACTTACTTAGTTCCCTGACATTTTAAACTGTCTATTGTGCCGCCTGGCTTTTAGGTGCAATGTTGTGCAAATGGCAAGTCAAAAAATTCTGTACCTTTTACATACAGTTATCCATCAGAGACGGGGGGTGACAGATGGGACCCGGTGTTTAAGTTAGGCTCTGTGATCATATCACTTTATGTCCTTGCTGTCACTCTATTAGCACCTTTCATTCTTCCTCACCCATCATCTCCTCTTTCTCCTTTCCTCCCCCTTATTATTACTTTATTTTTATTTTTATATTTCATCACCCTCTACCTAACACAAACACACACCTCTTCTCTAATGTTTTGCATGAACCTGACCGCAGCTTGTCAATATTTTACCCTTGGTCCATCCCCTGTGTTGATATAATGATCACTTAACAGTCAAGAGTAAGGCAAGGAGGAAATTAGGGCGTCGGCAGCAGAGAGGACAACAACACTGAAGCAATTATGTTTCTTTCAGCCCAAGCATTCTCACGTTAATGAAATCCCTTATCGTTAGGGGAAGAGGAAGGTGGGGAGGGGAGGACAGGTGCACAAAATGTACGTCGTTCATTTATCTTTTTCTCTGAAATGAACGGAAGGAGTAGCGAGAATAATGTAGCGATAAAGTCCAGGCAACAAGTGTGTGTAGTGTTTTTTTTTTCATATCGCTGTCCCTGCATTTTGCAATGACAGAGGAAGAAAGGGAGAAAGGGAGATGAGTCTGTGAGGGCGATGAATGAGAGTGGAGGAGGGGAGGGAAGAAGGAAGGGCATGGTGTATCACACGTTACCATCTTCCTAAAGGACAAATCGAAGACACTCCCCATGCTAACATTTGAAGTATTTACCTTCCTGCAAAATGTCTGCCCTTTTCCTTTGCAGATGAGATCAGTCACAGACTTGGAAAGTCACAGAGATACAACTAAAGACCTTATGTCAAAATGGGAGTGATCAGGTTCCGTGTGGTTTTGTTTTTTTCAGTGGCTGACTAAGAATTTGTAACAGCAATAATAGTTCAGGTTTCACTTCAACTGACAACTGTTGTGGAACTTTGGAGCGCTGAGCCACTTTGACTGTGAGGCCCAAGAAGCTATTAAACAGTGTTTTCCTACTTAAATACATTTTCTTTTACATGCCATCTAGAGTTGAGCACAGTATTTTCTTCGTGATCTCACTTACTGCTGCTACTACTTCACTTTTCCATTGCTTTCCATATATTTTCATTGACTTTTCAAAACAGTAGTGCATCTATGTAATTCTTTTTTTACCATAAAGGTTTTGTTTTGGAAACCACCAAGTTAAACAAATGTGTTAAATAAGTCGTATAACATACAGTATTCTTCAGGTACTCTTTACAATAATGACATCTCAAGCAACAATATTTTGAGTTAGCTTGAGGTGTTATGAATACCTGAATGAACATATTGCTTTCAGTATACTGCACATTTGAGAACTCCCTGGGAGCCACACATAACTCTCCATTGCTCATGGGCATTACCGATGTAAAGGAAGCCAGGAAAACAACACCATTAGTCCCCAAAACAATCAACAGTTATATTTACTACAAAAGTCAAACTGTTGGTGGCGCTGCCACGAAAAATAATGGTATCACAAAAGTCTTTGAGAAATCAACCTCTTGGGAACATTAACGTTTTGACGAAAATTTGTGCCAATCCGTCTCATAATGGAAAGATATTTCACCTTACAAGTGAACATTTTGACCTGCTGGTGGCACTAGTTGAAAAGCCAGGGTTTCGGTAAAGTCAGTGGGCTACCACCTCTGGGGCCCATGAATACCTTTACAAACGTCCATGGCTATGGATATAGATATATTTAAGGCTGGAACGACAAGCACACTGACATCACTATCCTCTACATTCATGAACGTGTCTCATATCAAAATAACAATAAACCATTTGTGAAATTCCAAAAAGAGTTTATTGAAACGTTGTAATATTCCATTATATACCATTGATTTTGCAATTTAACATGAACCCTGGATAGCCTATATATTTTTCAGCAGCATCTTAATCTGTGTGTGTCTCATGGTCAAGTGCATATTTCCAATATTTTTAGGGACTGTGCATGGAACCAGGTTTGGATCCACAGAGGGATTGAGATGATCTCACCACTAAGATAACTTTGGGATAATAATACATAAATAAATAAATGCCCCAGTCCTTGTTAGCTGCTGCTATTAGTAGTGTCGGGCTGCACATGCCACTAATGTCTGCTTTGGGCTGCTGTGCTAGGCTTCTTTCTGTCTCTCCTGTAAAAGAAGGCTATCTGATTGGAAACAGATCTGGGGCACTGGGGGGGCTCGCCCCAGCTCGTTGGATTTAATGACCCATTTCCTCAGCTGCCTCGTGCCACAAGCAGTTAAACGACAGTCAAGGTGCCCAGAGGTTCCTCACCATGGGACCAGGGGGGAGTACAGAGTACACTAGCTGTAGAGACAGAGTGAGTAATAGAGAGTGACATTCCCAGGCTACCAGGCAGCAAATCAAAGCCCATTTCAGGAAGTTAACTAGCACCCACCACAGTCTCAAATCAGATATTCAGCATATTCCAGGAGTTATTCTGTAATTGAGTGTTTGAATTGACTTTGTTTGATACAGCCAAGTGGCTACACTTGTTGCATCCAGTGCAGGCATCGGAGCTTGACCAATAGCAAGTTTTTTTTTTTTCAGTCAAGAAACTCAACGCTTTATGGATGCATAGAAAATGTTTGTACTGAGGCTTTTCTCAGTTCTCAGACATGTTTTCTCTATGACAAATTTCTCCTAGCCCTGATCAATGCCAATTGGAAGGAACAACAGAAAAGGCCAGGTTTTCCAAAAGCATCGCACCAGACGAAACTCTTAGAAATGACAAAACTACATGATTTAGTTTGATTTTGTTTATTACGTTTATCATGAAGCTCTTTGGTGAGTGAAAGAAAGCATTCAGAATAGATGACATGTATATTTAGGAACCGCCACTGCTTCATGTTAGGTTTACTATGATCTTCAGAGTAACGTCTGCTTTGAGCAGTAGCTAAATCAATCAAAGTTTACTTTCTTAAACTAAGTTCCACCCAGGTACATGCCTTACAAAGAACGGCAAGCTGAGGGCAGTCGAGTCTTAAGTGCACTTTAGGCTTTGTGTTTATATACTGAACAATTCCAAGTAGAAAATATTTCTTTGACAAAATGCGTACAATTGGCTTCGAGTTTACCATCGGAGTTGATCATGTGTAATAAGATTTAGCGAGTACAGCTGTAAAAGAGAACAGGTCTTTGCTCCGCTTGCCCATCATTCCCAAATTCGTTCTGTATTTGGATTCATCACATGAATTTATATTCTTAAAATGTCCCTGTGCAGGCTCTTAAAAAACTTAAAAAAAAATTGAGAAGAGATTTGAACAACACAATGCAGTTAAATACACAACAAATTATTGTCATGACCTCCTTTTGTTTGAGGCAATAGTGCTCCATTTATAACAAGGAGCCCACTTGACCTTCTCCACAAGTACAGCGACAATGCTCGAGACCCCGAGGAGAGACCTAAAACGGCCATCAAACTTCCATCGCTAAAAACTTGAGCACGCTCTGCCCTATCAAGCTAATGATCAATTATTAATACCCACAATCCTCAGCCTTGATGTGGCTGCTTGGAAATAGAAGGCAGGCAATTATGTGCTCCTCTCTTATTTCGGTTTTGGCCGCCTCCATCTCCATCCTCCCTCTCCATGCGTTGAGCTCCCCTATAAATATATAACAGATAGTTCCTCTTAGCACACCACAAGTTCTTATTGGGGCCCTCTCATTGCAGATATCCAGATCCAGATTAATTTGTAATTAGTCTTGAGTTGTTGAGCCTCTGAAAGATAAAGGATTCCAACTCCCATTCTATTCGCCCCAAACACTGACGATCACTTAAAAAGAACAAACGGTCTCGCGCTTGATAAAAATAGCTTAAGCTCGGACTTATTTGTTTGGCGACAAATGGTAGACACATATGGCTGAATGGCTTGGGTGATGCTAAAGCAGAGAATAAATGAGTTGGTCTAAAATAAAACTTGTCATTGTGTCTCCACGCGTGTTTGTTTGTAAAAGGGGGGGGGCGGGGGGGTGCTTAACAATTCATCAGCTCAGCACCGGCATCACCGTAGAAGCATAAAGTAAGAAACAAAAGGGGGAATTAAAAAGCTGTCTGCTTTTTTTTTTTACAATGTAATTCTCTTTTCAGGAGATACCCACTCAGCGGGTTTCTTTTAGGCTTCCCATTAATTTGCCTCCAAATGTCATATATCCCTCCGCAGATAGAAAAAAAGATGAATGGGATAAAGACATATGGGCTTTTTTTAGGCAGTGTGTGAGTGTGGGGGTATGAGTGTAAAACATACTGGAATAGTTTTTAGGCTTTTAAGAGGACAGGGGGTGTAGAGGCAGGGGGGCGAGGGTGGGGGCTTCAGTCTATTAATAGTTGAGTCATCAGTGCCTCAATGTTCCGAAATGGCAAATTGTTAGATCCCCAATGGTGATTATTACTTGCTGTCAATGACCTTCATAACAAATTAAAATTATGCGACTGGGACAGAGCGTGCTCTTTAATAGGCGTTAAGCATGGGATTGTGTGTGTGCATGTCACTTTGTGCATGTGTGTGTATGTGTGTGTTTGCATGCGGGTGGCCAGAGGGTGACGGCCTCTAGCATTTAAACCCCTCCACTCTCTCTAAAATTGGGGCCTTTCTCTCATTTATTCTTTAAGTGTGGCTCTATTTCTTTGCGGTCTTGTGGTGTGTGTGTGTTTCATGTCCACACGCACACACAGAGGCAGAATGTTTGCAGCTACAGTATAAATCTTTTTATTTCATTTTCCGAGACACTGGACAAGTTCATAGAAGAGGAAAACGGGACACGTCCTTGGTCTCCTGGATTTACTGCCTGACCACGTTATGTTGGGAGCGATAGTCTCTCTCACCACCCACACACACACACACAGACACACACACACACACACACAGTATGTATGCATGACGTGAAGCAGATTTACCCACTTTAGCTCCCCCTCCGTAGTGGCCTTGTTAAAAGTGTTCATCGCCCCTTGTGGTAATATATGTCTTTAAGTGCACATTTATGCTCTCGAGCTATCGATCACTGTACATTCCCCACTCGATAATTACTCCACCTTAATATGCACCCTTAATGAGGCTTAATTGATTCATCTTCATTGATGGAGAATAACGCCACTAATGGCTGCAGTGTGCGGAGCATTGATGCCACGTACAGTATGGACTCAGACCAGTGCCAGGTGGATCGAGGGTGGGATAGAAGTGGTGGTACTGTAGCTCAGCTTGATGATTGGCCTATTGTGCTTGCTGTTGATTTAGTATGCACGGGAATGAATAGCAAATCAATGGTGGCTCCGAGAGCAGTTCTAGTTCTACTTCATTCAGCGTTAAAGGCGCAGTGCAACAGGATGGTTGTCATCTTTACGTTGTCGGTCTATATGTTCAGTTGCTGGAGAGGGTTTTGTAGTATGACCTTTTGCTTGTTCTGCTTTTCTTTCTTTTCTTTTGGGAATATCCTATCCCCCTAATCTATTTTCTCATATTCAACTTTCATTTTACATTAAGTGTTTCCTTATATTTCCATGTTTTCTTTAATTTTACTGTTCTCTTTTGGCTTGCTTCCTTCCTTGTTTTTTTTTTCTTTTTCTTTCCGAAAACGCCCTATCCTCCTTTTCCTTTTTTTCCTTTTCTTCCTTTCACATCTTGTCAACTGTTTTGCTTGAATGAAGTGCTTCCGTTTATCTAAATTCCTTTCTTTCTTTCCCACCTTTCCATCTACATCCCCACTATCCTGCGATGTATCATCTTTTCCCGTTTCTCCGACCTTCTCGTCTTTTTCCCCGCTATTTCCTTTCGTCTTAAATCCTTTCCCTTCCTTTAATTTTCTTGCATTTCCCTCTCCGTAGAAACCTAGCACTATCCCAGTAAAAGAGACAGCGACCTAGTCATCCTTCACTAATGGTAACCACACCACTTCCTGCCAACACAGACTGAGAGGGGGCATGATGAATATACACCCTGATTATTATAGCACTACACACACAAGCACACACACACATTGGCAAGTGTGTGTGTACACAGACAAACGCATTAGTAATTGCTCTTGTCTTCATGTCCTAAAAGACACCCACCTCTGTCCCCATCTGCCTTTTGTGCTCTCATGCATACATGCAGACAGTGGTGGACAATACACACATAAACGCACACACTCACACACTCATACACCCTCAAGCATCTTCCAGAGCCTCTCAACGGGGATATGATCACCCTGCTAGAATGATAAAGTTAGTGAGACATCAGTGCTCCCTCAAACATTTGTATGTGTGTGTGTGCGTGTGTCTGTGTGTGTCTGTGTGTGTATGTCTTTTTCCAATGCTCTTTGAAGCCTGAAACAGACTTGAGGAGGGGGGGAAACAAAGGTGGGCCGGTGCCAGGGAGAAACTTATGGCACCATTCCTCTTCCCCTAGCTGGGCAGAGGCATAGCCTTTACTGAGGGAGAGAGCCACCTTCTGTCATTCGGGTGGGGGGTGGGGGGGTAGGAGGAGAAAGAGGGATGGAGGGAGAGAAGTGGAGAAGAGACGAATGGAGAAAAAAAGTAGAGAACGAAAAGAGAACGCATCCTAAACAGATTTTCATCAAGACTGTCCGTCATTTCCACCTCTATAGTGATGGGGACTGAGGTTTGCCCCCTTCACAAATTCAGTTATTTCCACAGATGTTTGTAAAGGCTGCACATTTTGAATAACTATACAAGGTGGTTTTTTTTTTGGGGGGGGTTTTTTGCAGCAATGCCCTTCACCGTTTTTGAGAAATAATCTTCACAGCGTGAAGATCACACTCCCTGAATAGATATCCTGCACTTCCACACCCCTCTTTCATTCAAGAAAGTGCTTCAAACAAATAGCTTTAACACAATTCTGCACAATGGAGCGCACTACCCTTTCATTACCCAGGTTGAAAAAGGGAAACATCTCTCCTCCTCTTGTTTTCCTACTCATCCTCTCTTGTTTTTTTTCTCTCCTTCCTTATCCTCAACTCCAGTTTTAGTGCAGGCGTTCACTAATAAATATAAATGTTTGTGATTACCATCTCTGCAGCACAGGTGCATGTTTGTTGCGAGGGGAGGCTTGTTCATTAATTTTCAGCCATGAAAAGTGCAGCGCGCCATGAACGGAGAGTCCAAATCGCACACACTGATAAATGAACGCACAGATTGTTAATGTACCATTGTAAGGCTGCTGCCTCCACCAGCTTTGAAAAAAAAGGGCTTGCTGCCAAAAGCAGGGCTGTGAGCGCACACACACACACACATACACACACACTGGGTCCGTGAGGTGTGGCAGGACCCTATTCAGAGGTCTAGATTAAACTGAATAGAGCTTTAGAACGAGTGTGTTTTTATCCTTACACATATAGCCAGGGATTATTTAGATTATATAGACAAGGCACCCCCTGGTGTGAGGCCTCTGGCTTCTGTTGTCTAATTACATTTGGCCAAACTGGTAACGGCGGCACTAGGAACCTCATGTCCTGGTGTAAGGGTGTGTTGGCGCACTCGACTATGTGGATTGGGCCTTTCAGATAAAAAAAAACATTTGCCGCAAATTGCCGTTAATTCGTTTCTGGTTCGTCTCGAAAATGCCCACCCATTTGGAAAATGGTGGCCTGTAATCCTCAGAGTATTTTTATTTTAATTTTTTTTTATTATCATCATGATGGTCATAATGTTGATTTCATATCTGGATTAACCCCCTTCCAACAACCCCTCATTCTGGGCTGACATATTTGCTCGGGCATTGACACAACATATGTGCATTATCACACTCGCCACATACTGTATATTTTAATTAGATAATGCACGCTAAGTCCAGAACCGATCCTCAATATGTGTTCTTTTTAGATACGGTCACAACTGTAGCGTTCACAACAGGAGAGAGAAACACTGAGCAAGAGTAAACAAAGAGGAAATAAATAAAATCTGCCTCAGAATGGGTTGTTTTTCAGGAGCTGCAAAAATGTTTTAATAGGGGACCGCTGAACACCTGCCTTAAAATGTCGTTTCAACATCTCCCGAATGCCATTTTGCTTAATTGACTTGGAAATGGCCCAAATGTATTGCTGAATGCGATCTAATTAATATTAATAATAAATGCCATTATTAACATCAAAGAACATCTGGTGCCCCTGTTTACCCCACCGCCTTATATGTAACACATTCTGCTGCTGTTTTCATCTCACAAACATTGCACGGGTAAACAACAACTCACATTTCCTTTATTTTTATTTGTGTTTATACATTTTTTTCTCACAATTTATTTAGTGTTTGGTTTTATTTCTGCCGCCCGATAAGGTCAGTAAAACAACAAGTATGAGGTGAGGGTGTAAAATTTGGAGCATAGTTACTCTTTTCTGCCCCCCCCCCCCCCCTTCATCTTCTTCTTCTTTTTGGTCTATAGACCTGGTTGTTGTAATACCTCCGAGACTTCTCAGATCTCTGGTGTACTACCTTAGAAAAAATATATAAAAAAAAAAAAAAACAACCCAAAAGCATCTGCACACTAAGAGAGCCTTGCATTAGGACTTTCTCAATGCCCATAAATCATGCACCAAATAACTTTAATCTAAAATTTCATTAAGTAGTCCTTGTCAGGTAGTAAAAGGAGGGGGATAATGCAGTGGTGTTTAATGATAATTGGTGTTTGGTTAATAAATTCTGCGAGTTCAGATTACGTTCTAGCAGTGGCTGGAATGCTAGCATCAGCAGTGTAACTAAACCTCAAATTGATTAACTCGCATGAACCAGACGCTCACAAAGATGGCAGTGGTCCAAATAAAGAAAAAGAACGAGAGGGGATGGGGGTGTTAGGAGGTGTGTGTGTGTGTGTGTGTGTGTGTGAGAGAGAGAAAGAGATAGAGAGAGATAGAGAGAGAGAGAGAGAGAGAGGCAGAGAGAGAGAGAGAGCAAGCGAGCATCAGGCCGGATGGTGTTGTGTTGCTCTGGTGTAAGGAAATCAAGTCCCCCCGGGCGCATTTTTAAAAGCCTAATGCCTTTCAAATGATGTCATCACATTTTACTCTTTTCTCTCTTCCCCCTCCCTCTCTACCTCTCACCCAATCTCTCTTAATATCTTCCCCTTTTCAAACTGTTTCCGTCAATCACCCCCCTCACTCATCCTCCTCCTACCCCCAATCAGTTATTTGGCTACGGGGAGAGGCCGGCGGGCTTCGACGGGAGTCACGTGACGCATTAGAATAATGACCGCGCAAGAAGCAAAACATCTTGTGTTTTTATGACTGATGTGCTTCCCCCCCCCCCAGTTTTATTTCCTGAAAGTGATATCATACTAATCAAAACCACAGAACGTTTAGAGTGCAAAGTGTGATTGAAAGAAGACCATTAAGGAACTGGCAAAGCAGCCCCCACCCTCCAACCCCCACCAACCCGCAACCCCAACACCATATACGTACATGCAATCATAGGCATTTGCTGTTTATTTTTGATGTTGTTGTTGATGATTTTTGCTTTTTTGGGTGATTTATTTCAAAAAATTATTTTTTTTGTTCTCCATTAATGGGAACTGGGCGTGGTCGCTGTAAAGGAGTAGGCAGCGTGCCCTATCCCAGGGGTGCCCACATGATCAATGACACACATACACGCACACACACACACACACACGCACACACACACACACACACACACACACACAAATCCTTATCAATTTATATATTTGTCAGTCAGTGGTGGAGGCTGCCCTGGTGGCGTATACCCCACGGTGGCAATACATCGGTCGCTTCGTTGCAAGATCCTGGTGACGTGCTGTCGAAAGGGAGTGAGGTGTCTCACACACACACACACACACACACACACACACGCACACAGACACACTTACACACACAGTTGCACTCTCGCACACAGTTAGTCAGAGGGGAGTGTGAGTGCAGCAGACAGCAGGCAGAGTGACTGATACTCAGCCTGCCTCCCAGATGGCCTGCTCAACTCTGCTCCAATCTGATCTCAGAGCCTTTGTTCTGGCATGTTCCATTACGGCGCCGTGACACCAGTAAAGGCAGAGGGGAGAGGAGCTGGTCTCAGATCAGATACAACTGAATTATACATGTATTTCTCTTTTTTTTTTCTTCTTCTTCTCACCCTCTGTGATATTCTTGTACGAGCAGTCACAGTTTTGCTTTTTTCATGTTTTGTTCCTGGGGTAGAGGCGAGTGATGGGTTCATAGACGACAGATTATTGAACCTTTGAGTTTGATGGGAGAATTTGGAAAAAAAGGAAGTAATAATGGCTTGAATGTTTCATTAACCACTTAGGCCCTGGCCCTATCCAAGGGGAAAAAAACGCCTAAAATATCATACCCAAAATGAATCAGGAATAAGGCATATTTCTGGTCAAATTTGAAAGGTTGCAAACTAAGGAATATGAATCCATTGTATGCAAGATCCCATGGATAATGATGCATCTGAATGTAGATGGATTCTTTAGTGGTTTTATTCTTGATATAAATTATGATCTTTTGTGGGGAATAATGGCTGGTTTGGCTGAAATAAAACATGTCAACTCAGCAGCAGCCTTTCATGAGAGAGACGCATGGTCTTGTAAATACTGATCTCTTATTAAATATCAAACAATTGTTGTCTGCCTGTGATATAATTATAAATTCTCCTCTGTCACAATTACAGACAGAAGACGTGTTTTCTTTTGTCTTTTAGTGTATTTGCGCTGTATTTCTTTTGAATTTAAATATGTTTTAATAAAAAAAGAAATCTTTATTTTAAGACAGTGATACTTTATAGGCCAACGGGTAAGGGGTTAAACTGCAAACCTTGTACAATCCTTATTTGTATTGTTTAGTTTTTTTGTGTCTTAAATGTTGGCCCAATGACAGTTTATCTCTTTTCGAATGCAAAATTACATCAATTCTTGCCATTTGTCCACATTAAAAAAATAGTCAAAAGATTCAGAATAGGAAATGCCAGTTCTTCCTAATGGCATAATATTGTGAGCAAAGTGAATGAGTAACAGTAGCTGGCCTTTACAGGCTTGTACATAAAAAGCCAAAGGTTCACCTGTGACAATCACTTTAATGCTGCGTCTCCTACGGTGAATCTTCTTTGCATAAAAAAAAGATGGAAGATGTGGAAGGAAAATCAATACTCGCGGGATAGTTACGGCTGGGTGTCAACAAGCGATTGAGAGTCTCTCCCCTGCATCACACACCCAGCTGTGCGCGGTGATGCCTAATATACGGGGTGACCTTCAAAATGTCATAAATGTGTTGTGCAATAAAGTGTCAATATTTGTGGTTATATGGAGCAGTATGACTTTTACAGTAATTGGAACGGTCGCATTAAAAAGCGGCGGATCAGTCAACTGATTAAAGGCGGGCATGCTGGACACCCAGCCAGAGCCCGGGAATGACGTGGATTCTCACACGTGTGCGTGAACTCCTATCACATGAACACACGCACTCGCGCGAAGAGCAAGGGAGTACACCCGAAGTTCTGTTTTACCTTTCTTTGTAGTGTGTGTGTGTGTGTGTGTGTGTGTGTGTGTGTGTGTGTGTGTGTG
>CALSCE010010660.1:3402666-3420201 GCA_943593645.1 Bovichtus variegatus
GTGTGTGTGTGTGTGTGTGTGTGTGTGTGTGTGTGTGTGTGTGTGTGGTCTGGTGTGTGTTTGGGAGTGTGGTCTGGTGTTTGTCCTGCTTCTAATCTGTGTTTTGGATTTTTTAATTTTAGCCCCATCTGGGGTGGGCAGGTGGGCTACTGTCTGTTACACGATCTGGGGAATCTTTGCCAAAAGGGGATCTGTACAGTAGACCGCTTGAAATATGTTTATGAGGAGGCAACTATGGCTACAGTATGGTGCTGTCCTGGGCCAAGCGCTTGGGGAATTGTAGTGGCTTTTATTTATTTATTTTCTATCCACAGGCCATCTTTTCAATGCTTTCAAATTAAAAAGCGAAAGAATCCAGTGGGTGGGGGGGTGCAGTGGATGATATTGAATAATACAGGGAATTATATTTTCACCTGTGATATTAAACATACAATTTGCATGAAGTATAATTTGCATAAATCAATATCTTGAATCATGCAGGTTGATAATATTTGTCATGATTTTTTTTTTTTTTTTTTTTTGATTTTTTTTTTAACATTTTCCATTTTTACAACTCAACACATTTTTTCTAGTTGCCATCTATTTTCTCGTTCCCTATTGCTACTGAAGAGGAAATAAAGGACTTCTGAATAGAGCTTTCCTTTCTCCAGTCCTCTCTTTCCACTTATCTATCACATATTGATAAAAAGCAAGATCTTTTTTAAAACCAACATCCACATTTTAACATCTGCTTCTACGACCGAACTGTCTCTCGGCTTCTTCCTCCTCGCTAGAACGCAGAATGAAACCGCACAGTTGCCAAGCCCAAGTAGAAGCAGCTGCTATTTAGTATCTGTGTATTGTCACAGACTTACATTTAGGTTGCCTTTCAGTTTCACTTGTGATAAATAGCCCACAGCCTGATAGCAGTGTTGCTGAATGGAGTTGTGTGTTTAGTGTCAGTGTGGACGAGGACTTGCTGACATGGGTCTTTCCATTCTGTAAACCGTATTTGACTCCCCGACAGAGGAGGGGTGGAATGGGGTGGGAAGCGCCAGAAAAGAAAGGATTAGGCTAATGTTAAAAAATGCTCCTTATTGTGCGCCACGGTTGCCTAAGTGGGTTGCTCGATTTTGATTCTTTTTTCTTTCTTTCTGGCACCCTCCCTTCCGCACATACCAAATCATGTGCCACATTAAAAAATAAATTAAAAAATGTCTCCATATTTGTGCTTCTTTGGGTCACGCGCATACTGACATGCTAAGTTTTTTTCTAAAAAATTTTTCAGCCATAGACCCGGACTGGTTTTGTCTGTACTTTTGTTTTCTTTAAGCTCGGCAGAGAGAACAGTGTCACTGTTGCCCATGACCGCAAACTTTATGACTTTCCTACCAGCACACATTTCAAACAAATGTTGACATAGATATGGTGGTCTGCAAAAAAGAAAGCATGAAAGTAAAAAAAAAATAAAAGAAATAAAGAAATAACATTTTCATATGAATTTTTACTTTGCAATGAAATGTGTAAATCTGTGGTGACAGTTCTGCGCTGTGTGGGTTGATGTTGAACCTCCTGCATGCTGACGCCCATCAAATGCCATTGGAACTAGTACAGATATTTTTAATTCAACAGCTTCAAGATACAAGACATATCAAGCATCTGTTGTGTGTTCCTTTTTGTTTCTTTCAAGTTTTTTTTTCTTAACTGTGTTGCGCAGACCTTTAAATTCTGTGACTGTCAGCACATCACAAGCTTTTAACCATCCGTACAACAAGGCCACTGTGTACAATCTGATGATGACACCCTCACCTCAGATTGTGCTGCTGTCAACACATTCCCAGGTTGTCGTCACTCATCTTTAGATTCATATTCAGGAGGTGATTGTGTTGATAACAGACTGCTGTTGCACTAAACTGTGCATCATCGTTTTTTGGCGCGCGGAGGAAGTGGCGGAGGGCGGGGTCAAAGCCGTTATCACCCTATCATATCTCTGACAGCTACCTGTCAAAATCAGGTCGCAGGAAGAGATGCGAGGAGATCCTGCGATGCTGACATAGCCAAATCCATCTCTCTCTTTTTTTTTTTCTTATTTTGCATTGTTCATTTTCACTGGAATCCAGCATATGCCTAATAGGAATGATGATGATAGCAAGGATAAAAAAAGAAAAACAGGAGGAGAAAGGAGAGGCGGTGGTGGTGCAGGTGGTGGTTTTGAGGGTGTGTGTGTTTGAGTTTGTTGGGGGGGGTGGGGTGTGTATCTCAGGACTATGGTGTTTCTAAAGAAAAGCTTATGAACTGTCAGCGTTCTGTCAGGGAGGGAAATATCACGGCCTGTGAGCCCGTTTGATGCATTTGACTTTGTGTGGCGTTCGCACATTTGAGCAAAGGAAAACGAGGGACAATGACTGACAGACAGAGGCGAAGGAAGAAGAGGGGGGGAAACATGTTGTGTTATGATGTGTGGAGGGCTGGTTTGAAGTGGCACTCAACTCACCTTCCATTTGTCTCTCCCTCCTTGTGCTGTCTCTGCGTGTGCTCCAGATGTTGGGGAGGACTTGGGGAAGGCGGCGGGGAGCATTCAGCCGTCTCTGTCCCAGCATCGCGAGCGGAGCGTGGGCTCGTCCTCCAAGGATTGCCCCTACTGTGGCAAGTCCTTCCGCACATCCCATCATCTCAAAGTCCATCTGCGGATACATACAGGTCAGTACATCCACTAACCCTTCCCCAGCCAAGTGCAGTTATGGAGTGCATTTCTCCACCAATTAAACATTTATTGTACCTCATGCAAAATATATTTTATTACATGTACTGACATTCCTTCAGGGGTTAGACTGACAGTTAGACTTACAATATGTCAGTCTAATGTACGTGTACATGTACGTGTATGCGTATTGGCCTAATCAAATATTGGTGTCAATCTGCCTCTGATATGATGGTTATGATGCAAAATAATTGATTGATTGATAATTGGAAGCCCTTAATTTGGATTTATTTTAATGCCAGGACCATAAGTAATATGTTAAATATACATTTTTAGATTTTACATTAAAAATAAAGAAAGACCTTCTTAGTGTACAAACTCGATCAAAGCACATAGTTACACTTTCCAAACCACAGTAGGACTATGCCCTGAGAATAGGCAGAGTCGTGAAAAACCCAGCGATCCCAGTGCATCAGTAACTGTGATTCTCACCTGAATCATAATCCTGTTTAGTCCGTGAGATGTAATCCTGGAGATATTTTTCTGTACAGTCTTATCAGATGTTTGATTGCAATGCTTTATTCAAATTGACATGAAGACAAATAAATAAAACTATTCACAGGGGGAAATAAGCGTTTCCTAACAGTGTCCCCCATTGAGGCTTAAGGCTGTTATTATTCTGTTTTATTCATACTCATTTCATTGAGGTCTAATTAACACAACAAGGGTTCAGTGTCCTCCAATGACATCACTCCGAGGGCAATTTCACACTCGCTAACTCTCAATAACTTTCAAGCCAAAACAAAGCCTGCCTGTCCACAGTTTAGGGATATGCGTGAGATGATGTGCCTAATAGATTTAACTTTATTTTGCAGCCAAGCGTCCTAAAACTCTGAGCTGTGTACTTTCTGCCCATACATCTCACCAACCAGGGCTCAGCCACTTCTGTGATAACCTCTCCGCCGGTTGTTGCTTGGAGGTTAAGGCTGCAGTCAGAGTAATGATGTGGACTGTGGACAGTAGCCAGAGTTCTAACCCTCTGCAAGGTACAAACGCCCCACTGACTATCCAGGTTAAAGTCACAATTAGACCATGCAGAGGTCACCTTACAACCAGGACGCCTGGTTCTGGCCGGTGGGCCTGGTGTGTTAAGTGTAGATTTGTAAGATGATTCCCTGCTGCCTCTGGGTTTATCTCACAGGGAGTTAGCATTTCCAAACTGGAAAGAATGAATTGTGATATTTTGACACCTTGCCATCTGTGCTGGAGAACGCATAGTGCACATTGTATTTATTATCCATTAACCTATGATTTTATTGATTAATTGGGAAATGTATGGTTAGTAAATATCAATTTCACCAGACAATAACATCAATATTGGATCCTGAATTATGTTCAATGCTAAAGTTTCTCAAGTTTTTGCTTTCTGCAATATGGTATGGTTGAGGTTAAGGAAAGATCCTGGTTATGGAAAACATATATGTTTGAGGAATAGTTAGGGTTAGGCAACAGTGCCAAACAGCACACCCCTACTTCACTACCAAGCCGCAACCGCCAGGTCTGAAAAGTGAAGCTAATGCGTAAGTACCATAAACATGCATTATCTCTAATGGCCAGCAGGGGGCGACCCCACTGGTTGCAAAAAGAAGTCGGATTGTATAGAAGGACCCTACTTCTACTTCTCACTTAATTTATTACCTCAGTTAACATGTTCCTAAAGAGTTTATGGTCTCAATCACTAGTTTTAAATCTTCTTCAATACAGCATGATTTTCATTTCATGATGGTCCCATTTAGAGTAAAATTGACAGATTGACAGGTCGCTACCACGGCGTTGTCCGGTTTTGGTGTTGTCCATGTTTTCGTCTTCAACCCTTTCAGTTTCAGTTCATGAAAGTTAATTGTAACATTTTGGTCTGCGAAAATGTCTTGTTCAGCGTTTGGTTGAGCTTAACTCCACCCTTCTGGTTCCAAGAAACCAAAATGGCAACGGCCAAAACGTCAAACTTGATGCTCCAAAACCGGAGTCCGTTTTACATTACATTAAAGGTCATTTAGCAGACGCTCTTATCCAGAGCGACTTACAGTGAACTAACTACAGGGACAGTCCTCTGGAGCAACTCAGGGTTAAGTGCCTTGCTCAGGAGCACAATGGTGGCAGCCTGGTGTTGAACTCACGACCTTCTGTCTTCACTTCTTCACTTCAGTCTATGGTTTCCCCTGAAGAACTTCCATTTAAAAAACATATATATATATCTATATATATATAGATATATATATCCTGCATTAATAGTATATATCATAGTGAGTGAAATCATATTAGCTGTTATGAAAAATAAGCATAAAACTATGCTTTTCTGAAAATGTAATAGATATTTGGAGCCAACACTATTATGCAAAACACAAATACAAAAATTACGCGTAATTTCCCCTTCTGTCAATCAAAGATTTGTACCCCTCAATTCCTGGAGATGTTCTTGAAAAGGTTAGTCTAACCATCCTGACCTTTTTGTTAGTTTCTACACTTCACAACCAAGTAATCCTTGAGTGCCAGTAGAGAAGCAGAGGCAAAGACGCTGAAAAAAATCAATGCTTGCTTTTCTTTTTATTCTCCTCTCTCTTGCTTTCTCTCTCCCTTCTCCGTGCACTTAAAAGGAGGAATAGACCACCCGTACTGTAACCCCCCTTATACTTTCCTTAATAAGAGGTGCACACTGTTCCTCAGATCTGGAAAGGAATTAGAGGAAAAGCTTTAAGCATGCTAACACGTCCGGTGTATTCTCACATAATTAGGATCCCTGTGTTAAATAGCGCATCCAGGTCACAGCCAGGCCATCCCCGGCTACTCTACAGTAGCTGGGGATAGTGGTGGTTTTCAGGGGCATCTGTTATCTGGTGATGAGAGAGCTGAGTTATGTCTGCATTGAGTAGTACAGTAAGGACACCCATGAGAGCCATATTTTATAATGGAGGAAGCAGAGACCTCAACCTAGGCTCAGCTAACTCATTTGGCAAAACACATACAGACAAGTACGTCCATCTATATTCATCCACAAAGTTTATTTTATATTTATTCATTCATATTTCTGAAATAAAATAGAATAAAATGCTCCATCTGGAGCCCTCTGCACCTGCAAAAGTGTGAGACGTAAGTAAGGATGTTGTCTTTTGGAATGGAATGTATCTCTGGCCGTGGGCCTATCTAAGCACAGCTTTAGCATAGTCTTGAGAAAAACAGCTTGATGCATCCACAACATGTGGCCTTTAAATCATTACTATAACCTAATCATACCAGCTCCACTGTGACATCCTGATTACATCCACAACATGCCTTTTGCAGCGGTTAAAGATCCTCTCTGTGCTCTGGTGACAATGCGGAGAAATTCACAGATGACAGTGGAGCTCCCTTCATCCTAATGCAATGTGAGTGACACAATGGAGTTGCTTACCGAGCCAGTCGAGGCAGCATTGTGCAAATGCAACGCAGAGATTAATGAGTGGCTAACACCGGCTTGAAAGGAATGAAGTGAATTTAAATTTCTCCAAAAGTTAAAGAGCTAATGTTACAGTATTAATTTCCTCTTGAACAGTGAGTGGGAAAATATCCATTAGGAAAATTAACCACAGTTTTCTAGGTAGCTAACATTGTGCAGGCTGTGGCGCTACAGTGTGGGGCCACAGCTAATGAACACACTGCAGAGGGTGATATTTCATTATACAAATTAATGCTCACATTTTAATGGGAAAGTCACATAATGAATCTAGGCTTCAGTGACAGCAATTAGAGGCCCAGATTGTCCCCTTCTGGACAAGGCACTATTTAGCAGTAAGCAGCTGTGTGTAAAAAATAAAAAGGTCCTCGCTCTTGACAATAGCCACACATAACTTCAGGCATAACCAATAGGAGTCCCTGCTCACCTTTAAATGAGCAGAGGGAGAGACAAAGAGGGGGAGAAAGAGAAAAAAGGGAGGTAGGATTGCCCATGTCACTTAACCTTAACCTAACCTTGTAATCAGGATGAATCAAGAGGGACCTGTGATCTCCCTCTTCATTCCTCTCACTCCTTCCTCCCTTTTTATCCTCTTTCTTCGAGTATCTCACGGCCAAAATGTTTTTTCTTAGTACTCCCTTTTTTCTTTTTTTCCTCCATTTCCTCGCTCTACCATGCAGCTTCTTCAATACAATGACACTGCTCAATTTAAGATATTATATTTGACATTTGGTGCATGCGAAGTTCCTGAGTGCATATGTAGTACCACATCAGCATTTATGGTCTGATTTCCCTCTCTTGAACAGTTGTATTAGCATTAATGAGCAAGCAAAGTTACATGAAAAATAAAGCAACGTTTTGGGTAAAAAAAAAGACAGAAAGTACAGAAAAGTTACGTGACAAATAAAAATCTATTTTGTTTTCACACAGGACACAAACTACAGTCTCCTGGGTGAAAAGCTGGTGTTTTTGGTCTTTAAACTTCCTGGTTCACAATTACATGGATTTCATATGAATTATTTTGTGGGATGTATAGGATATACAGTGCATTCATTTTCTTAGGTATAGCTACAAACAGTATTTGACAACATCCTGCACTGTTACACTGTGTGACATGTTAAATAATTACATGCACTATCCTGTAGCTGTGAATACTCTACCAGACTTGTATTAATCCGCAGCGGAAAATAGTCCCCGACAAATTAACTATTTACTCCTGTGTAATATTTGACATTGGGTGGACACATTTATCCAAAGTTCCTAAGTTCATCATTGTGTCACTTTTGCCCCTGAGGCATTGAACCGTTAACCCTGACAGCATTAGAGGCATTCTCAATTCACCACGAACCTTAAGCAGATATACTTGAAACAGATGTAAAACAGCTTCTATCCATTATTCAGTCTCTCAAACATCCCATTGGTGTTTTTTTTTTCCTTTCTTGAAGCCAAATGGAAATTCATCTTCCAGTATGTCATATCTATTAAACCATTTTAATTACCCCTCTGTACAGGTTTGGGGTATTTATCTTTACTTGTTTCTATGGCGCTGTCACAATTCACACAAAGCCAGAGGAAATCAGTACATGCCACATGAAGTGTAAACACACAATGGAGGAGCAGATCCCAGTACAGCAATCAGGAGAAGGATCATTTATAGCCACAAAGGTGTCACTTGTTTATGAACTGTGGTTATTAAAGTCAAAACAAAACCAAAAAAAAAAAAGGCCGCAGTGATACATTTGAATATGTCGCTCATATTTGTCAGGAACAAAATGTCCAAAGTAGTTCTCCAAAGCCAAAAGACGGACAACAACCAAAAAGTTTACTGTTCTATTTTTAACTCCCGAGTAGCAATTTTCTGGTTTTGTGGTGGCAGTGATCTGTCATGTGGCTGGGAGGTTGTGCTGTTTGCGCTGATATCAATTAAAAGTGGATTAACGGGTACATAATGACCTTTAGCAGTAAATTGTGTGTAATGTTGCAAGGCAGGATACAGTATATTCCCCAGATGTCACACCAGGCCCCTGACGTATGATGGAGCAGATGTCTTAGCCAGTCCAAATGGCCCTCTAAGACACAAACACACACACTCACATACACACAGGCTCAGGCCGACAAGCATGCATAAACATGTGTTCACACACATTCCAAATGGTGCACACACAAGTACGTAAACACAAGTAGATGCAGAAATGCACTTGTCGTCTGTCTCACTCGCTCCAGATATATTTAAATGCGTAATTTTTTAAGGACAACTGGAATAAACTGATGGCTCTCTCAGGGAAATTTGATCTATTTCTCACTTTGTCTTACCCAGTAAACATCAAAAGGGTGTCAAACATACAATAGTCTGTGCTTTTCATTCTCATTTTAGATACGTAGATGGTACATTAATCTCCCCCCCCCCCCATGAACATTAACAACCTCTTACAGTATAAGGAAAGAAAAGACAGAGGAGGAAAAAAAAGATCAGATCAGTCTAATTTCTGTCTAATTTGGCTCCTAGAATATCATTTTGTCCAGTTAGAGGAATTGAGAATGATCATTTGCATCAGGGACGTTTCCTTATTGAATCAGCACTGAGCCTCTGTTCGGCAGCTCACAGGAGAAGCACTTATTGGGTTAAAAGCTCATCTCGTATGGTTTATTTTAAATATACTCTATGCTTCATAGCCACTCTAGCGTAAGATAAAAGATATCAGGGCTATCTGACTTTCTGCACGGTCTCTTTCTCTTTTTTTTGTCTCTCTTAGTCTTTCTCTCTCCCCTCTTTAGCGTTTCCACCTTCAATTTTCTTTTGTATACCCTCCTATTCTTTTCTCTGCTGTATCAATATTGTATTGAGTTGGTGTTTGTGGCCCTTTATTTGAGAACTCTGCAGTAGGTCTGCAGATCGCAGTCTTTTTCTGGAATGGTGCCCTCTAAATAATGATAAATTACTTGAGCAGTATGCCATTTGCTAATTATATCCATGATTTACTACACAGCCCGACTTAAATCATTCAAACCAGCCTTGCGTAACAATGCCTTTTTTTCTTTTATAAAATGGTTTCCATATGTATAATCTAAACAGTTTATGGCCCTTTACTGTATATATAGAAATGTGCATACACACAAACAC
Organism: Bovichtus variegatus; assembly: GCA_943593645.1. Lineage (NCBI taxonomy): Eukaryota > Metazoa > Chordata > Actinopteri > Perciformes > Bovichtidae > Bovichtus > Bovichtus variegatus. The sequence continues at coordinate 3,411,958 of CALSCE010010660.1, forward strand.
TACCTTCATCCCTTTTTATTTCTTTTTCCACCAATCCCCCTCTCTTTTCACTGTCACTGTTATTCCTCTAACAGAAATTCCACTCTGGGAACTTTTTATATGTATATATTTAAAAAGAAAAAAAAAAAAAAAAAAGATCCAGCTTAGCATTTTTCCCCTCTCTGTTCATTGTTTAATGAATCCAAATCTGGCTCACACTCCAAGCCTATTATAATTGCTAGCAGGATGTGTTCTATTTCAACATAAGTATCATTCCAATGTAAGATCCACTTCTGGCAGAATAACGCTGGTGTTATACCATTATCAAGAATATTCATTAATATGGATGTGCAGCATAAATAAATATATGTAAATGTTACACAACAGATTCACCCCTCTTTTACTGTAATATAAATCTCTTTGATCTGTGTATCCTGTAGTGAATCATATTGTTCCTTATCATAGGGCTGCACTGCAACAAGCATGTGGTTCACATATGTCGCCTGCACATTTCTTTTCTTTTTTTTTAAATACTCATTGACTCATTTTAGCATCGTAGTGTATCATCCACATTTTGTTGTAAGTGTGGCAGTGGTCGGGGAGATGTTATGCCTGGGCTGATTTATGCTTCTCAAGATAAACTGCAAATAGAGAATGTCCCAGAAATTGTACTCTCATCACTAAGGCACAGGCCTGACAGCAAACACGACCAGAACAGAGGCATGATAACCCCACTGCAGGCACACACACATCCATTGCCGGACAAACACACAAACAGGCCCGGCTGCACCCTCAGCCCCAGCCCTTACTCGTGCAAACAGAGATAGCATCGAGACATTTTTGTTTTGTCAGTTGAAAATATTATCTCTTGTAGTGGACTGAAAGCACCATATGGTGGAATGTTTTTTACGGTGTTGATGTGAGTGATGGCTCACTTGGCGGGGCTGGATCGAGCTGGATCGAACCATATTCAGATGCCTATTCCACAACCCTACCGCCGTCCTAATACACTCACACACACACATGCAGTAATCGCACACATCGAGTGGAGCAGACCCGATGTCTGTGGAAGAGAAAATACATGGTTTTGTTGATTGAATGCAGGATCGTGTTCATTATCACTTTGTGTTGTAATTTATTTCATTCTGTTCTTTCTTTATTAATTTTTTTCGAAGCATGCTTTCTCTATTTTACTTATTTCTTCTGGAGTTAGAAACTGCATGTGTTTTGATGCAAACTAAAAGCAAGACAATTGCAAAATATCCTCTTTTTATAGTAGTTAATGAAATGCATATCTTTTTTTGTGAGCTCTACAAATTTGACCTAATTTTCTTTGTTCAGGGAGGTTACATGACCCTAGGGTCCACATTCTCTGCTCCAATAAATAGATTTTGATATCCAGTCAATCTAATAATCAGGTTAATTATTCACTGTTTTTCCTGTCTTTCCCTTTCTGTTTCTCTGTCTCTTTCTTGGCCTCTCAGGGGAGAAACCCTACCGGTGCCCTCATTGTGACTATGCCGGCACCCAGTCTGCCAGTCTGAAGTACCACCTGGAGCGCCACCACCGTGAGCGTCAAAATGGCTCCACCCCCTCAGGCCCATCCTCTTGCCACAACCCTTCTTCTGACCACAAAGAAGATCATGGGAAGACAACCGGTGGCGGCATCTTTGCCCGACCAGATGTCCTCCGTAATGTTTTTAAGAGCATGCCTCCCAACCTAGACTTCAGGGCAGGTCCATTGCTGCCACATCAGTGGGCTTCGGCTGGCATGATGTCTCCGCATGACCGAGATCGTGAGCGAGGAGACCGCCGTTTTGACTCTTCAGCTGAGAATATAAAGACTGCTGATGGCCCATCCGCCCTCGTCTCAACAGCGACAGATAGCTTCTCCGACCTGAGCAGGGCTTACCAAAGCATGATGGGAAACGGTGTCCACTTTCAAGGTTCTCTTCAGGCCTTCATGGACAGCTTCGTCCTCAGCTCCATGAAGAAGGATATGAAGGACAATCAGAGTACAGTCCAGCTCCAGGCCCAGTCCTACCATGACAACGGTGAGCCCAAAGCAAAGAGGGCAGTCTCGGTTGACCAGGAAAGAGAAGATAAGGCTGAAGCCAAACAGAACTCAGAGCCTGGCAAACCTGGGTCCCAGTATGAACCACTTGATTTGTCTGTGTCGGTCCGACCTGAGTCTGCATCCGGATCTCTTCCTGGCTCTTCAATCACCATCCATGATAATGTGGCATGGCATGGCTGCCTCTTCTGTTCCTTCTCCACCTCCTCATTGGAGCTCATGGCTCTGCACCTCCAGGCCAACCACCTGTGTAAGGCCCAACAGCAGCGGTCTGATACAGGCAAGGAGCTTCAAGGAGAGATTTCTCCCAACACTTCTACCATTCACTCCTCCAACAACAAGACTTCTGGTGTTGCCTTTGACAAAGATGGAGATAGAGATGGAGAGAAAAGCCAGGGAGGCTGGAACAACCACATGGACCAACCCTACAACCCCTTCCAGAGTGACTTCTACAGGCGGTTTGGTGGCTTGTATGATGGATCCCAGAGGACCAACCAGGGCCTTCAAGCGTATTTAGCCCCAGCAGAGCAGGGTCTGGACCTACCTAGCCAGGCCTTTGGAGGAGCACCTTCAGCTGGGGATGACCTGATCGGTGAGAGGTGCTCCCGTGGAGACACCGAAGATGACCAGGTTGGATCAGATGATGAGGTTGTAAAGGCTGGGCGGCGCAGTGCTAGCGAGACTCCCTCAACCACCCCCAAGAGACAGCAGCAACAGAATCACTCTGATGAAGAGGAAGAGGAGGGAGGAGCGGCTGAAGAGGAGGAGGAAAGAGATGAGGATGGGCAAATGGACATGGAGAGAGAGGAAGAAGGAAGTCCAGCTTCAGACCACTTCCAGAACCACTCTAAACTGTTTCAAGAAAACTCCTCTCTGCCACCAAGGAGTGGAGGTGGTTTGGCAGCATCTTCCATGACACCACTTTCTCTGGTTCCCCAACCCAAGAACCAAGCTTTGCCACTGGAGAAGCAGTGGCAGCAGGGCCTGGCCCTCCTGTCTCCTGGAGGTCCTCCTGCACTCTTGAAGGCTGAGCAGCAGACCCACCTCGAGCAGCAGATGAACATGCTGTCTGTCCTCAGAGCCTACAGCAATGACAACCTTCCCGCATTCAATGGCCTGGGAAGCGGAGCACCCGCAGGGGGCATGAAGAGGCCAGATGCACCTGGTGAGTGTGTTTATCCCCTACTGACACTGTAAGTGCTGTAAAGCACACACACCTACAGTATATTCACAGACACCTTTACCAGCAGAAAACCACACACATAAAAGGTAAAAACACAAATTAAATTGTCCTAGCACTGTATACATATAAACACTAAATACACACAACAAACACATATATGTTTTTTTCCCTGACACCCACAAAGGAATCTCAGACACTCACTAAAGGTTTTGAGGTTGGCTCTGAAGTGATTTCAGCCTTATTTCAAGCAAGTTTAGAAGCTATCAGGCTGCCGACTAGCAACAGATTAATCTTTATTACACGTTTATATTACTGGAAGTGCAGCGCCTCCCTCCCGCTCCACAGCATGGAGGGAATAACCCTGGATGAGTAAGAGCAGGACCTCAGCTCCCCGTGCCATCTCCTCCACATGTCTCTTAACTATCTTAGCTCTCATAAAGCCGGATCCCAAAAGCCCATTACTTTATAAGACTCGTCGATCTATGACCCTGTGAAAAATGAACTGTCAACTTTCATGATTCTGCTAAGGTTACAGCCGCTCCTTGAGACTGAAGAAGGAAATGTTTTTTTTCTTTTTCTTTTTTTTTACAATGCTCCTTCGCTGTTTAGGGGTGGTTGCTAAAGGGCCTTATAGTAAGAAAGTAAAAACCCAAAGTCGTGTTGAGCTTTGAAACACAGATTATAGAGATAGAAAATGCAAAAAAGAGAAAGATTACTTAGCTCTGCCGGTGTTAGCTGAGATCTATCAGTGACAACTCCTTCACATTAGAAATTGAGACATTAGTTTCGACTAAGTGGCCATATTTTGTATTATATACCATGCAGCAAACATAATAATAAAAAATTCAATTAACAAAGCGGAATTCTTAAAGTGTCAGATACAGTATGTTATAGCTAACTGGATTATTGTATATTATTTACTAAACTGCTGTCTCTTATCTGGGATGTCATATTTGGTCAGATTACTAAACTTAAATCTTAGCTTTTGTTTTTTTTTTTTTTGTTTTTTTTTCTGTTTTAGCCTCAGTATGGCCCAACAGATAGCCCAAATGTTATTATCTTTTTGCGGATAACAACATAATGGAACATTTTGCCAATAAATTGTATAGTTCATGTCTACAAGAATATATGTATTAAAGTACAGTAGATAGAAGATACAATAATCATAATAATAGTATTTCCTTTGTTAATGAAGCAATGCAGCTACATGTGTTCATTTGACCTTTCCCATCTGGCAGCATATTATCCATTGTCATGTAGCCAGGAGCTTTGCACAGCTTAACTTCATTAAAGCATTTTAACCACACAAGATTGATTTATAAATATATGTCTATGTTTCATTTAAAAGAGATCAGAGAGCTTTTACAAGCAAGCTATGTAACGTGCACAGTTCCCTTTGCAACAAAGAAAGCTTGTTTTTTTTTAGATAAGGTGTTCTTAAGGTGTTCTCTGTGGAACAAAAACCTTTCTTACATGTCGTTAGTTTGTCCTAGACTGATTGTATTTAGAAGAAAAAAGTCATTATGTATGCAACTTTTTGGCAATAGATATTTACCATTCAGATCTCAAGGATGGCACTAAAGATAGCAGAGAAAAATATATAAGACAAAACACGAGTCAAATTAAGACATGCTGTGGTTGCTAGAATATGAAGCTGACTGGGTTGTTGTACTTAGTTTGACATTGCCTTGGGTGACTTTGGAAACTTAATATATCCATATCTTTGTAGTAGAGGGCTATTGAACTCACTACGAACCAGAATGATACTTTGAACAGAAGATGCTAGAATGGTATGATGGGTCATTCTCACAACACGCTTCCTATGGAAGCTCAGGTTTCTTTACACAGTTAAAAGAAATGCAAGTAAATGGATGCTAAATAGCACTTTTCCAATCACTCAAAGCACTTTACAACACATCAGCATTCACACACATTCATACAGAGTCAGAGGCTTCCATACAAGGTGCCACATGCTCAGTGATAACCATTCACACACATTCACACACCGTTGGCCATTGGGAACAATTTGGGGTTCAGTACCTGGCCCAAGGACACTTTGACATGTTGACCTCAGAGGCTGGGGATTGAACCACTGACCCTCCGATTAGTGGACGACCTCCACTTCCTGAGGAACAGCCGCCCTTAAGTAACTGAACTGGAGGCTCTTTGTTTTCTATAGGTATGACTGTGAGTCTGTTCATGTGTCAGTTTTAACCTATGATGGACTGCATGCTGTAGATCCCTCGTAGACCCATAGCAGTGAGTGTTTCTAGTTTTGATATGATGATTACAGTCTCTCCACTGCAACCACAAGTACTGTGACTGTTATAAATATCATTTCAACTACTACTACTACTACTACTTCTATTATTTCTACATTTACCTACAACTCAGTGATAGAATAATTTTTCTAATCCTTTATTTAAGTAAAAGTAACAATCCCACAAATAAAAATAGTCCAATAGTACACTAAAATGGAGGATTCATATCCTGTACCAGAAATGTTCATTCAATTTCAAATGTTATCAACTAATCATAGATCGTTTTAATGTGAAATTTTCACCTGCAAAAGTAGTGATAACTACGGCCAAATAAATGTAGTGGTGTAAAGAGTATATTTGTCCCTGGAATGCAGTGATGTAAATGTATAAAGCAGCATAAAATGGAAATGGTATCTCAGTTCAGTACTTGGGTAAATGTACTTCTCCCCCGCTTGTTGATACTACCATTTTTACTATTATCACTACTACTGTGACTGCTGCCAGTTTCGCTACACACACTGCAGTTGTATGAAAAAACGTGGATGAGAAAATAGACACTCCATAGTAAAATGCACTATTACAGTCCCTCTTTATGTGTCCACTTGTAAACCTCTTGTGTTGGGGGTCACCCACATTCTACTGTTGGGGGTAGCAAAGACATCCGCAAAACTCAATTCAGACCTGGAAAAATGTTATTATCTGGAGTGGGTTTGCATTAGGTTTGTATGCAAATACAGCATAAATCATTAATATCGAAATTGTCCCTTGAATCTGCGGGAGCTGTTGTAGGGCACGCACTGCACGTCTGGGGTGGCCGTCTCTTCATTAGTAAACCCGGAGGAGGGGCAAAGGGTTACAATGCACATGAATCTACTTGCACTCTGACACATAACAGATACACACACATACGGATCCACATACACATACTCACACGTCTGTAGTATTAAACCTCACCTCCCCAAATTGGCCGAGGAATTGGATTTATCAATAAATGTCATAAACAGCAGCAGCGGCCCTGAGGTCTCTGTAATCAGACAAGGTATCTGGTTACTGAGGTACAGTAGGCTTGTGTAAAGATTGATATGAACCCGCACCATTTGCTGTACTGTAGATGTGCTTAACGCAATCAATACTTAGCTGCAGTGGAGACCTATCTATAGCCATACATTATCAAACTTGAAGTATTACATTATTCAAGCAGTGCTGTACAAGCCATGACTGCTTGCAAACATTGCTCCTCACATCGCATTACTTACATTACCTCAGCTCCCTCGTTTATTTAATATATTAAATATGGACCAGGACTTTAGAAGGTTGAGATTGACAAGCTAGAGAGAAAGTGTTGATAGGAGTGTAGGACTTGGATGAGTGCGTTGAGGGTTCCAGAGGAGAAAATGGCAGAGCTCGTAGCTGAGCACCTCTCATAATTTAAGAAGTGGGCTACGTAAACAGAGAGATAGTGGATAGGAGAGGGAAAGAAGAGAGGTAAATGCTGTATATTCTCACATCAATTAGACCCATCACTTCCAATTAACAAGTACTCTCTCCTTGTGCTTTATAGTTCTCCTCTCAAGTGCCATTGTTTTTTCAGTGTTTGTTGGTTATACAAACTCTCAGAAAGAGTCACTTTAAAATTGTCTATTTTTGTAAACTTGAGAGGGTGCACACGTACAGCGCAGATTCAGTGTCACTACATAGCAGCACGAAGCACGGTAATGTAGCAACAGTAAAACATGGAGTAGCTCGAAATGACTGAAAGTGTGTTGCACACAATTCAAGCATTAGGTAAGGTCTAGCTAGTTACTTTGACATAACCATACGCAACTTTGATTCAATAGAAATAGTTTACAGCCCTTCTCTGGTGGTTGTTGAAAGTCTTTCTAGAGCCCCTTTCACACATGCACTGCAACCATGACATTATCCAGGCATTATCTAGAGGAGCTTTATGTGAGAACGCAAGTACCCGAATCAATCGTCAAACGTGAATTTTACCCAGCCAGCTCTCTAGTACAAAGTCTGAGTAATGTCCGATTGAGCCCACGTGTGAATAGAGCAGTGCATTGTCTGGAGAATTCACTGCGAGCGAGCAGGAGTGTTGCTGACGTCTCTATCGAGGCTGGCGGAAAACTGAGTGGTCATTTACACAAAGACGGCAACGAAAAACTGGAGGGCTAATGAGATTCTGGAATTTGAGCTAGCCTTACTGGCAAAAAGCTTTCCTCAATGGAGGCCAGCTCTCAAGAAAAGTTTCCAAAACTACAAGGTTAATGCAGAGACACACTGACGGGATGACTGATCACATAATGTCTGTTTCTTGTCTGCAAAAGGGCTTCCCATAGAAGTGACGGGCCCTTCGTTTGTGGCCTGCGTGTATTTAATACGTATTTAATACGTATTTAACTATTTTCTCCACGCAATCTTGCTCTTGTTTTCTCACAACGCTACAATGTCTGTGTGTCTGTGTGTCTGTGTGTGTGTGTGTGTGTGTGTGTGTGTGTGTGTGTGCGTGTGTGCGTGTGTGCGTGTGTGTGTGTGTGTGTGTGTGTGTACAGTAGCTTAAGGAAGTTTTATCTTAAATACAGCGCTGGTTGTGTCACTAGTGGCCAATTACCTCTGTCAGAAGGAGTGTTCTCCAGCCTGCCTTCATTGTGAGGGATTTCAACCAATGAGTACTGAGGTCATAATAGAACAACGTGCAAGACATGTACAGACAACACACACACACACACACACACACACACACACAC
>CALSCE010010660.1:3442968-3460251 GCA_943593645.1 Bovichtus variegatus
TGTTGATAAAGGCAGGGAGGGGGAAGGACATGGGAGAGAGACGGATGGTGGGAGGTTTTTGAGAGAGCGGCAACAAGATAGAGAAACTGGAGAGAGGTAGGACATATTCCATTGAAGGGAAATATTTTAGTGCTTCCAACTTTGTGGCAACAGTTAGTGTTTGTCCTTTTCATGTTTCAACATGACAACACCCACATGCACAAAGTGAGATCAGTAAATAGACGGTATTCCACGGAGTGCACAGAAACCCCAACCAAGGGGCCCATCCTACACATTTGGGATGAACTAGCGGGGTATAATATATGTACATGTGTTGTCTGAGCACTTTGGAAGGCAAAAGTGTTTTTATAGTTGTTTTGAACAGCCACAGTCAAAGGCGGGGTGAAAGGCCTACCATCAACGAGGGGAAAAAACGCAATCATCGCTTAAATATGGGGATAACGGCATCCTGGAAGGCATTCATGAGGCATTACAGAGGTAGTTGCATAAAGAATGAAAAAGAACACTTGAGGGAGAAGTTCAAACTGTTCTTACTTCCACACGGGGCTATTGTCTTAATGTTATTTGTCAGACATCAATAAGGTGTGTGAAGAAGGGGTTTCTGTTTGACCATCTGACAAGCCATCCTGTTGAAGTTAACTGGCCCCTTTATTGTCGAACATCAGTGGACCTCCTCACTAACACTCTTGCGGCTGAATGGGAGCAAATCCCTGCAACCCGGTTCCACATTTTGGGGAAAGCCTGAAACCAGAAGAGTGGAGGCTTTTATAGCAGTGTAGTAAAACTCATGGTGCGGGAATGAGATGTTTGGCATACGGGTGTGATGTTTGTGCGTCCACACACTTACGTACAGTGTTAGGTCTGACCAAGAGGCAACCTCCAGGTCGGAAAAGTGGAGCCAATGTGGAAGTGCCTTAAACCTGCATTCTTTCTCATGGCGAGAACGGGACGAGAACCTCTTCTCCATGTTTTTGTCTTATACCTTTAACCCTTTGACAGTGAGTTTTCAGTTCGTCGGAAAGTTAACTGTGATATTTTGGTGGCCTAAAAATATCTTGTTCAGCATTAGCGAAAACGGCAATCTTTAGGCTTCAAAAAAGTCCATAGTCCATATGGGTAATGTTCAATTCTTATATACAGTCTATGGGGCTGACCCATGAATTAAATCAAACAGATGAAGTAATGCACGATGAATGAGTGAACGAGAAGTTTACAAGACAGACCTAAAAGTCAGTTTGCGTCAGTGTGAGTGTGTGTGTGTGTGTGTGTGTGAGCGTGCGCGCGCGAGAGGGAGAGAGAAGAATTGAGAATGTCATCCCTCAGATGGATCTGTTGAGCGACATGTCAGATCTGTCATTTCCCTCATTGGCTGCCCCACCCGCTTTCCCACAGTCGTCTTCTCCTTGGCCTGATAATGACGCTTAAGAAGGTAATGGTGTAAATGAAAGCTCACCCCCACCCCCTTCCCCCCGAGCTCCCCTTATGCATGTCTCTCTACCTCTCTCTCTCTGGGGAACAAAGAGGCCTTATTATACCTCCCTGTCAGCGTCGCTCTGTGTCTCACCACTGTACAATCACTGTTTTCAGCAGCACTATCAGCATGGGGTAAATGGAGAGAGAGAGTGAGAGAGTGGGCGAGACAGGTAGGGAGAGAATGGGAACGTCTCTCTCCAGTGGCAGTATTCAACATGAGTTATCTAGAGATGTTTTTTTTTTGAAGTGCATCGTTTTCGTTTGTTGAAAATGTCTTTGCGTGGACCTTTTTTTTTTTTTTTTTTTTTTTTATCAAAGCTTGAACAGGCAGTGTAATTTATTTGAGGCACGCAATCACACAACATACATAAGTACACACACACACCCAAACAAACACACACACACACACACACACTCCTTAAGTCGAGAGATATCTTCTTATTGGGGAATCTTTCAATAAATCAATGTGACTTTAAACACATTTCCCAGGCGACGTGTCTGACCTGATAAGAAGTGAACTAATCTCTTTTGAGGCTGCCGGGAGAGCTTTGAACCAAATCTACTGTGCATCTATCACCAAGGTTATTTGTCAATGGCTGCTAATCCCAGGTAAATTTCGATGGTTTTATATCAGGGGTTCTCATGTCTGAAGTTTCTCGGCCTTGGGAAAATAAGAGAGCAGGCTTACAGAAAGTAGCGGAACAAAAGAAATGTTATGGATTTCAGCAGCAAAACAATGATTCAGGCAGGGAGAGGGAGCAGAGAGGCAGCGAGGCACAGAGAGAGAACGTTTGTGAATTCTTCTATAAGCGTAAAAATCAGAAGATGCATGTATCTTTATAAAATAGTTTATTGTAATGCTTATACAAGTGCAAAGTAATATTGCTCTTTTTTTAAGCGTTCATCGTATGTAGAAAAAAAATATTTTTTTCTTTTATACTTTTTTTGCATTTCTTAGTTCCTTTAAACCTAACAACAACACAAAATGCTATATCTTATTATACTGACCAGAGATTTATAATTTTTTTTTTTGCCTCTATCAAATGGCTGAGATGTCAATTTACAGTAAACGTACACTTTCAACAATTGGCATGGATTATTATTTATTAAGAAATAAAAGACATTTTCTGCTTAAATTCTTGACTTCTTTCTTTGGATGAGCAATATATAAAACCTGAGGATAAAACATTTTACATAAAACATGAACATGGAACAAAAAGGTCATTTAATATGCAGTGCGGCCTGTGTGTTTTGGAGCACAGCAGTTTGTTTCTGGGTGATGAATCTCATGAAACATCGCTGACTTGGTGTCAAATCTGGGGAAACGCTTATTTTTGGCAGAAGTTGCCCCGCCCCCTCAAGCGGCCAGCTGCACTATATGCTCACAAAGTTTTAATATCATGCACCCACTCAAGGTTAGAGCAGAGATCTTTGGCCACATCTGAGTAATTTATGAGCGCCCAATTAGCAGAGCACACAAACTAATGTGACCAACGTCTGGTCCACAATTTGAGTAAATAATGTTCCACCTTCACCTTTTACAGACAGCATTGTCCCACCACACGCACTGTGAGGGAGTAACTAATTGATTCGGACACATTACTGAAAGTGAGAAGTTTCGGTCTTTGCCATTTCTTGCACTACACTACCTCACATGGAAAGAAACCTTTCTTTGATTTCCTTCTTCTCCTTTTTTATATTTTCTTCACCCCCTTTTTTCTCTCTCTCTCTCTCTCTGTGTCTTGTATCCCCCCACCGCCCTCCTCCCGCCCACCCCCCATGTGCGCCGAAGATCATGGAAAATCTCTTGCCATATCTGTCATCTGTCACGCTCTCTGATGAACAGTTTTGATCTCTCGCTCCTCTGTTTATGGCCGTTGTCAAGCGAAAAGAATCGTAGCCGTAAGTGCTTACACCAGCACGTAAATAGTTTGACGTGTGGCTCTGTAACAAAGTTGTAGGAGTAAATAAGGAACCAAACAACCACGCTGCATTGCAATTAAGTTGTACGTATGCATTATGAAATGTTTGGAGCTGCGTAATTTCTGCTAGCTCTTCTACATTTCCCGAGTCTTGATATCAAAAGTGTGTGTGTCTTTGTTTCAGAGAGACTCATTGGCTGTGAGAGATCAAAGGGGTAAGCGCAGCATATTATGGATAGCACTCAGCTACACATGCACACACAGCACACTGTGGGACAGGGATATGTGGAATATAATGGGATTGCTGCTCAATTCTTCCATCGTGAGGCCACAGTGGTGAGGTCCAAGTGAGGGGTTTTAGAAAAGAACACTTTCCCAGCGAAAGGGAACAGGCTTGAAATATTTACATTAAAATCTTTACAGCCTTAAAACATCCAGGTGTATCCTACCCTTAATATAAGATATGTACTCTTCTATTGAAATAAATGACGTGGTTGGCATCTTTGGACACTTTGAGATCCCCTCTAGGATGTAAAATAATGTTCAATGGGTTTGAACATTTGGCTGTGTGGCATTAATTTGTAATGACATTATGACTAAGTGTATACACAATACAATACATACTGCTAAACAGGATCCACTTTGTTTCCACTGGAAGTCTTTTTAAGACTTAGCTATGACATCCCGTAAAAGAGATTTTAATCTCAATAAGGCCTTTCGTGGTTATATAAAGTAAAGTCAGATGATTCAGTGGCAGTATATTGCATTGTTTCTGCTAGAATATATTAATAAGAAAGTACAGTTAATAAGCACTTGACATGATCTTTAAAGAGAGAAAGGTTGTTGCCTATTAAAAAAGTTAAACTGACATTTTAATAAATGTAATTCTTTACAATAGCTACAGAAAATGAGCTAGAAAAAGTAATGTTGACAATTAATTTCCCTGCACATTTTTATGTATTCCATTCTTTATTTCTTTTGAGGTAATAATATAACCCCAAATGTTTATTGCCATTGCATGAATGGCAAAAGATGCCACTTTAACAGTTGTTGAGCCTTTCATTATATTTATTATTATTACATTTAAAATACATTTCAATGACTGATGGTGGACTAAATGCTGTTTCAGAAGCATTCCCGCATTGGCCAGAATTAAATTCTTGTGGTAATCTTTCAGCATAAAAAAATTATCAAATGTTCCACATAACAACTGTAGTAGCTGTTCAATATTGACAGCTTCAAACCAAGGGTCAATATTAGCCTTCAGAAACCTGTATCCGTGAACTTACCGTTGGTACATTTTTTATTGGGACAGCTCGGAGACGGATCAGTGTTACTGTGGAGGACAGAGAGAAGGCAGAGAGGAAAGGACGGAGAGTGAGAGACACGGAGAAAGAGAAATGGAGAGAGAGTGAGGGATCGGGGAGAAGGCAAAGACGAGGAGGAAGTGGAGGGGTGTGGGGTGGGGGGCTGATCTTGGAAAGGTTTAGTATATCATAATTATCCCGTTAAGTAACGACGGAGCGGCCTCCCCGGGGGAATTCGTCTTAAATGGAAGATTTGCAAGGAGAACGGGTCAGAGAGAAAAACGGCTTCCAGTCTGCAGGAAATCCTGTTTACATTTACATAATCATATCAACACTCACTGCTTCTTCTTCGTCTCTTTCTTTTGGGTGCCTTTTCCAAAAAAAAAAACAAAAAAAAAACAGGGGAAAGAGACAAATGAGGAAGGGCTTAAGGCTGCTGCTTGTCGACGTTTGTTGTTGTTGCTTCTTTTTTTTCCCCCCCCTTGCTCTTATTTTCTTAAAAGTGCTGCCAGCGTTGGCAAGAATGCCTCGATTTTTTCTTTTTTTTTTTTATAAATCTCTTGCCAGCACCTCCAACCTCCTCTCAACATCTCTCTTTCCACCTCATAATGTGCTCTTTAAGTGGGAGTTTTCAGACCTTTTGGCCTCTTTCCCTCGTTTGGCATGTTGGAACAAAAAAAAATTAAAGAGGAGAAAAAAAAAAATGAAAAGCTCAAGCATATAAATAAGGGATGGCGTGCCCGGCTGTGTGAGTCTTAATTGAGATCTGCTAAGAGCAGGCAGCAGATGTTTGTAGCAGCAACTGTTGAATCATCAGAGACACACTGAAAGCCTGTGGAACCATGTTAAAAAGAAGCCAGGTGCTCCACATTTCTTATTTCTCACTGCCTTTTTTTTCTCTCTCTTTAAATCATGGAAACACTGAAGGGGTGACGTGAAAGTACGAACGGGGAGTTCGTGGGAGGAAAAAAATAAAAAATTAAATGAAAAACAAATATATGGGTCAGCAATGGATTAGCAATGCAAAACTATTGTTGAATAGAAGGACAGCCATAGGTCATCAAACTGTAGGGAACATTTCTCTCAAATCACCCCTTGATTTATTTAAAATGGAATCCAATCATGATTTCAGTCTGAGTGAACAAATATGTTTGAATATATACTGATGTTTCTGACCGTATCTGTATTATATAATATGGCCCAATGTATTTAGTTTGAGCTGTAAAGCACAACACGGATACTAAAAGTAGCTCACACGTACACGTGAAAGGTTCATGGAAGAACAATGACCACGCAAAACTTTGCTCTGATGCATTCGAAGTTGATTCAGGTTTGTGAGATTCCTCGGTTATATCCGTAAAACGAAGCCACTCTTCACTAACAGCGTCGCGTTAAAGATTGCTGTCTGTTTGGATTTAAAACCCTGACAGTTCTAGGAGGTTTGACTAGTATTTTATTTTATTTGCACTTTAATTTGGTATTGTCTGATAGGAATTTACCGATTTATGCGTAAGAGGTAAGAGGTCCAGATAGGTTCGGTTTGAGGAGAACTGGATTAGATTTTTTTTGTCGGACATTTATTGACTGCCTTCCCTGCATCCCCTATTATGTTGAATTACAGTCCACAAAGAGAGGCAGAAACTAACTAGTATCCCTCTGCAGGAAGAACACCTGGCCCCATGTGTTAGTTTGTTTGAGGCAATGTGATTAAAGAACACTGTATTTAGAAAACAAGCCCAGTGTGATCATAAAATAAAGTAGAAATAAAAACCCTAAACTGGATTTCTGCACACATGTTAGGGTTGCAAAGCCCTTAACAAATTTGCAGTTAATTAAATTATGTACAACCAGTTGAGAGACAGTAAATGTGGGACTTTTGGGCAATACTACAGTGTAGAAATACTCTGGTAAGATTTCGAATGCAGGACTTTTTTTACTTGTAACAAAGTAAAATGATCAAACTAGCAACAGTAAAAGTATGCATTCTGCAGAATGGCCATTTCAGAAGAATGTGTATTATATTATTGGAATATAATCATTGATAAATCAATGTACGCATCACTTTTATATTGCAGCTGGTGAAGGAGGGCCAATTGTAATAACTTAATAAAATCCTGTGTAGTTTCATCTGATAATAGTGTATCAGATTTTATTTGTGGATTATATTTTGCTTTTAAATCTGTAACTAATAAACTCAATTCTGATCAAATGTGCTGGCGTAAAAAGCGAAACATTTCCCCTCTGAAATGTCATGGCGTGCAGTACTTCGGTTAATATACTTAGTTACTTTCCATCACTGTGGATGATAAAGCACAGACAGAGCCTTTATCTCCTCCTCCTCCTCTTCCTTTTCTACCGACTCCAACCGACCACCCGGGCCTCGGAGCCTCGGAGCCCACTCCATCCTCACATCTTAAACTGCCGTCATTTATTTACCTGTAACATTTAGAAGCTTGGGAGAACTCTGGGAAGCCGTGACAGGTTCTCTGGGATTATAAATGATAACTGTGATAGCTGGGTTACTACCTTGTCTGTCTTCCTAATGCTCCTCTGTGGAGACTTTTATCTTCAGCTCAGTATCTGTATGTGTATCTCTGTGTGACGGTCTGTTTTCTTTACTTTTTGAGTTCTTTTGGCTAGCGCAGATATTTAAAATGTAACCTTTGCACTGACGCCACTGATTGTTAAAGTTTAAGGAAGACTCACCGGTATCCATATTTAATGAAAGGCCTGATATTTCGGCTTCATTATTTCAGGTTGAGATTTATCACGCTATCTGTCTTTATGAGTGAGTATTATAGACTTTAGCAGAGCAACACACTTACGGTTGCCCTATATGTGGATATTGCCCTATATAATAATTGTCCTATTTGCTGCCGTCTCGATTCCATGTTCTCCTCCTTCTTTTATCTACTGTACATACATCCTCCATACTGTGTCATCACACTGCTTTTGTCTGTCCTCCTCCTCCTCCTCTTCTTCTTCTCGCAGTCAAATGAATGGGTTTGGGGATACAATTCAATGGCCGGTTAACAGATTTCTTCTTCCTTCCCATCTCCCATCTGGCTTCATGCCACACCGAATTAGTAACCAGATATGTCACCACCACCGTGCTGGTGCGGATAACACCGCACACTTCTGGGAGGGCCGTAGCTTGCAGATTAGCGCCTACAATTAATACAATTGACTTGCAGGAAGGCCGTCTGCTCTCTTGTGTGTTGTAGTTTATTGGTGTTGCACTTGAAAACCGAGCAGCGGACGACAAGTTTGCAAGGCCCGATAAAGGGAAGAGCTAATATGTGTCTGTCTGTGTGTGTGTGTGTGTGTGCGTGTGTGTGTGTGTGTGTGTGTGTGTGTATGTGTGTGTGTGTTTGTGTGTGTTAAGACTGGAACAGTGTACCTCCTGATGGAAATTGAATTTCAACTCAGAAGGTCATGACATGGGTACGAGAAAATGAAATAATACCCAGTGTATCATTCTGCTGTTATACATACACTAACTTAGGACAAAAAGGTTTTATGTTGGAACACTCGATGCTTCATGGTTTTCAACCCGCTCTTGATTCAGAGAGCTATGTCTCTTTTACATGAAATAAATCAACACACCCTTCTTTTTCTTCCTCATCCTCATCATAACGTTTTCCTCTTTTTGTATTTTAGTAACAGAAATGGTCGTACAATAGTAAATAGATGCTGGTGGTTCTGTTTTGAATCCACAGCTGTTAAGAAAGGAGGTATACGCCAGAGAGACGTAAGGATGGTCTGAAATATGAACGGCAGGAAAAAACAGACAGAGGTACTGTACTGTGAGTTGAAACACATTTAATAACAGATAATCACATAAAGAAACTCTGTAAAGGGAGATTTAAAAGGTAGCTGTAGCCATATATGCTGCTCAGACAGGTTTTTTTCAAAGCCTAGATGCCCTAATAGAAAACACAATGTGTTACAGTAGACTTTTACATTCCGCTGCAGTGCGTTACAGCAGACAGACTAATACAGCCGAGGGCACTTACACAAACATCCACTGGCATGGCCTTTAGCCTCTGTCCGTAACTCACAGAATGAGGGTAGGATGTTAGTTCATGTAAGCACAAACCTCTGCCCCGCCAGCCGGTGGCTGTGTCAATGTGTCGATGAGATGACCTCACCTATTCCTGCCCCCCCCCAAACAAAAGCTTCCTTTACAGAAAAGGATGGACAGTAGTGAAACTCGAGAGCTCAAATCCTTGATTTCCTTGTGAGAACAGGAAGGCAACGCAGAGTTACGGAATGACACACCACACACACACACACACACACACACACACACACAAAGTTGTGAATACACACTCAGAAGTCAGAAGAGACAAAAAAAATGGAAGAAAGAAAACAAGTTCTCCAAAATAACAGCCTTTATTTGACAGTGATAGAACCAGGGCACATGGGTAATCTGGCACTTTAATGATTTCTTTCGCTCTTTTTTTTTTTGCTCTCTCCCTTTTTCTCTTTTACATTAGACAACAGGCTTTTTCAAAGCACAGTGTGTCACAAGCATTTAAGATGTGTCCTTTTTTCCCCTGCACATTCCAACGCCATTATGTTACATTGTTGCTGAATAAAAGGCTGTATTATGTTCCAGCCCCCCCAGTAAAAGGGCAGAAGTGGACCCAGTTTTTATCTGCTGAACGAATCAATCAGGATTATGTCAGCTGAAAAGAATCACAGACAGCCGTCGCCAGGCACTGTGTCTCTGTGTGTGCATCAGTGTGTGTATCCCCTTCTCTGTGTGGGGTTGATGGGAAATGTGTATTGGAGGAAAGCACTTGTTGGTTATGAACATGCCCAGCTTGGTGACAAAGATGTCATTCGGGGTCTAAAAAGCAAGAGGATTTATTTTTTCTTCTATTTATGTATTTACCCACTCCCCCATCAACCCAACCCTGTCTCCTCCTCTGTGGGAGGATTGGAAGGGCACTAATTATCATTTCAGCAGAAATGATTAGGAGATCAAACAGGGATCGAATGCCATTTCCTTCCATTAATACAGGGGGTTTAGAGTGCCTGTCATGGCTTGGCTTGTCCTAGGGCCTGTGGAGAGAGGGAATAAAAATAACAGGGGAGAAGAGAAAGAAGGGAAGAATGGAGGATGGAGAAGAGGCTTAAGAGGAAGAGAGCAATGGAGGGACAGGACGGGACAGGGGTTTGGCAACAGCAAGAGAGAAGAGTTATTCAGTAAAAAGGCCACTGGATTTTGTGAGTTTAAGTTGAAGACCAGAAAGCCGTCCCTTGAAGAGGGAAAGATAATTAGAAGTACTATTTGGAAAACTTTACAGAAGTCAAGGAGGGATACTGGTATATATTGGCCTTTTAAGTGTTACTGCAGAAGGTTGGTCCACCTGGTCCCTTCTCAAATCCCCAGACAATAAACAGTAAAGACCACGAAGACCACGTACTTATACTTTTGAAGGGGCACTGTTGCACCTCCATAACATTGTGGGGCTCTCAAGTGACAGACTAAAGAAAGACGTCGATGCAGAAGACACCGAGAAGATGTCCTCACTTTTTGTCTTCAATACGGGTTAGAGTACATATTTTTAAGAGGGGTTGCGCTTTTTTCAGTTTTTCAGAAGCGTAGAGATGACGGATCCTGTGGACACGTACCATTACGCTCCACAAATCCTGGATCCAGCTTGACAGAGTCTCTTTGATAGCGCCCAGTCACGGCAGAGAGTTAAGCAGCAAAGTACCACTTCCATGTTCTTTTAAATATTGTACATCAATTTAACAAATGGAGAGTTATTGACACACTTTTGCCCTTTATGTCGGTCGGTTGTTCTATCGACTCCGGTCTCATATCTGTCTCCTTTTTTGAAGAGCAGTTTATAGTTAAATAAAAGTGGATGGTGCAGCGCAGCTGATAAACTCAGATAGCTTCCTGCATTTTGGGCTCTCCTGCTCTTTCTCAATGTATAATCAGGGTTTTTCTTTTCGGACTGTGAGACTATAATGTCCTCCATTATACAACAGGTTCTAGTAACCTTTATGTGTAAAAGGCCACTAAACCATCGATTTGAGAAAATATATTTTTTTAAATATTCTAAATATTCAAACATCTTTACATACAGTATCTGCTGAATCCACCTCCGGTGATATTTCCTTGATCATAGCTTGCTGTTAGGATTTCAGCTTTGGAAGTTTCAGGCTAAATGCAAAATCAGAACATAAACGAGCGATGCTGAATCTGGAACCTCACAAAGTTCGATGTTTCCATTAAAAGATCAAAGTGGCTCGAGGTGGATATCTGGAAGATTACCGAGAAACAGCGAAGCGAAGGGGCAGAAAGGAGAGTGCGGATGAGGTTGTGATTGTTTCAGTACGTCAGATGAGAGAAATGTCAAAGAGAATGTGAGAGATGACCTCTGTGTTCATCGCCCATTAATGACCCTGCAGCTCCCAGCTTCATTTTCCCTCTCATCAAAAACATTAAAAAAAAACATTTCCTCCTGTCTCCAATAGTCATTTCCCCCCGCATTGTATTTATGTATTGAAAAAAAGGTAATAGATCAAGCACATTCCATTATTCTCTTATAAGATCATTAGCAAATATAATTAGATATGAAAGAAAGTAATTTGGAGAGGAGAGGGGAGAAAAGCGCTATCAGGCAGAGAAGACAGATTGTAGCATCAGAGTGTTTGGGCTTAAATTGCTCAGCGGAGGTATTATCAAGCCGGCAATCTTTTAGCCTCAGAAATAGTTTTGGAGACAGAGAGCGAAAGATAGAAAGAGGCCACTAACATTCACTTCATTGTGTTCCCCCAACTGCATTCATTCTCTTTTACAGTTTGCTTGGTTTCCATTTTTTTCTTCTCTTTTTCCCTCCTCTGACTCTTTCCATCCTGTCGTACACATCACCTCATACTCGACCCGAGAGTTTGCAGCAAAACAAAACTGAGTTTATAAAAAGAAAACAAGTTGACATGGAGTCATCGCACACAAAAAAAAAAACACATTATCACAGACAACAGGAAACAGATAACCTCTTTTACCCACCCCTCGCACATATTGATTTGGCTTTTGTATTATTTTTGCAACTTTAAAAAACAGAAATAACACACAAATTGCGTACCGCCTTGAAGTTGCTTTGCGAGGAACCTTTCCGCTGCGCATCTCGTCTCTTCTCTCTCTCACTCTCCAACCTGCACACAGGAGTTTTCGTCACTCTTTGTTGCACCTTAACACCACACTATGTTTGTCTAATAGGGATCTGAGTGGAAAACAGACTGAGAGCACAACAATCCTGCTGCCTTTCACCACAAATTTGCTTTTTTTTTTTTCTTTCTCTCACCCCTTCTTCTTCTTTAGTAGTGCTTTGAGGGATGGGGGGGGAGGGTAGCGGGAGGAGTGTGGGAAGGGTGCAGAGGAGGGGTGGCAGGGTGGATGTGGATTTTTCTAGTCTTTTGTGCGAATCACAGGGAATGGTAACTATAAACATCCTGTATTCATTAAAACCATCTAAAAATACAATTTTGGAGGGGGGGCTTGCGCTCACTTCCTCGCCGCTCCTCCTCGGTGTATACAAGCGGGCTGTGTTATGCCTGGTGCCGCTCATATTTACATATTTATAAATACTGGGCTGTACAATGAGACGGGGCTGTGCCAAGAACAACACTTTCTGCTAGTGTCGGGGCCGGATGCCTGGGAGAGGGAACAAAGGAGCCACAGCCACCTTCAGTGGCACACACAGGGTTCACAGAGCTTGACTCTGCACACTGTTAAAGTCCATATGGAAAGAGATGATGACAGATGATGCACGGCAACCAGGCTACTTATGATGCCTGTGGGTTTTTTTTTTTTTTTTTTTTTTGTCTTTTCAGATGAGACCAATAAACTGTGCGATACAACATAACATTTAATAAATATCTAACACCTAGATCAATGGAGCTGAGAATTATTTGAGTTTCCTGCGTCTGTTTTAAGAGGCGGTTATTTTCAGGGGTGGAATATAGTCGTAGTAGTCGAGTACTTTACTTAAGTACATTTCTCAGGTACTTTACATGAGTATTTTCATTTTCTGCTCCTTCATTTTTCAACTCCACAACATTTTGGAAACAATTATTATATTCAGATTATTACTGCAATATGTAATTTAACTAATACATTATGATGTATTATTTTTGATGAAATTATTATTTAGTGACCAAATTATAGCGAAAATGAAATTTATAGTGAAAACAATAATTATCATTCAATGATATAATGTATGTTATTCTGAAAAGTGCCATTATCCACAATGAGTACTTTGGTGCTTTATGTATATGTTGATGCCATTATTTTACAGCATTTTTACTTCAGCACAATTTTGGATTTTGGTGGAATTTTATGTGGTATTGATTATTTTACTCAAGTAAATAAAACCACCCTTGTTTTATAATAATAATGTTAAAGGCCTGAAGAGGTCAAATATCCAGCCACTCACTAGAAGAAAAAAAAAGCAAAGATCAGACTAAATTCTAAAAAAAAAAGTATGCCGATGGTTTTGATCTAGCCAGATTTAGAGAGATCGATCACAATAAAGGTGATTAGAATTTAGGTTGCGGTACGTGATATTTTTTATTAATTTTTAAAACAAAATGTATTTCCGAGTGAACAGTTTTCACTAAACTATTGTCTGTGACTACTCTTTCCTTAGTTGACAGTGCATTCTGTGGATTATCCAGAGGAACAAGAACACTGTTAACAAAAGTGTGAGCACCACAAACACAACTCCATTTGCCTCCATTGCATTGGAGTGGAGACAGAAATCTCAGAGACAGAATTTTTTTAATTTTAAAACCTGGGGAAATAAAACCAAGTATATGGGTGAACTGACCATTTTCAACATCTTATAATGCCATTTCAAAAGCTTGAACTGAAGTTGAACCCAAAATGTCAGCTCAGGGTAGCTCCATTTAAAAATGCCTATTGACCTTCAAAAATCTATATTAGCTAAACCCTCATGGTCATCAAAAATAGAAAGAACTAGAAGGGCACTCGGAGAACGCGGACCTCTGCCAAGGCCATTTCCATAAGTGAAAAATAATGCGTGTATCCGCACCGTGATTCGGATCCACTCCAAAATGTAATGGGTCCTTTCTTTGCCCATGCTACCGCCTTACACCAAAGTTTCATGAACATCGGGGTCAGTAATTGTTCTGCAATCCTGCTGACGGACAAACAGACAGAACACACCAAACTGAAAACTCAACCTCCTTGGCAGAGGTGATGAAGTGGCCAGCATTTCTCAGTCATTAGTGTGAGCTATCATATCCAGAAAGACTGTACGATGCCACAACAGTCACTAGAACCATAGCGTGTTGCAGTGAAAGTGCCAAATGGTGTGTGATGCATTCACACAGACTGCTATCAACGTCAGGTGATGCCTCTGAGACCACGCATCCGCACTTATTCACACACACACACACACTCGCACACACACACACATGCACACACACACACACAAACAGTCCACCGTATCCCAAGGCGGTCTCCGACACATGCTCAGAGTGCAGTGGTATGCCATTGTTACATCCTCCTACCCATTTATCCATTCTGTTAAGCATGACACATGTATTAACAGTGGATGGATCCTGGAGCTGTGTGTCCTCACGCCATATGTTTTCCTTTCCCAAGTCCTATCCTCTCCAATAAGCGCCCGTCTCCATGTGCTATATCGCAACACACCACAAGAGGGCGTGCTTACTCTTTCACATTGGTGTTTAGGCGATATGGGCAATCGCTGTGGATTTACAGTTTTTCCTTGGCCCCTAATACGAGACAGATTTATTATTGAGATTTTTGTCAATATCATACCACCTTCATGTATGACCACTGCAGCAGGCCCTCAGAAGGGCAGCATATTCGAAGGAAACACATAGATAAGCCTCGCACTCATGTGATAAATGAATGCCAGGCAGGTTTTCTGTGTCTGTGAGGTGCATCTGCCTCCTGCCCGAATGGGAAATTAAAAACTGTGAGGGGAAGTTATGCTAAATCTATAAAGTTGGCCAGGAAATCTCTCCCTCTTCGCAGTGGCAGTTGTTTGGGGAGAAGTAGCACCATGCTTAAATAATAACATTCCAGGTGGCTTAGTTAATGAACAGTGAAAATCAAATATGGGGCATAATCTGGAGCTCGTTACAGGAAGTTTCTTCACAGGGAAGTCAAAGGCAGGAAGTGCCCTTGGAGAGAGCCAGATACTTTTTGAAGCTTCAAAACAAGGAAACGTTTTTTTGTTGGTTTATTTTGGTTATGTTGGCTTTTATACATGGGAAAGAAATCTCACAGTAAATCTTAAGGATTTGGGTGACATTTAATGGTGGCTGCTTTCACTTTTTTCAGTAAGAGTGTTCAGGTAAATTCACTTTTCATTTAGTTATGACTTTTAATACAGACATTTGGAACACGAATCTCCATCAATACAGAAATGACTGGTCTAAATCTATGACTGGTCTAAAATCTAAATCAGAAGTCTGCTCAGCCATTGGCTTCAGTGACTTATTTACTGCCTTAGCTTGCCATCTTGTGGAGAAAGTTGGTCATGAAATCATATCCCTAGGAATTCTAATGTGAAAAATGGATGCAAAAACACCAGTTGGTTGAGACCAAGGGACCTACTCTTCAATGTACATATTGTATTCTCACAGCTAGTCATGTTAATGGTGCTTTGTATGATCTAGGACACTACAAGCGTGCATTAGGAATCAAACTGTATCTCGAATGTTCCAGTTTTACAATCAAAACCTCTACTGGTACGATTGGAATAAAAACAGCTATTTGTAATTATCCTGTAGTATCGACGAAGTGGAGCAGTGAAAGCAGGAACCCACATGAGACAAACAGTAAAGTAAACGTTGGTTCGAGTGATGTCGACAGCTCGAGAGTTATTATTCAGTGCTGAATCCAAGAGATGTTTTATCTTGTTATTAGCTCTTTATTTCCCCTCTGTTACAGGGCACCACTTCCTTCCATTTCGATATCCATTTCAGTCTTTCGAGAAAGCACAGCTCAAATAAACCTGTGTTTTAATTTGGTTTTGTCAGATTCATAACGCCACTTTAAAAGAACATGACATGCAAATGTGTTCGGCGGTGTTTTATTGCAAAATAATTTTCTAAGAAGTTGCTGAGGGAATGAAAGTGCAGAAAAAGGCGGGGTCGGGAGCTGGGGACAAGTTGTATTATTTAGTGGCCACTGCGGTGCAACCTAATTACAGTTATGCATTTCTTACTGTCTCACCGAGTCTTAAAACTTTTTTATTAGATTTACTCACTTCGCTTCTCACCCACTGTCACACTTCCTGTCACACTTATTGAGCCAACCAACTTGATTGTAACAAGTATGAAACTACTCCAGTTGCCGTAACCATAATGTGTTAGCGTCTCATATCATTTCAGAAATTATTATTTCACTGAGCACCTCATCACGATCTCACAATGCAAGCTTCTGTGTACAGAAGATGCAAAACTAAAATTAGGAAGAAATGAATGGTAGATGTGTGCAGTGGAGTCTAATGAAAGCACTGCTGACCTTGCTTATGTAGAGTGCAGCCTCTTACATTTATAACAGTTACTCACAGTGATTTCTGTGGTAGGTAAGAATGCAATGCAGACAAAAACAATAGTGCTGCAATAACAAGGTTTCACTCATAATTTCATTTGATGTGAATTCAGATGAATATGCATGGAGGTAATCTGTGGAAATATTGTTTCTGAATGTATTTCATTTCGAGGTGTTCCTGTTATTTGTTGTTAAGATTCAATTGCATATTGTCAGTATATTAGCATTAACAGCACAGCAGATGAAATACTTTGAAAGGTTAAACTTGGCACTGTGAGTTGGAGGTTTTTCCGTCGCTGGTCCTAGTTGTCTCTCTGTTTGTTTGTTTTTTAGATAATGGGTACACATTATACAATGTATAGAATCTGAATCAAGGAGAGACATTTTAAAGGGTCAGTTCACTGAAATGAACAATGTCTGGTTTATCTCTAGCAGTATCAAGCCTTGCCGATACTTTTGGTTTCATTTGCCCAGGATTGGGGTAATCCTTCTTTGATATTTCACCCACCATC
This sequence comes from Bovichtus variegatus, assembly GCA_943593645.1. NCBI lineage: Eukaryota > Metazoa > Chordata > Actinopteri > Perciformes > Bovichtidae > Bovichtus > Bovichtus variegatus. The sequence goes on from CALSCE010010660.1 coordinate 3,459,761, forward strand.
CCAATACAATGGAGCTAAGCTCAAGTGTGTCTGTGGGACAATAGCATATATATATATATATATATAATAGAAAACTTTAATAGCAATATGTTTTTCAAAAAACAGTGTCCCTGTAGGTGGGGATAATCCATAGACTTGTCTCTGGATAGTTTCAACTGGAACTACTTGATACCAAATAAATAGTCCCTATGAAAACAGTGCAGTTTATGGATTATCCATCATAATGGGGAAACCCGTTCTATTCACATCTATTGTATTTGGTCTAATAAAAATAAATCTTTAAGCCTAGATATAACTGCAGGTAAGTGAAAAAAAAACATATTTTTTCTTTCTCTGTCATTTTGGTGAGATGACCCTTTAAAATTAACTATGGCCCATTATGCAAAGCTGACTCTCAAATATTTCATCCATCCATTTGGCCCCACTGACCAAATAATGCAATGCTGTGTGTGTGTGTGTGTGTGTGTGTGTGTGTGTGTGTGTGTGTGTGT
>CALSCE010010660.1:3563735-3585785 GCA_943593645.1 Bovichtus variegatus
ACACACACACACACACACACACACACACACACACACACACAGAGAGATGAAGGGGTAAAAAGAGAGAGAGAAGGAGAGCAGAAGTGTAGAGGGAAAAAAAAGAAAGACAAGAAAAGTAACAGAGTAAATTGAATATTCTGATGTAGTTGTGGTTTTAATTGTGTCAGTACAATTTTAACTTTTTGGCCACAGGGAAAAATACAGTATTTGCAGGATATGAAGTACTTTTACTTATTTTTTTCTTTTTGGTAGTAAACAGGACAGTAGTTCTGTCTGTCACTGCCTTATAACTGAGTGTGTAGGGTCTGTAACGCCCTGCTGTGTTATTGGTGGCTGTAGCTTACTTGTCTAGATGTCTGTGTACATGTGCGTGCGTTCCGAACATTTCCGTATATTAGCAAAAAGGCAATAGGAAAAAAAAAAGGTTTTAAAAAGTACAAATTCCATTTTTTGGCACCCTGGTTTTTCCATTTTACTAAAGCATGTGGATCAGTACGGTTTCACCATCTTGTTCAGATGAGGCAATCATTTTGTTTCGACACTGGAGAGCGCCATTTGTTGCGATTCCTCTGTGACTCTTTGTCCATCCCTATGATACGCCAACCCCCCCCTACTGTAATCCCAAAATAATCCATCCTATTGTCCCAATGCTGTTTGATCTCCGTCAAGCTTCCTATGAAAGTAGCACATCCAGTTTGCTCAATTATAATCACTGGTGCTAGAAGAAGGCTAAACAATACATTAAAAAATAAAAACCATGCCCATGTATTTCAGCCTGCAAAAGGATTCTGTCGTATACAATCCTAGTCTAAATACTGTCCACATTCCTAAATGAATAAGATTTCTATAGGCAATGGGAGGAGAAGTGAAGAGAGAGGTTTTGTTGCACACTGTAAGCTTATATTAGATAACTTTATATTTAAAAAAGACCCATATCCATGATCATTATTTATTACTGCACAGCTGTTTGACAGAAGACAACATATTTCATTAAGAGGTGTATCAAACATAGACTGTTTACTCTTTCTGCGGTTTAGAAGTTCTGATGTACTTTGAAGCAGTAAGATAAAACCTCTACCTCTGGGATGCACTGCGTTTGTGTCCGGTTCCTTCACACCATTGAGGTCCAACACTCCACTGAAGAAGATGAACCATTCTGACTGAGGAATGACGGCTGACACCAAGTACTGGGATGTTTCATGGTATTCATGGGATGGTATTTTTTTTAAATTCATAATCCAGGTCTGACGGATTAGAATTCTTCCGTGATGATGGCACTGTATGAAAAGTCATACAGTGAGGAAATCATCCTGGGGGGAACATAAATGCTTCTACCAAATTTCCTGGCACTCCATCTAGTATGTGTTGAGACATTTCACTCTTAACCATAAATGTCAACCTCCCGGTGGTGCTGGAGGAGGAGTCCGGGGTTCAGGAAGTCAGTGGGTTTCTTCCCTGGCCACCATAAATGTTGTTACAAAAAAATCCAAGGACCAACAGACCAAGACTGCTATCAAGTAGCAAGAAGCACGCAAGCTCTTTTTTGTTGATTTCAAATATTTCAACTTTTAACGAATGTGTGCCAATATCCAGGGTTCATCCTATTGACAAGAGTTTACATTTTGGAGCCCCACAGGTACACAAAACTGGCACTTGAGGAGCCACGCTACCTCAATTACTGTAATGCAGAAAGTCCTAGGACATAATCTAAAATCTTACTTTCATTCATACGGTAGTTGCTTTTTCCCATATAGAAGCATCAAGAGCATTTTGAGGTTCAGTGTGTTGCTTAAGGACGCTTTGACATATGTATAAGAGGAGCCAGGGATCAAACCCTCATCCCAACTATTAAAAGAAGTTTATGGAATTTAATCTTACTACGGGTCATAGGGGGAGATATTTGGGACATATTTGGGACTCAAGCAACAACAAGTATAATTAGCCTCCTAAAACTCAAAATGAACCTACATTTTTCATTAACCATTTCAAAAAGGGGCTGGCTGTAACTAACACAATTTACCAATGACGACCAGCTAACATGAAATGTTCCTGGTGTGCTGTGACTGTTTTCCCTATATTTAAATGGCATTCAAAATCTACACTTGAAAACTTTGTGCAGACTCATCTTTTAAATATTTCAGATGTAAACATTTAAATATGCAGTGCAGAGCTACTGTATAAAGAGTCCCATTTGTAATGGATACCTAAGATACATATCAAAAGTAATGAATGCTCACGTCAAATGTTTTGCAAGCATCTGAGGAGCAATGTAAATGCAAAGCGAAGGAAAATGGAAAAAAAAATAAAATCAGCAACGAAAGGAAAAAAAAAAAAAAGGGGGAAAAGGCAAACCAGCAGCTGAATTTGAAATGTTGTCCCCAGGATGAGCGCTTTTTACTGTTAATGGAGAAATAGAGTGCGTGGCATATTTAATGGGTTTTGTTTTTATTGTACAGCACTGAATAATTAACTGGGAAGCAGCATGTCACATAGATTTATCTTTTAATTAAAATAACGTGGTTCACGCATATTTGAGTGGTAGTCCAAATAAATGCAATATCCAAATTTATGTTTTGTTTATCTTCCTGTTAATTATCCGGAGATTGTTCACTGTACAGCCCTTCATATTCCTTCGCTCTGCATCTGTCTCTCCCCCTCTCTCTCTCGCTCCCTCGTTCTCCTAGTAATAACCAGTCAGGTTTTATTAATTTATGGATAATTGTGGCTACATGAATAAGGTGCATGGCATGAAACCAGCTCATTCTCATAAAGTGAGATGAATGTGTCAGGCTGGCTGATGCCTCCACACAACAGCAATAAAGAGAGGAACATTTTTGTCCTTGTCTACAGAATCAGACTAATTTCCAATATCTTCCCATTAGAGCGGAGACAAGTGGCAACAACCAGCATCTTCTCAGATGCAGTGAAATAACCGACGGAAAAAAGGACAAACAAAAAAGTATAACATTTATTAACATGTCAAGATATTTCATGGCATCCATTTTATAGTGTTGAGTGTATATTTATTTTCTGAAACCTCATGATGGTGCTAGAGGTTAAAGTCGGTGGATCACCTTAATCATTAAGGATTAACCCTCTTGGAACAATGCAGAAAACGTTGGCCAGCTGGTGGTACGAGAGGAAAGGTCAGGGGAATCACCGGAACAGTTCGGCTTCATCCTCTGGGAACCAAGAATGTCTGCACAATTTTTTTTTATAAAAATCATGTAAAAATTTGGTCATCAGTCAATCGAACAACAGACAAAACACCAAAATGTAAACCTGGAGTGAAAATGTATGGAGAGATTTAACTAAAACTCTCTTCAGTAGGGTAAAAATCCAATCACCTAGCATGATTTTTCGGGAAAAAAAGTTGAAATTTTAAAACTGCAGAAGACTAGGTGTAATAAATAGGCTGACGGAGTTTTACCTCAAAGTGTCTGAATTAAAAAAATAAACTAAGAAAAATTGTGTCAGTGCCAATTCCCCAGATTTCAGCTGATTGGGCAGATAAATAAAATCCAACATAAAATAAAAGATATGTACTTTGGAGAAACCAATCACAAAACTGCCTTCACAACAAAAAAAAAAAATGCCTCCTAATAATAATGAAACAAATGTCTCTTCAATTATAATAAAATGCTTATTCCAAAATAAATGCCTCTTCAATAATAAAGAGATGTGTCTGAATGGGGTTTCAATAAAAATAAAACCAATAAACAAAATAATGCCTACGGGCCTTAGGTTATCATTCGGTAAGCATAAACTCCTAAACGAGTAGTACTAAAACTGCACTGATGCAGGTTACCTTGTGTAAAAGTGTTTTTAATATTCACACCAACTATGTTTCAGAATGTTTAAAATCCCCCTCGATCTGAAAAGTGAAGACTGCAAAGAAGTCTAAAGATCCTGAACACCAGCATTTCTGACTGACACTGTGTCCTGCACTGATGCCTACATTAAGCCGAGGAAGGATCCGATTCTCCACCTGTTAAGGCCAACAGAAAGGTCGGCGTCTCACTCTGATTGGCCGAGAGGGGAAATGCACCAAGCTGCTCTCAATTCTTAATCAGGAGCCAACAGGTGATCTGAATAACCTGCAATCAACTCAGAGGAACTGGGAAAAGACAACAAGAACCAAAGAATGAGCGACTGCCACAGTGTTCAGCCGTGGAAACCAACTACATTAGACTTCTAGAGTATTTATGCAAAGGTCACCATGAACGTAAAGGCTGCAGAAGCACACAAGTTCAACATGCAACAAGAGAGACAGAAATACATGTCTTACCGCTTTCTAAAAGCACTGTAATACATTCTGAATTTCCATCATAATTCCTTATGCACAAAACCAGTGTGCTGAAGGCTTCTTTCACGTCTAATGTTAATTTTGTTAACGAAAACTGTGACATAATAGGTTCGTCAACAGCCATTTTTTTCCATGACTAAGACGAGATGATGACAAGTCATTCAACACAACCTGTGACGATGTCAACATGCGATATCTTTGACAAAGAAAGTTGAGACTAAAATGTAGTTAAAAACATTTTTTGGGCTCTTATAATGGGCCGAGTGGGCGCAACTGACGCATCACTAATGAGCACATTCAGGAGGACTCGGAGCAAAACTGCATTTTTAATCACTGAACCTGTATTTTTCATTATATAATGATAAGATCAAATCTTATGTGAAATAAATTTGTTATTACGACAAAATTCTAAAAAAAAATTCTGAATAGATTGATGGAAATATTTAATATAAACTGATGACTAAAACAGTTTTCATGTACTAAAATAATTGATTAAGATAAGACTAATATGCCCAGACTTTTAGAACTTGACAAAATATAAGCAGGATAAAGTTGACTAAATATGATTTAAAAAAAAAAAAGAAGTAACAAGGACACAGGACTGAGACTAAATTACTGACAAAATTAACACTATTCACTGCCATGAATGCCAGACAATCAATTATTGCTGCTTTACTGAACTTATTGTATTGAAAAATGATCTGGCTCCTGAGTTTCTATGTGAAGGAACATTGAGGACATCATTAAAAGAGAAATACTTCCGAAACCAGCAGATCCAACCTTGTGACTTCATTGTCAGTATATTTATTGGATGGATGGATGGATGGATGGATGGATGGATAGATGGATAGATGGATAGATAGATAGATAGATAGATAGATAGATAGATAGATAGATAGATAGATAGATAGATAGATAGATAGATAGATAGATAGATAGATAGATAGAACACAAACACACATACACACGCTCATACCATCAGGCTGTGGTCCCGCAAATGGAATCTTCTCCACTATGAATGGGGATGAAGCTCATCTAATACACTGCCTGTGTGCATGTCACGCTCTGCTTGTGTGTGTGTGTGTGTGTGTGTGTGTGTGTGTGTGTGTGTGTGTGTCCAGCCTCACTAAGGGAACATGCTCTGTTATCTTGCTGACGTCTTCAGTACTGTTGTCTGAGATGGAACTTTCGCACTGCTGTCACTCTGCAGTCAGACACGCGCGTGTGACTACACGCGTGAACTTCACTTGCAGGCGAGAAAGAAATGCCAATAAGCGCACATGTCCAGAGAGTCGGACATCACCGGAACATGCATGAACTCACTCAAACACACGTAGTCAACACAAACGTGAGTCATTCTACCTGAAAATAATTTTTTTCCTCTCAGGTGTTACATTAGCGAGTCTTTGACATATGGCCTGAAGCTGTGGACACGGTCATGTGTCTCCATCAGAGAGCGTCAGGCGGCAGATCACTCATACTCAAACACAAAGAGCCCCGACCGCCATGTCACGCCTGGCAGCTCCCGCCCGACGCTTTGAACCACTTCCGCTGTCATTTCCTGTCCACCAGTCGGGGGTCAGGAGAGGTCAACGTGAGGTAACCTGAATGTGTGAGAACAAGAAAAAGGCAGACAGTTTTTTCTCTTGCCAGGGATCAAGTATACGTCGCACATATTTGTGTAATATGACCACTTCTGATGTACAAAGGTCAGTTTGTTACCTTAATTGGAAGGGATAATGTTTATTAAACTCAGATCAGTTATGATAACATCGTGTTCACCAAAGAAACTGCTGGCCGGTACAACAAAGTCGAACAGGGCAAGAACTCAAGGCATTTCTGTGATCAGACAGGTTGTACACAAGACAAATAAAGCACTTTACTGCGAGATGAAGAACAACAGTCGAGGTTATGTAACTGCACTTTCTTTTTCTCCCCTCAAATGTTTTCAGAAATACATTTTAGCGTGCTGCATAGCTGTCACATGATAATGTTTGCTCCAGCCGATGGGTGGTGCTTGGACTGTTCCATCAGAGTTCACGATCAATGATGACCACTGCATTAGAGACTCCTCGGCCCTGATTGGTTGTTTTCCTTCGGGCGCAGAGGAATCTTCCAAATACCATGAGGAGCACACGGGGGAGAGTGAGGTACAAGATTTTTTCAACAGGTTATCCGTTTGTCAGGAGATACAAATGCAATTATGTACAAAAAGTAATTTTTTACACATATTATGAGCTTTAAGGAGTATAACAGTAAATACATATATACATATTCTGCACTGCTACGAAGGGGGGGGGTATTTGTTCATTTTTACTGACATGATTGTGTGTGTGACTGTATTTGACTCTGCCAAGGTACAGTTGTGTGGTTGCTCCATACAGTTAAAATCAATCAATCAACAACATAAATTTAAAGATTTTCTTTTTACTGAAGTTAAATAAATGACAGAAATGACAGAGAAATGTCTCCCATTTTGTGAAAAACGTTCCATCTCCTTGCAATAAATAGCTTACACTAGAGACAAAAAATCTCCTTAAAAATGTAAAAGCGTGTGATGCGGACCTCAGGGTATCAGGCTTCTCCGAATCATGTAGACGCTTACAGCCAGATGTTTATAATCGCAACATCCTCTGACAAAATCAATGTAAATACAGATCCATTCAAAAGAGCGGTGTGATTTGCTTTATGTATATTTAAAAAGAGTGATCACAGAGAAAGTTCAAGACAACAGAATGTTGCCTTCTGCACCCTCAATGTTTTGAAATGGATTGTGCTCACCTGTGTTTCCTTTTGCTCGGACCAATGTCAAATATCCTCAACAGGAACATGTACCCTCTGGAGTTTGTGACCACCAGAGGAAGTGAGGAAGACGAAGACTGCTTGTAAGTAAACATGGATGTAAATAATGTAGAGTTGAAAATATATATGTAAAAATAAAAATGTTTTCTGCGAAAGGAACCACATTCAACATGTATGTCTAACCTCAAAATACACACGTAAAATGTTTTTTGTCAAGAAACACTGTATATAAAAAGAACAGTTTATGGGGATCTTCATTTGGAAAGTTCACGATGAAATGTCTCATGAGATGAGATATGATGAACTTATGACCCCACCTGTATCCAGACAGCAGAGTGCAGCTCGGGACATTTTTAAAACTCCATTTGTATAGGTTGCCTGACCCACGGGGGAAAACCCTGCTGTTCTAGATGGCCAGTCCTTGCTAAATGCAGTCAGACTATGTGGTAAAATCTGAGATATAGGAGGGATGAGGAGGTTTTTTTTTTTTTTTTCTTGACACTGTTTAGCGTGTTGTTCAATGCAGGAATTCATGTTCCCAAAAATTCAAATTAGAATGGAAGCCTATTGATCTCCAGATCTAGCTCTTTATCAGCTGTGTTAATTGGGGGTGTGATGGCAGTCTTTTCAATCTTTCCCTGTGCCTCAATCATTTGCCATTTCCAGCCGTCACCCAACCCTGCTCCGCCTCCATCTCACTGACAACGTTTTCCTCCATCATAATTAAACAAGTTTGCTCCTTTATTCCATGTCCATTAGCAGAGCCCATAGCACTGCTTGGGAAATGGTCATTATTGCAGACAAAAATAGGAACATAAATTTGGCGTTAATGAATATGTCAATTAGTGGTATACTGTGTTAGGAGGGGGCTGATAGTGCAACCACTGTGAATTAAGCATCCACGTGCTCGCCAGGGTGCCTCAGACACACATTATGTACACGCATTCAAAGAGGCACACACACGCGCACACAGTACACACATGCAGACATAATACCATAATGCCATACCAGTGCATTTTAATTGAACGAAACGCAAAACAAAAACACATTTTCTTTTTCTCGTCTCACAGGATCTGATATCAAGTGGCAACTTTTTTTCTGTAATCGAAAAAATTGCTAATCACAGATGGAAATTTAAAAGAAGACCAAAAAAAAGTAGTGTTTAATGAAAATAATAAAAAAAAAAAAAAAAAAAAGATGGAAAAAGATGTTCCCCTCGTTAGTCCGCAGTTTCATCCTTAAGCTGATTCGTCTCTGGAACCCCTAGGTTGACGAGTTGTTTTGATTTTTTTATTCAGATATTTGGATCATTAATCAAATGGTGGCGTGGAGGGAGGGCAAGCAGAGGGGGATGGATGCGATCCATATAGCATATCTTCTTCAGGGCTTGTGTGTGTGTGCGCGTGTGTGTGTGTGTGTGTGTACACGTGCGCATGTTGCAAGATCAATCTAAAAGTCCTCTGCAACAGCCATTTCAGACCCTGGGCGCAGTCACAAAAAAATGATTACCATTACACTCCCACCCTCCCCACACCTACAACTCTCAACAGACGATGAGGGGAAATAAATGTTTCCTCACACACTCACAAATATACCAATGGCTGCAGCGCTAGGAATGACAGAAATAAAAAAGACGGATTCACACCTAAACGTCAATATGAGGGGGATGTATTAAAAGTACATTTGAAATTCTTAGCAGCGTTCCACTTCATTTCTGAATGTCTGGGTCTTGCACCCTTAAAAGCACAGGGAAATAAATCAAGTTTGTTGCTTGCGCCGAGACCCCTATAAAAATAAATAGATGAACGCTGGTCAACTCAGAACCATTTTTAAAACGTCCCCATCGCTGCACTGTATCCATAATTATGATTTTGATTGTTTGTGACCACATCCTCCAAGATCAAATGTGAAGCGGAATAACAGCAACGCAGATGAAGAGATTTATTTGTCATCTGCTGCGGCTAAGGTTGTGCATGACAAACAGATAGCCAATACCTTGGGGTATAAAGTGTTGTCGCTTAGGCTTCATTCAGCGACTCTCGAACAAATATTAAATGTTGTATACAGAGTGATGTTCTGGATGTGTTGTAGGATTAAAACATGCGGCCTGGCATGAGTTACAATGGCATATATAGATATAATGATTTAGCTTCTCATACAGGAACCTTAAAAACAGCTTTAACACCTGAAACATATCTAGACTGCTTTTCTCTGATCGACCTTAACCAACTAAATTCAACAATTTCTAAGCTGATTAAAGAAGTTTTACCCTTAATTAACACCTCATTATTAAATATGATCAACCTGTCTCTATTATCTGGCTATGTACTAGAATCATTTAAAGTAGCTGTAATAAAACCTCCTCTTAAAAAGATCCAGTCTTGATCCAGAGGTTTTAGCCAACTATAGGCCAATATCTAACCTTTAATTTCTCGCTAAAATCCTTGAAAAAGCAGTCACAAAACAGTTGTGTGATTTTCTACATAACCATACTTTATTTGAGATTTTTCAATCTGGATTTAGAGTTCATCATAGCACAGAGACGGCACTGGTGAAAGTTACCAATGACCTTCTATTGCCATCAGACAAAGGACTTGTTCTTGTCTTGCTAGACCTCAGTGCTGCTTTTGACACTGTTGACCAGGACATTCTGCTGCAGAGACTGGAACATTTCATTGGCATAGCAGGAACCGCATTGAGCTGGTTTAAATCCTATTTATCTGACTGATTTCCCACAAGGTTCTGTACTTGGACCTCTTCTATTCACCTTATATATGCTTCCTTTGAGTAATATTATAAGGAACCACTCCATAAACTTTCATTGTTATGCGTTATGGATGATACCCAATTATATCTATCAATCAAGAAAGATGAAACCAATCAATTATCTAAACTTCAAGCAGTCTTAAGGACATAAAAAATGGATGTCCTGCAACTTTTTGATGTTGAACACCAAGAAAAGTGAAGTTATTATACTTGGCCCCAAACGCCTCCGAAATGTATTGTCTAATGACATAGTAACTCTGGATGGCATTAACTTGGCCTCCAGCCCCACCGTAAGGAATCTCGGTGTTATCTTTGATCAGGATATGTCTTTTAACTCCCACATAAAACAAATTTCAAGGACTGCCTTTTTTCATCTATCAAAATTATCAAAACTCTCCTCCGAGAACCATCAGCTTACCGTGGTGAAGGGGTTTGGGTGCTCCTATGAACCTGAGGGCGGTGTTGTCGAGAGCTTAGTGCTCCTGGTAGGGTCTCCCATGGCGAATTGGTCTCAGGCGAGGGGCCAGACAAAGAATGGTTCATAAAAGCCTCAATGGAACAACAAAAAAGAGGAGGTGTGACCCTACCCGGAGGAAGCCCGGGGCCCCCGTCTGGAGCCAGGCCTAGAAGGGGGGCCCGTCAGCGAGCGCCTGGTGGCCGGGTTTGCCACGGAGCCCGGCCGGGCATAGCCCGAAAAAGCAACAAGCGGATCGTATTACTCCTGTATTAGCTGCTTTGCACTAATAGCCTTCAGCTATCAAGCACCTCTACTGTGGAACCAGCTCCCAGTGTGTGTTCGGGAGGCAGACACCCTCTCCACGTTTAAGAGCAGGCTAAAGACTTTCCTCTTCGATAAAGCTTATAGTTAGGGCTTGCTCAGGTTTGCCTTGGACCAGCTCCTAGTAATGCTGCTATAGGCTTAGACTGTTGGGGGACTCACTCCTCTCCTCCCTTTTCCTATCTTTCTCGTTCTCCTCTTCTCCCTCTCTATCTATATGCATTCATGTCCCTTAAATGCATGTTACTAACTCACCATCCGGGGCTTCATCCCCGGAGTTTCTGTGTCTCTCATCTGGCAGGTTGCCACTATTAAAGGTTACGTCTGGATCACAAATCATGGCTGCACCTGTTGCCCTGGTCCTGCCTGACACCAGGAAGCCTTTATTGACATCCCCCTGGATCCATCTTTTTAATATATGATCGCATCATGTTTTCTTTCGCATACATTGTCTATGTTGTATTTTTAACTACGTTGTTTGTTCTGTACACACGTCGCCTATTGCACGTCTCTCCGTCCTGGGAGATTGGTCCTCCTCAGTCTCTCCCTGAGGTTTCTTCCATATTTCCCCCTCTAATTGTGGGCTTTCTTTTAGGGACAGAGGGTCTAAGGACAGAGAGAGTCGTATCCTATGCAGTCTGTAAAGCCCACTGAGACAGATGTATAATTTGTGATTTTGGGCTATATAAATAAACTTGATTTTACTTGATTTGATATAGTGTAGGAAATAGGACACACTGTTGAGAGAGGAATGCCAAAGGTCTACAGAGGCCTACAATAGTCGTGCCACATGTCCTGGATAGTCACAGTCATGAAAACCTGGACATTTCAGTCCTTTGGGTGTTCAAAAAATGTGTTGAGGGAAGAATGGTAAAAATCCTTATATGGCATGCTATCCTTGGTGACTGTCCCGGTCGAAAAACATTGTCAGGTGGGTGCAAAACAAAACAAACACTTATAAAGTCATGCAAAGTTACAGTACAAGTAGGGCTTATTAGTAATTTGATGACCTTTATATATATATGGTTCATACAGTCACTGACTGTGTCACTATCTTCTAGCTTAGTAACATTTACACTGATAGTGAGGTTAGCCAGCGCTGTCAGACCGTCGTGCGTGTTGATATAAGTGTCAGCAAATTTATGCAAACAACTACCATGGTGCTAACGTAGTAGTAATGCTAACAAACTGGCTGTTCTTGCTTATGATTGGCTCGGGTAGGTGTATGGGTGGGATACTCCACGATCACTACTGCGCAGAGTCTGCATCCAAATATCGTCAAAAGCGCAAGAGGGCAGCTCCGGGATGGCTTCACTTTTGCACATTTGGAGAAAGAGGGGACGTGTCTTCCATTTATGTATACAGTCTATGGTTTTGGCACTGAAACTTCATGGATTGTTTTCCCAGTTTCAATCTAAAAATGGCAATGTTTGGCATCATAAACTCTTAACAACACCTAAAATAAACGCCCCTACACACACTAACATCCCAGAATATACGCACAAACACACACAGACAGGCAAACAGTGACACTCCAGCGAATCTTCACTTCAGTCTCTGAATCAAAACGCCCATATTTACTTTGATAGCTGTCATTTAAACACAAAATTCTCCTCTGGTGCTGGGGGAAATAAAAGAGGTGGTAATGGAGGATAATTACACCTCTCTTTCTCTCTCTCTCTCTCTCTCTCTCTCTCTCTCTCTCTTTCTCTCTCTCTCTCTCTCTCTCTCTCTCTGTTTCGCTTGTTTTTCCTCTGGTGCTGCATCGCGCAGGATGGATGACAGTGAAGTCGCAAACTGCAGCATTCAGGCCCATTACATCTGCAATGAATGGAGATGCAAGCAACATCTGGTGTATAAGCTGTGAGAGAGCTGTCCCTATTTAATAGATATCTGGAGGCAACACGGAGTGGGATATCACAATCTCAACATTAACTCTTCAAAGCCCACTTAGAGGTACGGGTTGGGGAGTCTGAGAGGTATGGGGAGAAAGGACAGGGGAGGAAAGAAGGGATAAAGGAACAAAGCAGTGGGCAAGGATAGTAGGGGGGGGCGGGGTAATGGGGGTACAGAGCTGTTTGGCATAAGCAGGGGGATAAAAGTGTATGAGTGCAGTCAAAGAAAGAAACAGGAAAAGGAAGAAAACAAGGGAAGGAGGTGAGGCAGTGGAAGGATTATTTGAAGGTCATCTGGGTGAAATATCAAGGGCTAACTTGTCATTTAGTCGACCATCAACTACCAAGCTGAACTCTCAGGAAGAAGCTCAGAAAATGTGTCAAAATGTCCTTAGTCAATTTTGCATGTTGGTGTCACCTAATTGCTGGCAGGGAGACAACTGTTTTTATCTTTACTAATTACAATTATACCGCCCTGTCATCAAAGTGCACACTCATGTTCATCCACCCAGCCATTGAGATGGGGTTTTTTTACCAAAGAATACCGAAGGGAAGAGAGAGGAAAAGCTGTACAGGTGGAATTCAGCCATCATTTTTAGTTTGTTAATATTTAGAGCTGTGCTTTTTTTACTGTGACATGTCAAAATTTCTTCCAATTGTTTTTATCGGATGTTTTCGACTGTATTACATTATTGGAGCATTGACATACGTTTTTCTGTAACTTTTTATACATTGTTTTTAAGGGTTGGACACTTAATCCTGCTTGTTTTCATACATTGTTTTTTTCTCTCTTCTTCTAGCTTTTATCTCTTGAATTTCCCTCTGTCCTATTTCTATTCCGCATGCCTTGAAAAGTTGCCACATCAAGAGACGGGCAGGCTATCCAAAGCCAACAGATGCCAACCAGCTGAAGTCACCGGCAGCCTCGTAGGAAGACATTGCGCTGGGGTCATGGAGTTCTGTCCTGCAGCTACTGGCAGGTCAAACCCTGTCCCCCCCATTACACACTCACAAGGGACCGAGGAATCCTCATCCCAAAGTCTGCAGTCTGCAGGCACGTTAGGTAAAAGGTTGGCCATGTTTTGAAATGTCCAGTCTGTTATATTGATGGGGGTGAAATTGTCTCTAGCCTTCAACAAACAGCTTACATGATACATTTCATATACTGTACATTTCCACAGCATTAATTCCTTTGGGACAAAAACAGACTCTTGTCAGACTCGCCATTCTACTGCTCTGAGTCTTTTTATGACATAAATGGTGCGTTCATACTCTTTATTGATTCCAAATTCCGTTTCTTCTTTAATCAATGTTGAGCTAGACAAAACTCAACATTTCCTGATGGTTTTTCACAATAAAAGCATACATGTGAAAGAAAGTATACAAGACTTCTAATGGTAGCATAACGTTGTTGACTATCGAGGTACTGATGTCACTGAATGTATCAAGACAGCAGGTAAACATGGAGGAACTTCTGAGTTTGAAATAAAGGCCTGTCTCTAATATATGTTTGTCCTAAATAAAGTCCTTCTCTGTGCCACTGTGGTAAACGACGGATGCATTTACAGTAACTTGTGATTCCTCTTTTACAGTGTGGACCCCGCATTTCCCATCATGTTGCATCCTTCTTTTTTTACATTGAAATCTGGTTTAGCACAGCTTTGACATTCATAATAATCTACAAGAGAACGTCTAATACAATTACACAAAGTAATAATCTGTTATTTAATCTGGATCTCTCACACACACACACACAAACACACACAAACATACACAGAATGTATGCACAGCATCAAAGGCTACAGGCTGTGCGCGCTCAATGGCAAAACAAGAGATCACCTTCAAGTGCAGCGACGCGTCAAGCTGAGCCTTCAGCTGTTGTTACGGCGACGCACAGCTGATCAGCAGCCAGCCTGACAACTTCATTCACTCAGCACCTGCTAGCTGTCAATCACACACAGGAGAGGGAGGTACGTGTGTGTGTGTGTGTGTTTCCTGAGGTTATTGATGAAGCTGTCAGAGAAAGGCTGAGACATGTCCATCACCCCTCTTTATCTCTCTTTCTGTATGTTGCTCGTATCCCCCCTTTCTCTGTGCCCCGTGATCACTCTACATTCTGCATTCCCTGTGCACTTTAATACACCTCCCACACAATAATCCCCCCACACACCTTCACCACCCACTGTCTCTAGTTATTTACCATGGAATTTTTAGATTGGGTACATGGCCCTGCACGGCATAAATCCAAAGAGGTGCACAAAGCTGCATGTGTACAAAAAGCCTTCCTTAACATGTGGATGAGTTAGTCCTTTCATGTAGTCTTTTGTTACACAGTGCTAGCGAGGGATCGGTTTAAAGCCTAATTTCCACTGCATGGTTCTTGCCTCTAGAGAAAAAGAGCTTGCTCCATCCCTTTCATTGGCAACCAAACAGCGGACTGTCAGAACTTCAGCAGTTGACCATGGAGTGGTTTTGCGGGCTGCCATTTTTAGAAGATCTGGTAAGAGCTGGTTTGTGCAGGATGTCCCGTATCGTTCTCTTTGACAAACCAGTGATCTGCATTGTTTTAATTCCACCTTCTAGTACCTACTCAGCTCACTAGGTACTATCCACAATTTCTTCCAGAGGAAAACCTAAAAAGAACTGTCCCAGTCGAGTCGAGCCATGTAGTGGAAACAAGACAAAAGTAAAAGGTTGTTCCATGGGGAGCTTTCAAAACACCTTCAGTGCTCCCTAACATAGATTCAGCAGGTGTGTGGAGCTTCACTGGAGGTATGAAATATATCAAGGATACTTTGATATGATTGTGCAAATCAGTTGTTGAATTAAATAGAGTTCATGGTGAGATTTATTTTCTTATTTTGTCATTTAAACATTATCACCCCTTTTACAGCACACATAACGTCACAATGTACATTAATTCACGGTGTCACTTTCTGCCCTCTGTCCCTCCTTCGAGCCACAATCCCACATTCCCTAAAGTTATTTTATCAGAAAATCACTGAAATTTTCCTGTGTACCTGAACCGTCTGCATTTGGGTCCTTCCACCGTGCCTTACACTCACACCGCGCATGACACATGGTAAAAGCATACACTTAGAAATAAACTAATAAATCACATAAAAACTTAAAAAGTTGTTTGAGGTGTGTCCTGCAGGTTCTGGAGCTCATGATGCTCTGCTCTTGTCTCCTCGGTCGGTAACAGGCATTCGTTTATCTATGATCATTTTCTAACATTGTTTTCAGTTACGATGCTTTTGTGAAACACCTTTCAATTTTACATCATCTTAGCCTTAAGATGCCTTAGGGAGACGAGGCCACGTTCAGTCCCAGGTGATGAATCAGGTGCAATGGCTTTTTTGTCAGAATTCTACTCCGTCCTCCCATTATTTCCTTTCTTCCTAAACAGGAACACCTTACAATGTGAACTGCAAGAGACCAAACACACAGTTTAAACCATTTTACCGGGGCAAAACCTCCATGACGTCATTGTTTAAAAGGATACATGCAATTTTGGCAGTTTTTAAAGTACAAATCCAAATCAAATACCCTCTATCCAGTTTGCCTCTGCTTGCCATTTATAATTTAACATCACTCAGTCTCAGAATAGGTGTCGGCTTTGAGTTAGCTTGGACTGTAATGTGTATGTGAGAGGAGGAAGTTGGGTTATTGGATATCACATACTCTTGGCTCTCAAAACAAGCCCTTGCTCTTTCACTCTGGGGGAAAACATCTGACATTTAACACTTTTCCTAATGTCTCTGTTGTAGCTTCTGTGGATTATTTGCTCATGACATGTTGTCAACAGGATTTTCCTCAAACTTCAATCATCATCCGTACTCTTTTATTATTACTATTTACCAACATACATTGTAAATATCTTCAGTCATGAAACAGCGCTGACAAATTAGTTTCATTCCCTAAAAATGACCAGGTTGACAGTGAAAGTAAAAATGGCTTAAAGATGTTTTGAGGACACAAATCCACTGCAAAATAATAGTTTTTATTCTGATCAGCTGTTGGTGCTTGGAAACCACATTTTTCACATGTTTGCTTACTACACAATACGCCCTAGGTAGTGAACCAGTTTTACCCACACATGTACAAAGATCACTTGCTTCCACAATGCAGGTGTTGAACACAGAACACCTATTGCTAAGGTCTGTGCTTTTCCAAATACCAAGGGGATTAATTAAAAGTCAATTAGTTGGCGAAGGACAATTTAGTAAGATTAGGGGTTTCTCTGTGAATTCAGACAGAGCCTTACCTCTTAATATCCCATGCCCTTTTATCTATGGCGTGGTAAATGGACCTCTGCCTATGTTTTTGTACTCAGCTTAAAATGTTGTCACTTATGCAAATTTAATGAGCATTTTAGTTGCATCTTTTTTAATGTGCACACCACACCCTAATGCATAATTAAAGATTGTACAAATAATGGAACATGTTTATTTCGCTGGGCTTCAATCCAATAGAGGAAAATTAAAGAATAAGAAATAAAAGAGAAGAATGGATACATAGAACAGAAGGGTGCTCACTGTGCGTAATATAAACATTTACAGTATAACACAAAAAAACCCTAATTATGCATTTGCCTTTGCAATTCTGGTGTCAGGTAAAATCACTAATAAGAAATCTTCAACACCCATGGGTGGAGACAAAACTGCTGATAATATGTAACATTTCGCCATTAAAATGTCTAAAAACGACTCGACCTACGCTATATATTTTGTTGACTTGTGTACATTTTCCCAAATGCTTCCAACTTTTTTTAATCAAGGTAACCGCCCATTTCATTGTGTCTCCTGTAATGATGTATCCCCTTTGAGCATGGGTCAGCGTTGTGGTTGTCTGCCAGATGCTGTCATAAATTAACTTTTTATCCAGTTTTAAACCACTTTTTTTTTTTTACGATACACTTTTTAGATCGTTTTTAACTATTTTTTTTTTTAACTAACGTATATATATATATATATATATATATATATATATATATTAATTTCAGTCATCGGAAGTATGTATCTTAGGTCATCAGAGAAACAAGCTGAGCAAACGTTAGCAGTTAGCTCGCAGCCCCTTATATGTCCGCAAAACCACATTGGAGAAACACTGATTTTTAACATGAAACTGGTTTATTCAGTGTTTTTAGCAGTTTTAATCACCTGCTCTGCTTGAAAGACGAGTCTTCTGCGCATAATTAAATAAACCTCCTGAACAATGAACAATAAAGGAATCCCAACCGGGAAAAGCTGTCTGCGATGACAGCAATGCTGGCGAAGACAACAACTCCCATGATCCCACGATACTTCACAACGCCACCAAACTCCTTCTTTTGTTTGTGTTTTGATTGAGAAACTTCAAGTGGCAGAAAATTACATATTGTGCGTTTAACATTACCTGCAGACAAAATATTTCACTGACAAAGAACGCTTTATCAATCATAGCGATCAACAACCGAACTGACTCTGCGGTTTGTTTACCACATTTTTTAAACAAAATTAGACCACTTACTGGACTGAAATGACTAAAATCAACTTCATAGTCATCTCAAGTTTCACTGGCTAAATCCACAAATGCAGATTCCCCTGACACTTTGTGAATGTGCTAGCAAACTATTCCCAGTCTACACATCCAGCGCATATGGAGTAAAAGTCTACTCCAAGTTGGGTTTCTTGCCACCTGATGAATGTATGTCCAATACTCAATCCAACTACTGAGGGAAGTATCTGGCTGTTTAGCAGGCAGTCTGCCCTTTGGTGCTGGGCACAGTGGGTTTATCAGAGCTTTTTCACAATAAAAAGCTGTCAATGCGTACACGGTATTTAATAAGTGGACAAACCCACGGTGACATCCCCCATTTGTATGTGTTCTACCATTTTGAAGCCTCAAGTCACCGTCTTGGTTTTTGGCTAACGCCAGTTTTTTAGGAACTAGAAGGGGTGCAAGAGCTTTAGCTAGACATTTATAGGTGACCAACATGTTACTGTTAACTTTCATGAACTGAAAGTACACTGTGAAAGGGTTATAATTCAACAACGAAAACACAGACAACACCCAAAACAGACAACACCGTAGTAGCGACCGGTCAATGACAAGGTAGCCAAAAAAGCCCTGAAGCATTCGCTGCTTTACTGTATATTTTACTCTAAATGGGACCATAGTTTACAAAAATGAACATCATGATGTATTGAAGAAGACTTGAAACTAGTGATTGAGACCATAAACTAATTTGGAAAATGTTTACTGAGGTAATAAAGTGGAGTTGCCCCCTGCAGGCAATGTGAAAAGATGCAAGTTTAAGGCACTTCCGCATTGGCTTCACTTTTTCGAGAGTGAACCAAAACAATAAGGTTGCAGGTTGTAAAAACTAATAAAAAAGAACCTGACATATATCAGAAGACTCAGTTGATCTAAGGGGAACTGCAGAGTTGTTCTATAAAAAAGTATTTACTCTGTCAGTGGTATATCTATAGTGCAGCATAAATAAATATGGCAAAAGACACCAGGGGTGAAGAAGAGACTGCATCTGAAGTACATGTGCTGTATGTCCTGTGCATGTGTGCTTGTTTTCGTGTGTCACATTTTAGAGCATTGCTGTAGCTAATCTGATCCTGATAGTGCTGTGTGTGTGTCAGCTGAGACAGACAGCTTATTGTCATCGTCCTCTGCCCCTGACATATGCCCTCCTCTCTCTATCTCCCTCTCTGTCTGATTGTCTCATCACTCCTCGGGGCTGTGACTCCTACCTGACGTCCAGACAGGCCTCAGCCTCCTGCAAGCTAGATAATCAACATCCTGTCAGTATACTGTCATTACCCCCCTCACACAGAGTGGACATGGACCAACAAATGCACACATGGCCACACATGCAGTCACACACATCCACGGCCCTGCTCTTTGTGTAAACCAGAGATAACTGTTTACGGCATGTGATGCTAGCTGTTAAGTTGAATCTGGTCGGCCAAGCCACATAACTCCAATGTCCCGGGTTCGATCCTGGCCTTGGGACCTTTGTACCATGTCATACCCCTGTCTACCCCCATTTCTACACTGTAATCTGTAAAAAAAAGTTGAAAATGCCACAGAAAAAAACAAACAGCTGCTCTCACCAATATAGTGTATATTCAAATGTTAAACGTTAATAAAGCTTTTATAGAAGTACATTTAAATATCTGAAATGTATGTCTCAACAATTTTTGGACGTGAACAGGGACTCATGGTTTCTTAGGAATCCACTGCAGATGTGTTGATATACATAAGGGAGCGTGTCGATGTTCCCCTCAGCCCTTTATGCCCTCAGATCAAAAGTTACCCTTTGGGGATTTTTGCGAGAAAAGGGTCTATTTTAACCCAAATAATGATCTTTTACCAAAGCCTGACTGTTTTAAAATACAGGTTAGGCAGTACAATTATAGGTGTAACTATCACTATATGTAGATTGCTTGCAGCTCTTTCTATACTAAAAAAACTTTGCCAGCCACAGAAAGTGAATGCAGGGGATTCTGGACATTGTGGAAAAAGACTACTTTTTTACAGAGTGGAGTTATAACTGATGGCATTCCATGAAGTGATAGCATCCCTAGTGTGCAGTAAAGTTAGTGAGTGCGGAGGAGGGGCTGTAAAATTGCATTGCCTCAGGAAGCACCCTGTACCAGAGCACCCAGCTGGGTGATGTGATGACAGAAATGGATGCGCAATACAAGGACACAATCTACCACTCAGATGTACGTTGGCTTAGTTGTTAAATTGACCGTTTATTTTAAAAGACAAACAAACAGAGCCTTGTTGAACTGAGCAACTGAGTGGTTGGCAGGCCTCACTTGTTTAGTTGATCTCACTGGCCATCTTAACACATTGAGCACACGCTTGCAAGGAAAAGATGGGCTTGTATCACAAATGTACACACATGGATCATTTGTTGTGAAGCTTACACTTTTTGTAAGACAAATCAGTGACAACTATCCTGCACACTTCCCAACTCTGCGGAAATGTGATAGTGATAGAATCATCTTACGGCAGATTCTAGTGTACAGTACAAAATGGTTGAAACTCACTCGTTAAGATAAGTCTCTTAAAAAATCTTTAAACTTTTTTTCTCCATGCGGCGTCTAAACATGAAATGTTTGGACACCCCTACTCCCGTTACTATTCATTACTGTGCAATACGTATGTACAATACATCCTTTTTTTACTATGTATTATTGTTATCACTGGCTGCTAGAGTATTACTCTCACATGTTCACTGACTGTATTATGTTAACCTGCTACTTACTTACCACGGTTGTTGTTTTTTATTCTATTTTGTACTTTTATATTGCCCATTTATCTGCACTTTCCCTTTGCCGTTGTAGGGCTGTACATTTCCCCGCTGTAGGACGAATAAAGGTTTTCTGATTCTGACTCTGATGGTTGAAAGGAGAACCTGTCTCTACAGCTTAATGAGTAGCGTAACACCCCCTTTAAATCTAGTTAGGACCTACAGTGGTTTAACTTCCTACCACGCTGAAGTGATGTACAGGTGTACTCCATGACCCTCACTGACTGGGTCTGGTTACAGGTGCAACAGAGCATATTTTCAGAGATGAAGCAGGTTACTTTCCATCCGGGTGTTGGCTAGCTCGTTAGATGATAGAGGATCTACTTGTTGCACTAGCTAGCCGCTAACTTTGTCTTTCTGCTGTTTGGTTCTGGGCAGGTACCTTGTATCAGAGCTTGTTTTCTGAAACCAGCAGCCTGGAAAGCGGTGATGACAGCAGTGAGACTGAACCACAACAATACAGGTGCGGTCTGTAAATACAAAATGATGAGTTAGAAAGATGCTAAAATGCTCTGTAGCGCTGAGGGGAACTGCAGATTTGGGTAATAACTATCTGTGGGTTATTTTATTCACGCGTAACCTGCATTACACATAGCCATTTGATCCATTGTCAATATAAATATTGATAACAGCTGCTTTATACACCTTTGTGAGATACTGTAACTTCCATCTTCTTTTAGTATCTCTCTTATTTTCAAAAATAGTTTCAGTTGTTTGCCATAGCTGTTGGGAGGCAGAGCATATGGATGTTAATTTAATGGAAGATTACACCGAGCTCCCTGTAATTACTCTTACCTAGAAACAATCAAACTTGACAGAAATCATGATGATATGTGTGAAAATGGAATCCAAACAGCATTCAAAGGACGATTGAACCTGACAGCTATATCAAGTGAACTAATGACAACATTTATATGGCTTTTTTTTCTTACACATTAGTGCTGTGTTGATTGGTGATTTTCTTCAAACAAGCTTGCTTCATTATATGATCAAAGGAGAATTACAGATGCAATATATGGCAACAGAAACTGGATGACTAAAGATTTCAAATATGTCATGAAAAACTGTGTGAACACAACATATACTCGGTATTGTTGTAACAAATAAGTGTTTTACTATCTCCTGAAAAAGTGTGTGTATGTGTGTGTGTGTGTGTGTGTGTGTGTGTGTGTGTGTGTGTGTGTGT
>CALSCE010010660.1:3585795-3610868 GCA_943593645.1 Bovichtus variegatus
GTGTGTGTGTGTGTGTGTGTGTGTGTGTGTGTGTGTGTGTGTGTGTGAGTGTGTGTGTGTGAAAAGTGCGCCTTAGTGGATGACCTATACTCATGACCTATACTGGCATTGGGGTCTCTAGCCCTAGATGGCTATCATGGGTATCCTGAACATTTCAGTCAATAGACATTCATAAAATGTGTTACAGGACGAATGTATAAAGATGTGGACTTACCAGTGGGTATAATCCATAATGGGTCTTCTTAGGCAAGGCAAGAAAAACAAAAGTTAGGTGAGTGAAAAAAATAAATTTTGCCATTTAAAACCATGCCCCAGGATTTCTTACTTTTAATGTTAATTTATTTGTATCTTATATGGTCATTGAAGGTGTAGAAATATAAGAATCCAAATAAAATAACTATTTCAAACACTGGTAAAATACTTTTTTTTTTCGGTTTTGACTATACTGACCGCAAAGTTTGTCAGTCGAGAAGTGTTTTCACATTCTTGAACTGAAGGAGATATCCCTGCACTTTCCTAAAATCTGAGATTCAAACATACCCAGGGCAAGATAAAGAGACGTCACAAATTCAAAACAGCCAATTGCTGTCTAATACGCAAATGGCGCCACATATCGACATGGAAACAGTCTTCGACACTGGCAAAGAAACCTAAAAACTCCAGTGTAGAGCAGACTTGTCACTACAGAGAGCAAGAGTTTGCTTTAGCATGGTAAAAGTATTGACAGTAAACATCGTGGAGTGTACAGTTTCTGGATGTAAACTGGACCCTGGAACTGTCCATCTGAAACTGGACCAAAAAAATCCCACTAGATGTTATTGTATGTTTCAAAACCACGAATACTGTGTCAGCCACAAGTTACTATAGAAGTCACCCATCGGTTTGTAGAGTGCGGTTTTGAAGACTCGAGTTTGGCATTTTGCCCGTCGCCATCTTGGTTTTTCATCTGTCACCAGACGTGACAAAAAATGGTGGCGCTAGGTACAACTGAACACAAAACATGTCATTTTTAAACTACCAATATGTAACAGTTAACTTAAGATATGTCTGCAAGTTTTTGGTGCACAACAGACTTCCCATCTGAGTCAAACATATATGGCTGAATCTTTCCAATATTTAGAAAAAATAGACCAGATGGCGAAACTCATCATGCCCACTACCCAACCTAGTGCAAGCAGCGGTAGGCAGGGCAATGCCAGGTCTTGTCTTATTTATTTATATTTTTATATTGGAAAGTCCATTTTTAGCTAAATATTAATTGTAGCATTTTTACATACTTGTCTGGAGGCAGACTTTAATGTTATGCATTAATTTGTATGTGTTTGTGTGCATACACATATACGTATGTAGAGGTTTGTATGACAGTGAGTTAATGTGTCTGTGCTGTATTGCAGAGGTTAGCAGCTCCAGTTTCTGTGCTCCATTTGAATTGTCCCCTGAGTGTTATGTACTGAACCTGGGTTCATGGTGTCCGCCTCTTCCACTGATCCAGCAATGACAGCATCCACCCCCACACCCCTCCAAGTCTGAAGCTTCCCAAGAGCTCCCCTGGCTCCTGGCCGTAGCCGTGCCCCAGGAGCAGCAGCCCCCTTGGGTGGCCACTAGGCTGGTTGTCAGCTTCCACAGCATCCAACATCCAGCTTCCATCCTGCAGGCACAAGTGCTGCCACTTCTGGCAGTGATCTCCATATGTTTCTCTTGCTTTGACACTTATATTGTGTCTTGATGTTGTCCTTGTAAGACTGGCACAAGCGCACATGCCCTCAGTACCACCATGGGAGGCAGAGACAGAGAGATGACAGCTATATCCAAAGTTTATGCTGCCAGCTACTGTCTGATTCCACAGAGAACCACCAAGTGACCTTAAGAAATTCCATTCTAGACAGAACAGGTCAGTGACATTGTTACTTACTTTGCAGTGCACATAATGCAAACTCTTTGATTGAACATGCACATTCATGTTTTGGTTTCTTGCTTGTCTGTTTTCTTTACCATGCCACAGGGAGGTAAGAATGCAGTTGCAGCCAAACAGCTTTGGAACAGGTAAGAATTCAAATGTAGTGCCTGAAGATAATTGGGCAATGCTTTACTGAATTATTACCATGTAAATACAGCTTCCAATTAATATTTTCTTGTAGACAATCAATGTAAGTTGATATACTTGTGTGCAAAAGACATAAACAGCTAACTATGCTAGCAGCACACACAGAAGCTTTGTATTCAATTCAAGTTTATGCTACCCAAGCTTACCGGCATGGGTATCAAGTACGCACAGGGGTAACTGGGAATCCACGGGTTAAAAGAAATGGGACAGGAAAAGGTACAGGCAGGCAGGTACGGATAAGGGTTCAGGAACAGGTCCAGGTCTAAGTCCAGGTGGGTTGAAAGCTAGACGCAAAGCAACATTGACAATCTGGCAGGGAATGAGTGGAAATGGGCCGGTTACATACTGCAGTGCTGATGGGGAAAATGGAAACAGTTGAGCAGATAAATGAGGGAGTCAGGTGACTGGGTCAGGTGGGAAAGTCTGAGGGCATCTGGTGGATGGATGGAGAATGGCAATGTAAGGGGGCTGGGGAAGTGAGAATGAGGCCGAATGGAGGGACAAATAGGTAGAATGGGAAAAAAAGAACTGATGTAAAGGACCCGGAAGTATCTGTTGTAAGTAGCAGCCATGATAAGAGCCGGTCAAGCTCTCTAATGCTAAGGAAAGGTGCTTCAATGTTTCCTTTCTTATCCTCTTTAGCATAGGATACACTGGACCTTCCTTTAGTAAAGGGAAAGAGATGATGCCATCTCACAATTCCTTGCAGCAGAAAACATTCAAAGCAACGCACAATTTGGTCACTTTGGCAGACTTTGTAACAGGGGTTAGCTGTGTCAGCACTACTGCTATTGAGCTAACCTGCCAGCATTGCCACTACCAGCTGACCATTATTGGCAGTGTGAACTATTAATATGATGTAGCTTATAGTGATATTTGCTGTCTTTGTACTACCAGGCACTGAGGCCTCTTTTATTTCTGATACTTTTCAAAAGCAAACAGAGGTGAAGGAATACAGAATTCTAGCAGATAGATTATTAAGCTTTAGCACATTTTATTCTTTGCTTCAAGAGTGATCTATTTTCACTGATTTTGAATTTAAGTTAATTAGCTGATCTATGGCATACATCTGTGAATTCAAAAAAGTTAAGGGAAGCATCTACACATAACTGTCGTCATTGACTTTGTGTATTGCATGCAAACTTCCAGATTCTTTGCATATTAGTTATATTTCAGACGGTTCTAAAAAAGTGTTTGTTTTGATTGTACATTATATTGAATCACAATTTTAACGGTGTACATAAACTGTAGTTATGCAGCTAAAGAGATTAGACTTGTACCTAGTTTGACCTTCCATAGAGAGCTTCCTGTCTGACTGCTCCCTTCCTTATCACAGACCTAACCTTAACCTAACCCTATCCCATACAATGTTTAGAATTTTGTACAGAGACAGCAATTAGACAAAGCACTGTCAAAGAGGTCAAGTTTAGGGGAAAAACAGTGGCAAACAATTGTAAACAATTTGTTTGCGCATCACAAAGAACACAGAAGGATCCTTGTAGATGCCCCTTTATGAAGGGTTCTTAGAGAGTTTATAACAAAAGTAAGAACTTTATTTGTACATTACATTTGAATTCAATATCATCTCATCATCTAGGATCTCCTATAATACAAAATACCTTTAATAGAAGCCTCATTGATGTGCTCCTCATCAAACTCTATAATTAAAGAATTATTTTAGGAAACCTCACTGGGGAATTCTGAAAGGAGCCAAATGTTTTGCATGAAATAATTTGGCACTTGTATGAATATGTGGCATTACACGCAGAAATATGATGCATAAACAAATGCACCTGCGTATAAATGTGCTCCAGAGTTATTTAGAAGAAGAGACAAATAAATGTGAGTGTGCTTCCATGAGGAGAAAGAGAGAACAGAGAAAATGGTGACAGAGAAAGAGCGGCAGCATGAGGGGCAGCAGAAGTGCGGATGTGGACATATGGACAGGGAGTTTTTCGTTTAAACATCATCACCATCCTCATCATCCATGTCAATTCTGTCCGCTGGGGACCAGCCGCTCAGTGGGAAGATGATTTCTCCACTCCACAGAGAGATGGCCATCAGGGACTCAACTCTCTGCTGCAGTTCTTTTCCCGACACAGTCATAAACACCGTCCTTGCCTCACTATGCATAGCATTACAGCTGTGATCAACAGTACACTTTAAGCAAAGCCCATCCCCAGCTTCTCTTTATCAAGCTATTTTAGTTCCTTGGGGCTTGGTGATGCATCCCAGCTCAATTATCTCAAAATATTATGTATATGCATGTTTATTCTCTCTGTTCAGAATGATAGACTGTTAGCGCAGTGTTTTTTTAATATGCAAACCACCCTTGTCAACCAAGCTGGGATTGAGAGGCGACCAATTATTCGGCATCAGACAGTGAGAGATGATTATCTAGGTGAGGGACTTGGTTCATCCTCAGCAGCTAGGAAGTGGCATATTGATTGGCCATCAGGGAGCTAATAACACAAGGTTATCTACATGTAGCATGAGACAGTCTCCCTACTTAATGCAGCAGTCCTATCTAGATTTAACGTGTCCTTATAGCACTGAGCAAGGGAGGATAGGAAGGGTTGTGCATCTTCTAGAGCCTAACAAAGGTCACGCTATTGTAAAACCATCTGCAGGGATGCAGTAGGGTTGTATGCAGTGCGGTCACGTCACTGTTTTACAGTTTCACTGGGTGCCTCCCGCAGCTTGTATTGATCACTGAGGCTGTGGTCTTAAACATTTAAAGAATTTGTTACAGTAACATATCAATAACAGTAACATCAACGTTACCAGAGGTAGGGCAGCAGACTTTAACATGGAATTTATAGAGTTGGTTCATCCAAATCATCAGAAAACTAGAATGGCACTCTGGGAGCGCAGATTGCCAACGCCAATGTTTCATTCAAGATCCATAATGATATGAATCAGAGGCTGTGTTCCTGACTTGTAGATCAACCGGAGGGTTTTTTTCTGACTGTGTGGCAGTTCAATCTCAAATGCGTTGCGCAGTTGAAAAACATGAGATTTACCCCATTCTCCTGTCCTCCGACCTATAAATGATGTGTAGAATCTTCTTTGCGCATTTGGATAGCATTGTAAGGCAAATGCGGTCTATATGACCGCTGCGGCGGTCAATGCGGTGGTATAAATGTTTAGAAATCATGTGTGTTTTATTTTAGTACCATGTAGGCGTCAGAAAACACACATTTAGAACAATTTGGTAAATGCTTTGAGAAAATGATCACCAATGAACTTCCATCCACCTCCATTGTGTTGGTGGCAGATATGTCAGAGATGGTTGTTTGAAAACCTTGACAAATAAAAGTGAAGTTTACTACATCACTGGAAACCTCTAGGTAAGTGAGATAAAAAAAAAAGTATAGGCCCTTTGATACAATATGAAAATAATGTCCCTAGTACAGTAAAACAATTTTCCATGTGTAAGATGAAGCTCATATATATATATTTAAATTGTGCCACTCATTGTCACAAACACCCCCAGCGTATGTGTGCCCGGTGTCATAATGTGTGAAACATTATTATTAATATTCTGGTACAGTGATCTGTTGTCTAAACATAAATCACAGTGGCAGCAGAGAGAGACCATGTTTCCTTGTTACTTTAAACCTATAGAGAGCCTTTCTCCCGAGAAATCAACATGAACTCAAACTCAGACGTTCCCCAAACACATTCCAGGTCATGGTGGAGACTCTTAGACACATAATCTCTCTCTCTCTCTCTCTCTCTCTCTCTCGCTCTCTCTCTCTCTCGCTCTCTCTCTCTCTTTCTCTCTCAATCTTCCAGTACATGCATGACTGGAAATATATTCCGTTTTTTACAAATGTAGAAAAAGTCATGGAAAAAAAAGAGTGGCTTGTAATCTCAATGCTTCTACTATGTGTCGCTGGTGTGTCTATGTTTGTGTGGTGTGTACGCATATTCCAACCAGGGTCTAGTGTAATCTCATGGCCAGGATATTAGTCAGTCTGTTTTAGAGTGCTCCAGTGTTTTTCAGCCCTCGGAATAAAAGATTTCCCGAGCAGAGTTCAAGGTTTTGTCGGGGAAATACTCTGGGGAGGCAGACCGCGCTGTGAGCCCCAAAGATTACATTTCAGTCCTGGCTCGCAGTCAGAAACTCGCCAGACGGAACAGGAAATTGTGTCGCTGTCAGTGAGAACGCACAGAGAGAAATGTTAATGCCCCTCCCAGTAACGGACGCCTCATATGCAACCCTGGTTGTGTCCCCTGGGCTCTGCCTGTCCACCACGTCCATCTTGTGTCAAATAGCTGGTTTTGGATGGGGGGGTGGGATCTTTGTGTGTATTGGTGTGTGCAGGAAGCTGTGAAACTATGCAGTGTCGTCCATTGTAGAAAGCAGGCAACGCCTATGAATAAGAAATTAATTGAAATGTCATTATTATCAAAATCAATGAAGTCAGTTTTGTGTTAAGGTAAAAGACAATTAAACAACATATCAGTCAAGTTAGCAAACTCACATTGTTGAACATAAACTACATTCATTGTAAAAATGAAAGCCTTCATGTTCAAAGTCTGTCTTCCAGCTGACAGTTCCATTTCAGTAACACTGTCAGAGACAAAACAAACACATCTAAAGGGAACAAATTACAGCCACTGAGATTTCCTTCAGTCGGGCACCAAACCGAAGCCTTGGAAGGCTATCAGTCATTTTGGAGGATAAATTGACACGAACATTAAAAAAGGAAGTGAAATCTGGCATTAAAACCATGGTTCAAGTGCGACAATACATAAATAAAAATAATTCACGCATTTGCAGCCTAGAAAAAAAACAACCTGAGGATACACTACTACCCATACAGCCACAATGATTAACACTGTGAGATCTAAGGGCATTTTCTCGATTTATACATTTATTCTTAAATTCACCTTTTAGAGGTCCTTAAATATAACATGATACCCATGGTTTTCATGTCAAAATGTGTTGAAAAATCTCAGCAATCTCTATACTGAGGCTCTACTTTGTCATAGAGCACTGTGTAAAGAGATTTTGTGAATCCTTCAAATCTCTAGTCGGATTACATTACATTACAGTTCATAAGTGCAAACAATCATGAGGATATGATTATTATTTTTTTTTTTTTTTTTTTATTGACCGAAGTGCAGGTAAAACAGGTGGGTTTTCAGTCTGCAACGGAAGCTGTGAAGACTTTCCGCTGACCTGACAT
The DNA here is from genome assembly GCA_943593645.1 of Bovichtus variegatus. Classification (NCBI taxonomy): domain Eukaryota; kingdom Metazoa; phylum Chordata; class Actinopteri; order Perciformes; family Bovichtidae; genus Bovichtus; species Bovichtus variegatus. The sequence goes on from CALSCE010010660.1 coordinate 3,593,098, forward strand.
CAATAGGGAGCTCGTTCCACCATTTAGGGGCCAGGATAGCAAACAGACGGGTTTTATTTAAGGGGTCTCTGGGTCCCGCTCGCAGTGAGGGAGCAGCGAGCTGATTGGCCGATGCCGAGCACCAAAGTCTTAGGTTCACAAAAGTAGTGTATTATATGAAAACAATAGTAGATACTATTACTCAATGAGTTTTTTTTCTCAAGCCAAATATTTTTACTATATATTAAAAGAAAACACAATATACGATATTAACATACAGTATTTACAGGTTGACCTTGAACAGCTGTCAGACAGACTACTAAATTCAACTAAAGAAAGTAAAATGCGTGCATCTGCCTCGCTGCAAAAATGAATGTATACTTCCTTGGCCCCTCCATCAAGTTTCATGAAAATCCGTCTTAAAATCCACTCTGCCTTTAAGTTGATATTCATACCCTAAACCTAACTGATCTCCTTTTGCTTTCGGGGTTTTGGGCTGTCGGACAAATGGGCTTTCAGTCCAATGGTACATTTCTTTTCAATAATGGGCCGTCTGAACAATGGGCAGTCTTTGTTTTTCTGCCTACCGCTTATTAAAGCCTTCAGCTGTCGGCAGAAACCCTGCTGCTGCTGCCACCACAAGCACTACATGTATTAACTAGTTATTTTTGAGTGCTTCTATTTCTCTGGATTTTAACACAGTTTCCATGAACATTTCAGTCCCAAATATAAGTGTTCATGTTAAACAAGTCAGCAAAAGTCAAAATAACATCAGAAGACCACAGAAGGGGCAGGCACAGCTACAGGACCCAGCTAGATAATCAAACGTGATTGGCTGGGGGAGGGAGACAGGGCGATAGGTGACAGCCAGCCAGATCACATGCGCACATCCGTCTCTCTTTCTGTCTCTGTGTGTGGTGTTGCTGTTTTCTTTAATTGCTTGTTTTTTTGTGTGTTTCTCATTTAAATCATGTCGACCTCTCGATAGAGGCCCACCGGTAAACCTCCGGGTACTCCCCATGGCATTCTGCTCAATATTTACCTGAGCAGAATGTATATCTTTGTTTCAAATAATTTCTTTTGTTAAGGCAGAACGGACATCAAAATGATCAGCACAGCTAAGAGCACCTCACCTCTTTAAAACATTTCATTGTGCACAGGACATTGCAAAGCCATGCATGACTCTCTCTGAAAAGGGCACTTCATCTGAGTTCACAAGAGTCATTGAAATATGGTATGAACCACTGCCATTGACCGCAGAACAGGTACATCAGTATATATTCACAGCTTTTAATGCAGGCAGACTGTGCATGTGAGAGAAGGACTGTGCCTGTATGGGAGGAAAACAGGGAGTAGCCTCCGAAAGGAGCACTGTAGGTCATGTAGCAAATCAGGCCTCCAGGCTTTATTGTGAAGCAGGTGTTACTACCAGTACTCTATCCAAAACAGAGAGAGGGAGAAACGAAGAAGAAAGAGAGGGGAGTGATTTATCAATGCAAAGTTAATAACATCCATTTGAATCTAACTAAAAATCAATATTTCATTACCAAATTGTTAGCGGGAATGAAGAAGGATTGGGGAAGTTGGGGTGGCTGTGGTGGGAGGGAGGCGTCGGAGTGTTCGATGGGGAAGACGGGATGATTCATGGGGCCATCAGGCCGAGGAGAGACGGAGGGAGGGAGGAATTGGAAGGAGGACGAAAGAGGAACGTGCTGGAAAAACTTAGAGAGGGGTTTGCTCACCAATGACCTTGGCGACAAGGGGAAAAATATATAGAAGAAAATGAAAGCAACTGTCATGAGCCCACCAGTCAGAATCATCTTATGAATCACACGTCACAATAGATAAAGTGGTTGTGTGCGTGTGTGTGTGTGTGTGTGTGTGTGTGTGTGTCAGTAAAATATAAGTGTTCTTTCTAAAAAAAGCGCAAAAAATGGATCACAAGCTTTGACACCAAATTGTTGTTTTAACGTATGTTGACCAGGGGCTGGAGCACAGCCCTGAGCTGCGCGGTACAACCTGAAAAAGGCCAGGAGCAGGACGAAGACATACTCGAGAGGTAGAATCATCTCTCGCCTGTAAATCCAGAGTTTCTTGATGCATCGATTGAATAGTCCAGTCTGAAATCTCTGGAAATCATCAGGTATTATTGCACAAATACATTGAAGAAAGCGTTGTACATTTAAATATACAGCAAAGTAAATGTAACCAACGGTAGATGAAACTAGAACCGGCAACATTCTCATACCCTACAACCACTGGAGAGGGGGTAGTTTTTTACCCTCTGCCGCAACAGAATCTGCTCTCGCACAGCTGTCATTTCTTGAAGCAGTTAAGTTGTTCATTTTCATCTTTTTTGTTATATAATAAGTTAGTCTTGACAAAATAACTATTTAAAATTCAGTACAGGTTTTATTAATTTATTGGTATTTACTTGCAGATCAAAAAGGTTGAATACATTTTAAAGTCGTCAATAAACTGTAGACTACAACAAACAATCAACAAAATAATTAACACATTTCAATTACTATATTATTTTATTATATTACAATTATATAATATTTATCCAAACGAATAGTATTTTTTGTAGAAGAAGAACATTAAGCTGAATTCTCACTTCATGAGACACCAAATATAAATATAATGATAGCTATGCAGTTCAGTTACAACCAGAAAATGTACAATATGATGGGTTTCCATTTAATATTTTTGTTGCTTGAATTCAGGTTTAAATTCAAGCAACAGGCTTAAACTAATTTGAGATGGACTGTTTCTTAATCACATTAAAACTACATTTTGATGTGAATTTAAAGGTGTACCTTAACAATATAGTTGAGAGCAACACATGATTTCTGGAGAGGTCACATTTGCGAGTATATGCAGAATGTGTTTAATATGCAATGTAGTGCCTATATGGCTGCTTTTATACTACTTGGAATTAACATGTTACAAAGTCATTTTGAAACCACAGGTACGACATTTAAGGTTAAAATACATGTTTCGTCTTCTTTTTCTTTCTACTCTATAAAACATTTGCAGTTGAACGGTTTTATTTTTCAAGCTTTTTTAATGAGCACTTTAATATCCTTCTGATACAAGTCAAAAACAATGTCTATGTATTTAAAATTGAATTTAAAATTGAATTTCTCCAAGAGGGATTGATAAAGTTCTTCTTCTTCTCCTTCTTCTTCTTCTTCTTCTTCTTCTTCTTCTACTTTTAACAAGTTATAATATTATGCCAATCCCATGTGTAAAATTATCCCAATTTAATGTAATGAATATAATAACTTAACCAGTCAGGTGTGTTATACAGTATGTCTCGATAATCCTGGAGAAGTTGAAGTTTTCTTTCTTTCTTAATAATGACTGACTCTGTACTGATTTGATGAAATGAAAAACAGTGACAAAACTTTAATGTTCAGCCTAAATTCACCTGATGGGAGGCCGACCATATGGATGTCTATATCATGATTTGTATTATGATTACATTGAGCGTTGTGTAATTACGGAGACCATCACACTTGACAGATATCACAATGGAAGTGAAAAGTGAAATGGGAAACAACAGCCAAAGAGTGATTCAAACTGACAGCTATTTCAGCTCTCCACTAATTGGCAATTTTTTTATGACAGTTTTTATGGGCTAAAATTTGTACAGTAGTGATTTCTACTTAAGTGGCTTAATTAGGCTCTGCATTAAGATTTGTTTGTGTGTAGATGCAGGTATTTGTGCGAGTGTGTGAGGTGGGTAGGTGTCATGAATGGCATGATCCTGTTGCGTAGGTGCCATATAGTTTACCTAACTTCATTTAAAACAGTGTTCAGTCACAGAACCCAGACAGACATCACACTTAGCTATGAGGCCTAAATTGTTCAACACCACCTCGCTGTGTGTGTGATTGGATCAAACTTGTTTGTCTTTGCATCTCATCCTCCGAGAGGAAGTGTCTTTCTTTGTCAGCGTTCCAGATTGCATGCACATCAGGTGACAATTAAGACATAACAACATAAATTGTCTGCCGTCACATCCAGTTATCTTCACTCTATGACGCCTTTACCTCCAATACAGAAAAAGAAACTCAGAAAAAGCTCCCGCGTTGCCTCGGCCAAAACCTGACAGTTTGTAGTGTATTAAATTAACACCATCTCTTCCTACCACCTCCTCATCCCGTTCACATGCACCTGTAATGAGCAATTATATTTTGTGGGCCCCATCTGTAAAAAGTTTTTTTTCTCTGTTGCTTTTCTTCCCTCAGCTTCTCTGAGATCCTGCTGCGACTTTCTTCACCCCACTTACCCCGGCACATTTCAAACAGTCCAAATATGGCACGTGTGCGCTAAATAATTCAGCTGCTGCTAACATTAAACAACTGTTAACACGCTAGAATAATTAGTTATGCTTGCTTGACATGTTTGCATCTTTAATAATTAATGCATTTGTCTTAATTAACAACAACAGTATTTTAGTCGTGTCACTTCTTCCTCAAGAAAATAAAGTAGAAAACACGCAAATACACTATAAATATTAATTAGACACCCTTATTAGAAACCTAGATAATGGGCCATCGGGGATCAGTGATATTCTAAAGGGAAGTGACGAGATATATAAATCTTACTTGTCACTCTTTCATTGTGAACATGTATCTCAGTAGCAAAGTGTCTTTGTTATTTGCCTTAAAAAGACATATAGTTTTAAAAAATCATCCCAAAGTTGATCATATTGAATTCACTAAAACATGAATCTGTCAATGCTGTCAATATAGTCTGCTGATTAATGTAATAATTATACTTATTTTATACAGCTGAATTATAAATGCAATCACATTAATCATATATTGGACCCTTTATGCCTTTTGAAACCGGTTTCCCTCGTGTGGAAGAAAATATATGTTTTTCAATCATTGTTTTGAGATATGCATTTCCAACTCTTTAAGGCGGCCCATGGCGCGATGTTCTCTTGGTATATGCACACAATGCAGCCATCTAACATCTCAGGATCTGGCAAACTCAATCATCAATGCCAGCAGTCTATAATGCATCAACATCGCAAATGTTATTCCAAATACAGCCAATTTGAATGCATTGAAAAATGTTGCATCTTCTTAATTTGTCCCTTTCAGGAAAGAAGTCTGCGGCAAAGAGACATGGTGTTGTATTTAAATTTTCATGGCTGGTGTCCTTGTTTTGGCTGAAAGAGAGGCTAGACGTGAAAGCGCTCAGCCACTTGGAGTCAAGCCAAAAATGCAGCTGTCAATGAGAGGAGAGACAGGCGACAGGCATGACGCCCTATGTGCCGGATGACTTTGGGAAGACTTTGACAGCCACCCAGGAAGGGAAGTTATTTTCCCTCCTTTTTTGTCAAACTGCCGCATGATTAAAAGCCAAATGAGTGACACTGCTCGACACCCCAAATCAGCCCACTGCATTAATATTTCACACAGATGGCAGCTGTGTATCAAAACAACATGCAGCTAAGGACAAGAGGAGGAGAGGAGTGTTGGAGTAGGGTAAAACTCCTTTAGCTGTATGCCTATTTTCCTGATTGGACATGATTATATAGACAAAACCAGTAAAGTGAATGGATAAAAATTACAAATGTATAAAACATGTGTACAAACCGAGAGCTAGAAGAGGAGATCGATGCCACTCTCATGTCCGTACTGTAAATACAAAAGGTAGAGCCAGCAACCAGTTAGCTTATCTTAACATAAAGTCTGGAAAATGTAGGAAAAGGCTAGCCTGGCTGAAAGGTAACAAAATACCAGCACCTCTAAAGCCCAGTAATTAGGACATTATATACAGTATTTCTTGGCAGTTGCCAGCAGCAAACGGAGACTCCAGGAAGTAACCCATCCCAACCCAACCCAAATTGTATTTTTTTATGTTGCGCCATTGAAAAATGATGAGAAATAACCACAAGAGTGATAGGGCATTTTTCCTCCATGAGAACTTTGCGTATCCCCTCAAAGTCCCCACTGGGTAAGAAAAGCTGTCGGTGCTCTGCTTTCCTCAGTCCCAGGTGGTAAGGTTTACCACAATTGGAGGGAGAACCAGGAATTACCCTCTAAACTGTCCATGGTGTGTTGGACCCGAGGTATAGGCTGGTGGTCGGGATAGTTTTTCCTGTTCAGGTATGCACTACTGGGGGGTGCCATCCTTTTTGGAGAGGTGAACAGTTTGACTTCCTGACCCAGCTCTGTGCTAATAGGTTGTGGAGGTAACCCTTCATCTCCTGGTAAAGTGGCCCAGGCACTGATATGCATGTGGGTTTGGAATTAGTCTTTGAGAGGTATGGTCATTTGCACTCTTTCAGTGTAGCCGATATTATTGTGAAATGGAACCCTTCTCTTAAAATCTGTCTAAATACCTGTCTCTGATCTTCATTCAGGTGAATCTACTGGTGGGTCCCACTGTTCGGTAGCATTGCACGGGGTTTGCATGCTAGCGTGATTCACTTTAGCTTTTGCAACGTTGTCATAATGGTTTGAACGGTGCCAATTACAGTGTGCCCGAGCAAAACATCATGGTCAGTTGAGTTAGACGCATCAATTGTGATGATGTGGAAAAACACGTTTCCTGACTCTCTAGTGTGTCATCGAGCTCAAGACGATCTGGCAAACAGGGGCCTATGTCTGACTGAAATAGAAAGGTCTTGTCCTCTTTAAAGGGCTGGGCAGCTAAGCGAAACTCAACCAGATTGCTACTGTGCTTTGGTACTGTAACCTTTTCTTTCTTTGTTTTCACTGCCTACTAATCTATCAGCTCTGCGCTATGCTGCCTGTACAAAAGTGCTCACCTTATTTCTTTTGCGACTTGGGATAGCTTTTCTCACTGCACTGTACTGTTAATTGTCTCAGTTTTTATCAGGATGCGCTCGATAACATTGAAACCTCTGATGGGACGGGACAGGTGCCAGCCTTCCAGCCTTTCAAGTATTGGAACGATCAGTTCTTTTGCTTGTTCAGTTTCAGAGGCTAAACTTGGTCCCATTTGCTGCGGCCGATGTTAAATTATCAGGTGAGGCCAGGATTTCTGGAACATCTTTCAACCTTGTGTTTCGCAAGTATTCCTCTTTCCATTGTTCACTGTTCACATATTGGATACCTGAGAGCCCATATCCCATAAAGCTTGCGGTCGGTGGCCACGAAGGTAAGATTGAAAATACTGCTATCTTGGGGTTTGTCAACTCGAGCCACGAGTGGTGGATTATGAGCATTTTTCTCTTTGCAGGGAGAGAAACATTTAAATTGTCAGAGGATTGCATTTTCCCTCATGTCCAATTATGCTTTTGACATGCTTTCGAACAATACAGTGTCTCTTTACAGGATTAACATTGTTTCAGCTACTCCAGTGAATATCCACTGCAGCGCTTTGCACATTTCTTTGACTCTTTGCTGGCTATGACTGACACTCGCCATAGTAACCGTGTCCTGTTGAAAGGGGCCTTTCTTGATCGACTGATTCCTCAGATTTTACATCCAGCTTGAAAATGCTCTCCACTCCCAAACAGGAAGCCGCGTTTATCTGTTTCGGTCTGTTGGCAGGCAACCTTGGATTATGAGCAGAGCGGTTTGTGTACTGGTGAGGATTATTGTTATTACTGAGGCTCCATTGGATCAGGAGCTTGGATCTAGCTGTGGTTGCTACAATACTGCTGCTGTGGAACAGGTGGCCTGGGGTCCCTACCTGGCCTCTTAACGGAAGGTGGGACATAGGGAAACATAGACTGCTGTAATGTCTCTTTAATCCAAGGATATGAATAGCTTCGCTTAGTTTTGAGAAAATCCACCTACCACCAGTGCCTCTAGAGCTCACTAATCAACACGTTATATCATGTTTGTTTAATCCATGGAAAAATTGAAGTGTAAACGAAAGGTTTTTGGTTTTATGAGGGATTATGTGCTGGACTACATTATGTCACCATAAAATCACTACAAGCTAATTTTTTTTTGTATGGATTAAACAACGAATATATAAGGTGTTAATTTGTGATCTGTTTCCCTTTTTACCCATGAAGACAGGACAGCTGTTTACCTCTGTTTCCAGTCTGTTTTTTTATACTAAGCTAAAAGTTTTTTTTTACAGATTAAAAGATTTTACACACATTGCAGTGGTACAAGGCCATGTAATGCGCTGTAGTGCAACCACCACTGATGTAAATGACAGTAGGTTCGAACGAGTCAATCGGGAGGTCAGGAATTAACTTCATCGCTCTTATCTGGACATTGCTGCAGTGGTGTCGGGAGAGGTGGGGGAATAACAGCCATGAAACACACAAGCCATCAGCAGTTGAGGGACAGCCTCAATTGGAAATGTCCGTATTAGGCAATATGCAAATGCTGTTGATGGTGTTGTAAATTTGGTGGTGGTGACAGCAAACAACATCTTAGCGGCGATGATTAAAGTGTGAATGCTAAAAAAGAGGGAGGGAGGAGGGCCAGGCAGAGGGCGGGGGCAATATTGAGGGGTGTGGAGGCAGGAGATAACCATCGACTGAAGCAGAGCCTCAGTCAATGGCAAGACAAGCACCATCCTTCCACTGTTGGGGGTGGTGCTGTGGCTTCCTCCTCTCACCGCTGTCAATAGCTGTCAGTCCTTAACTGCCTGTCTGTTGCTGCATTAGTATACTCTCACCTCAGTAAATTCAACGACCACTGACCTTCCCTCTGGTGACTGTCCTCCCAGCTGGCCTCCACACATACAACCAGATATCCTTATCAAGACTTCAAAACACAGGTGGATATTGCACTGAAAAGGTCACGGGCATTCAGCAGCTGAGGAAGCAAGGCCTGAAATAAATAAATATACTATATTAATAATGAATGAATGGCATTTGGGGCCCCGAGCAATGTGTGTATGGGTGTGTGATTGCATGGATGCTTTCAGCTATAAAAGCCGGCTTTCTTCACAGACACAGTGCGCCGTGGTTTCTCGAAAATGTCACAAAACCTGATTTATAGTCTGTCTTCTAAGTGCATTATTTGAGTTTGACAATCTTAATCATTCACACTTCCACGTATCCCCTGCCTGCCTTTTTTTCCCCCTTCGTCGGCCATCATGGATTATTGAAATATAAGAATAAGTGGTAGAAGGGGCCCCCGGAGCAGTATCAAAATGTCAGGTTTGTACTTACAGCCTGGTGCTGCTAGACAGGGTCAAGGGCTTCAATTATTTGTGTACGTACAGTCTGGCGCTACATGAAAGGTTATGTCACCCGCTGGCTGTTTACTGTTGAACACTAGAAGGTAACCAATGCACTGCTTCACCATAAACTGCACTGATATGGAACTGATATAGTAGAATGGGAGAGAAAAGGCAGGGGGAAGAAGCTCATATTCAAAGCCAATGAGTGAAAAGGCCAACTAAAGGTACCGTGCACATCATTTCTCATAATTCAGCCTTTGAAGCTATAACGACTATATGTTATTCCAGCATTTTACTCCTTACACTTTAATTTATTAAGACATTTCTTTATTTATCTTATAAATAATTATATTATATTATATAAGCTTTTTCGACATACAAGAGACTGGACAAAGAAATCTGTGGTGACTAATAGATCATTCTGAACACAATCACAATGATGTATTGCCCTTTATACCATCTTGAGTTTAAAATGATGACATGGAAACCAAGTGACATTAATGACGGCTTGCTCTCTCTCTGCCTCTTCCTCCCTCACCCCTCCTATCTCTCTCCCTCCTTTGCCAACACCCACACAAGTCTTCTGTGCCAATAGAAGAGTTCCTGTAAAAAGCCTCAGAGTTATTGGGAGTGATATGAAATTTTCTAAATGTCATTAATTGACACCTTTTTCTGTAGGAGCTGTCAGTGAGGAGACAGAAAGGTCACAGCTCTGGGGGTGAGATATATATATGAACCTCCCCTCCTGCCAGCCCAGTGAGTTATGGCTGTCGTTAACGCAAGGGAATGGATGGAGGAGCCACTTCAGAAAGCCTGTATCGATCCCCAACCTGCTCCAGAGGAATCAGAGGTCCTAAATGTGGCGCAGGGTTTCCTGGGCATACACAACAAGGGGGCTGATTTGGAAGCTCCCCTGAACAAGACATTGTATTACCCAATGCAAAACTATCTTATTGTGACGGAGAATCTGTCAAAGCTTGAGCTTTTTTAAAGATTTCAACCTTTTTTCAGTAAGAGGAAGGAGTTGCTATGTCGTGTTTCAACCTCTAAATACATATATTTATATACAGTATTAGAAATTTGGTAGAGTTTTACGTAGAGGCCTAAAGTTTTACGTCCTCTGTTGTGCCTGAAATCCCTGAGCCATCTCACTCAACTTCTGAATGGTGGTTCACATACAACCTAGTGGACTAACCGGCTAGCGTGTGAACTAAGATAAGAAGAGATAAACATGTATTGATCCCCAGTGGGGAAATCTGGCTAAACTAACTAACTAGTGAACCAGCTAGTTATTACTTCTGCCAACGAGGTAATGTTTAAGGCTCAGTTTGTCCGTCTGTTTCTTTTTCTGTCAGGAGGATTACTCAGCTGGCCTGATTTTCATGAACCTCGGCGGAAGGGTGTAGCATGGGCCTTGGAAGAAGCCATACAATGTTGGTGCAGCTCTGAATTCCGGGGAGGATACACACAAACTAAATTTACCTTTCGTTAACATTGGGAGATAGGGCTTTTGTGCTGCATTCATGTGGTGTCGGAATAATCCAAAAAATGTATTTCCAACTGGGAAAATTCACATGAACGCCCCTTCAAGTCAGAACAACAACTCGGAAACAGATATCAATCTGTTTTTTTTTTATATTTGTAGCATCTATGATGTTTCCACATTACGACTTAAAGCTCATGAACACACCAAAGTCGGAAGAATGACTTCCCCACTCACAAAATGGGACCATCCAAGCAGCATGTGGCCTTGGTGCAGGTCCGCGCCAAATTGCTGCTTTAATACTCATTAGCTCCCTCGGTAGTGGGTTATCTCAAAGACTAACTACAGGCTGTGGGGATTCCAAAGCAAACTTGATGAGGTCAAACTGTCTTGATGAACCTTTGCCATGACACCTTAGAACTATTACTCACTTCGGCTCACCTGAACCATTTGACTCTTGCTGCATTTGGAACAACACAATAAAAAGCAGATGATGTGATCTCAGTGACACATGTTTTGGCCATAAGCGCTCCAGACATTTGCCAGCTCTTTCAGATGTAATGTGACTGAAGTCTGCTCTGCAGTAGTGCCGAGGAAAGCCAGTGTTGATAATTCAAACTCAGCACTGGAGAAATCTACACCCCCTTCTCTACTTCTTGACAGGCTGCAGGGGAAAGATGGTTAATTTCTGACTGAATATTATGCTACATAACCACTTGGCATTTAAACTGAAAAATGGGTTTCTGCTTCGCCTGCCGCCACCGCTGTTTCCCCTCCAGAATGAGAGAGGAGGAGGGGGAGGAGGAGGATCAGGGTGTGAAAGGAGAATGATGGGAAAAGAGTAGTGAGGAGGGGGGGGTGAGGTGTAGGAGGAGGATTTAGTAAAGGAAACAGGAGTAGTGGATAGAGAAAACCTTGTTTTCTATTGTGTTCCAACCCATCTTATTCCATTTTGTTCTGACATTCTAACATTTCTGAACTGTAATCAGTTTGTGATGTGGAGATACTGAATAATTACACAGAGATCAGAACACAAACTCACGTATACACATTCAGTCACACTCACATACCTATGCCAAATGGATGCTGCCCAACCTAAACACCAGTTTATTCTAAACCCTAAATCACATTATGGTTGTGAAACAGGAAGACTGCCTGTCAGGGGAAAATGTTGACTCACTTCCTGCCACGTTAACATATAGCTTTCATGTGGTTCTGTGGCCAATTAAGGAGAACAACGTAGAATGGTTTGTGGTAGAGGAAGGAGTTGAAAGGCCACCATAAAGTACTGAGTACTGTACAGTATGACTATATGTGCAGAATTAAGTGGTATTTTCCCAAATGTTATTGCTTTAAAGCTGCAGTGCTGGCATGACAAATATTTTCTGTGGTCCGGACACAGCAGTAGATCATGATTGAGTCCAACAAGAGTGGCAGTGTGAAATAGAGCTTTATATATATATATTTGTGGATAAATACATACTGAGTTTTGATTGGACATGGATAAAAGAGAGCAGTAAAGAGTGCGTCCTTCAGTTTGGGCATATATGAGTGTGTGTTCAGATGATGTAATAGAGAAGAGCGTACAACGCAGGAGTGGGGATTTGTATTCAAATAAGATATTTAATTTTTTTTAACATGTTTACCTGGAAAATAATTGAACATCTCACACATGCATGTGTGCATTAATGTTTCTCTCCTGGTGTATGTGTGTGTGTGTGTGTGTGTGTGTGTTGCTGGAGTTCTTCGGGCATCCAGTCGGTTACAAAGAAGGTAACTCCTCTGATCAGGCTGATTGGTCTCCAGTAAATAACTCACTACAAGATTAGAGGGGTAATTCCTGGGCCAGAACAGAAGCTGGAAGTGCTAATCAATGGAGCTGCCTCAGTGACGAGACGACATTTTGGCTGCTTGACCACTAATGTATGGAGGGAGGGGGTGGTGTGTAGGCAGGGGATGGTGTGTAGGGAGGGAGAAAAAAAACTGAAATGCGTGTTCTTTGTGCGACCAAATAAAAGGAAAAACTTTTTTTGCACACGTGTTTCTGATGTTGTGGTTGTGAACATGCACATATACGTTTGTTGTATTTGTGTATGTACATGCACGTGTGCATCTGTGTTTGTGTGTGTGTGTGTGTGTGTGTGTGTGTGTGCAGGTTTTCAACACTTGACTCTTTTCAAACGTAATGTGTGATTAATGAGGCTGCTTTATAGTGGTAAGCGAGCAGGGAGAGCGAGTGAGCAAGGGTGGGGGCGTGAGTGGGCTCCAGAGTCACAGGACCAGGACAATATTGACATCTCCATTATTTACTGAGTGATCGGAGCAGCCAAAGGGCTGCTGATTAGAAAACAATAAATGCTGTTATTGGTGATCGGGGCCTTAGCAGGACATTGCAAATGCATGTCCCAGGCTTTCTAATTACTGCAGCCACTGAGCACTGGACACTGGACATCTATAGATCTATACATCTATCTATTTATCTATCCATTTATACTGTATATATAGATATATATATATATCCGTAATCGTAAATTATCATACAATACATACATTGTCACTCACTATTAAAAATATACATTTTCTTAGTGTGTTGCAAAACTGTTGCTCCTTATGCATAATCCTGAAATAAACTTGAATATTTACCAGATTTTAGTGGGACTTAAAAAAGTTAATACAGAGAATCAATAATAAACACAAGATATCCATTTAACCTAAAATTAAGACTGTGATTTTATTTATTCCTGGTTTTGACATATCCCTCTCTCAACTTACTGCATATACTGTAATACAATGGAGTTGACCTGTATTCTGTGAACTTTGATCATTCAACCTGTAAAATATTAAGTAGCAACACCTCCTTCCAGAAAAGAAAAGGCTGCATTACTTTAGATTATCTAGCCTATGCACAATCTTTTTTAGTATAACTACTTTTTAGCTATGCTAGCGACCGGCTCTAGGGATGTCAACGTCCACCATTTTGTTTCAAAACGAAATTTCTCAACAACTATTTAATAGACTCACTATGAACATTTAAACTTTGGGGATCCGTTGACTTTTCCTCTAGCACCACCATGACGTTCATTTTGTCGCAAAAGCTGTTGGATGGATAGCCATGAAATTCACACATTCAAAAACCCCTCAGGACAAATTGTCATAGAGTACATACATACATCGCTTTAGTTAATTTTTGCTCTAAACTGTAAGTGCAGAGCTGTTTCACGGGACATCAAGGCGGTGCTGCGTGTATGTAAAAGCTTGTAGCACGCATAACATTCAGTCGACGTAGTTCAGCCAAAGCCACCAAAATTAAAAGTTGTGTTGACCTTGTGTAAGACGTACTAGTCATAATGTTTCCATATTTTTTCAACATGGCAGTCAACCGTGGAAAATTATCTTATATTCAAATCTTTGTTTTCTTCTACTTTGTTGTTGACACTGACTGCTTATTGTACTATACAAGAATGTCAGTTTTGTCTAGCTGAATGTTATTATGTATCGCACTGAGCTTTTTAGATTGCAATTCCAACAGTAGTTGTAGTTGTAGTTCCCAGTTCGCTGGGAACAGTCAATACTGTACACTACTGCAGTACACAGAAAAATGCAATGCAACTTTTTGGGTAAAAACACAGTAATGTAAAATTAAGAAAAGCAATGTAAAAACCTGCGGTAGTTCAGTAAAAAGCAACAATTTGTACCTCCTCACATAACATAACAACGCGTCACAGATATTTATAGAACACACATGTAAGTCTGACAGATTTGGATGATTGAATGGCTCAAACAATGAAATAATGTTTAGAAGTTGTGAAGAGAACGACAATTTAACTGAGAATCATCTCATCAGTTTGGATCAGCAGGCCATGTGATTATTGGACAAATTGTCCAATTGGCACAGTTGGTACAGAGTGGTGCTGCAAGCATCTGCAATGATATACAGTAGATACCAGTAATTATGTGCATGTCTTCATCCTTTATCAGTATGGCTAACTGTGGTGGAAATGTGTGCATCTATACCTCGTTAAAAAAAATCGAAATTGAAAAAACAGAACCATGCATACGCACGGTCAGGAACTTATTGTAAATTTCCCCGCTGTGGGACGAATTAAGGTTTTCTGATTCTCCTTTTACACGCCTTTGAACATATAGCTTGAAAATCATGAAGTAATATTAGACCATACAATGCAACGATAAATTCAGTGTAGACACCTGGTCCTACAGCCAGACAATGTGTCTCAGCAGTGCGAACGCTTATCCCCATATGCACTATACTATGCAGTATGTGCATATGGTAGAAGGTCTCAATAATAACTTGTAGCACTAGACAGGTAGCTTGGTGTGCATTCCGATTGAAAAGAAGACAGAAAGTACTCATCTTGTTGGATTTATGTCGGCCTGGATAGAGAATCAGAAATATCAGCACTCAACTTTAGCCGCCCCCCCTCTTTCCCTGTTCAAATTGATGTGTCTGTTCATATAAAGTGACAGCGCCGTCCTTGACTCTAACACCTGTCAGTGGTCTGTGAGCAGCCGGGCCCAGCACCCTACACGCTACAAGCCGGGATATAAAAATACACCGTCTTAACAGTGCAAAAGCCACTAATCAGCTCGCATGTGTCCCAGTCTACATGGGACCAAGTGGACCAATGCATGCAGAGTCCACAGTTATGTGTCTATGTGTGTCTGTGAGTGTGTGTTGGGCGCCATCAGATGAACAACCATTTATTTGTTTTAAAGTATTATCTTTTACATCTTCGTACTAACAAACTAACAGATATTACATGGTGCAATCAGTAACATATTGCTCTTTACTTACCTCTAGTGGCAACGATGAGAAACTATATCTCAGAGAAAAACGTTAAAAATGTTTATATATATTTTATCTTTTATATATATAATCATATCTAAAAACAGAAGCAAATGGTCACATAATGCATATGGAGACATCATCACACCTCAAGGGGATTCAGAAAGAAAGAAAATACATTTGAATATCTCAATAGAGAAGCAGGAACTAATGGTAGGAGGAAGACAATTTCATAGTTTTGTGGCAGCTATATAGAAGGCAATAACAACGTGACAAACATTATAACTATAAGATCATTTAATGTATTTTTTTTACATCCAAACATCATAATAAATATAACTCTGCCCCTTGTGGTTTTTTCTTGTTTTTTTCCAGGGTGTACTTCGCTAGTGTTTCTGACTGTGTCTACCTGGGTGTGCGACGCAACTTTGTCATGGCAGCTGTGTTGCTCAGGACCCAAGGAAGCGCAGTGTTGAGTGTGAAGTCTGTTTGCACCAGCGGTTCTCCAGAAAGCGGCAAGCAGAAATATTATCACAGGCCAAGCATTCGGACAACCAGGCATGTTTCACACTTGCACTATACTAATGCCAACAAAAATTCCAAGTTTGGTAACTGCTTCAGTACCGTGTTATGCTTGTAAAATAACAACTGGCTGACATCCAGCTGATGTGGCAAAATGACTACTGGGCTGCATGAACTAAAATCATCTGCTCATGTGGTTACTTCATGTTAGTGATGCTGCTGCTTGTGTTTGTACTGTGGAGCATCCATAATTTAATTTGGGAGAAGCCAAGTCCACAGGTTCACAATTAGGATTAGACACTATATTGCGGAGCAATTTAGCTGTGTAAGACGGATACACGCTTGCCAAGCAGCTCTACTAAAACTGTCCACTCTGGTCAATGGATAATAGCATAAAAGTAAAAATCAGAGTCTTTAACCCTGTAAATGATCCCTTTTCTATTTCAAAGCTTTCAACAGAAAGTGTCACACTTATCATGCCGCGACAGCGAGACTCAGCTGCATCACCCACCCTTTAACTCTGAAACCAAAACAGTGCCTTGCAATGAATCTGGATGACACCTCAGTGCACTGAGCTTACTTTTATTCCGAATATCTTCAAAGAAATGCATCTGTAGAGTGACAGAGAAAAAGTGGGAGAGCAAAGCCAAGGCAGGAAGAGTCTTATTTTAGTGAGCTATGAGGAACATCAGAGATCAGATGAAGATGGGCTCTTAAAAGTGTTTTAGAAGTTGTGGAAGAAGAATGGAAGGAATAAGATGGAGGATTTGACCTGACACACACAC
Source organism: Bovichtus variegatus (assembly GCA_943593645.1). Classification (NCBI taxonomy): domain Eukaryota; kingdom Metazoa; phylum Chordata; class Actinopteri; order Perciformes; family Bovichtidae; genus Bovichtus; species Bovichtus variegatus. The sequence continues at coordinate 3,609,815 of CALSCE010010660.1, forward strand.
ACACACACACACACACACACACACACATACACTGCTTGCACAGAAATTCATACAGTCATGCACTGGCACATTTTTTATGGCAAACTGTATGATGATTCTTCATGCTTTGATAGTTTTGCTCATTTTAAACATGATCCACAGTAAGTTGTAAGTGAAAAGCAGAGTGAATGAATCAGGAGATTGAGCAATCGAAACACAAATATCCAGTGTATTATCCAAGAATGTGAGCCTTGTCAGAGAGAAAGTAGTATCATGTTTGAGACAAGATGTTTGTGACATAGTCAATGTGTTCTCAGTTGGTTATGAGGTACTTTTAATTAGTTATGTTAATATAAACCTAGCCTAACCACTGGCTGCAGTCTTCTGTTACTCACTGTAAACTATGTCCAATTTCAGAAGAAGGCCCAAAAGTTCCAAAAAAGCTTGCTTTGCTTTAACCCTGCCTCCCAATAATTTTTTAGGACATGATGATTATAAAAAGGGCTATTTAGGTTTTGGTACTGGAAAGTTGATTTCCCCTCAAAAAGAATCCCCTGATTTACAGTTTCCCAATGTAAGTCTATGGGGAAAAGTCTTTTTAAACCCAATGGCATCACGTGACGGACCTGGAGGTTGTAATACCACAGTTTGGCCACCAGGAAAATTGGCTTCAAACCTTGGGGCTTGCTGGTCAGTAGTTCTGACCCTAAAATGACACAGATATTTGAAATTGTGTGCAAAGGCTTGTGGGATTCGGACAACATTAAAAAGCTGCTCCAGTTACATTGGACCAAAGGCTGCATTTGTGTTACACTTTTGGAGGAATGGGTTATTTTACCGTTGATCCACTAAAAACAGTACAAGAAAATATTTGGTGTATTTAGTGTTTGTTTTCTGTGACAAAGAGACACTAATGACAACTGAGAGGCGCACTTTTAAAACAGGTGCTAATGACAGGAGGTAGGTTTCAGGGAAGTTTGTACAGAATGAAAGCCCTAAGGCTGTTGAGAAATATTGCATTCGAAATGAAATACATCCATCCATCCATCCATTTTCAACCGCTTATCCGGGGTCG
>CALSCE010010660.1:3621941-3633437 GCA_943593645.1 Bovichtus variegatus
AAAATACTTTTGTGCGAAGTAAAGGTGAAAATGCACCGGAATCAAATTAAATCAACTCAGGTCTTAATGCATTTTAATTGACATTGTGTATTAACCTTTACACTAAATGAAAGAAATGAAGTTTCTCACTTTTTTCCTTTTGAAATGCATTAATATTTCTCAGCGTAGCCTGTAATATTTATGTTTACACTGTACTATATCACACATAAGCTACTGTAAAGTCTCCTACACTGACTCCTATCAAACGCAAAAATGTGTCAGCACAGTAATCACAGTCGTAGAATGACAGATGTAGCATCCCCAGGGTTTTTTGGTGGGGGTTCCTCAGCTGAAAAAGTTCTGTTTATGGAAAAATCTTTTAGAGCATCCGTCACCTTTTGAAAGTCAGGCGATCTCTTTCTTTTTCTCCCCTACACCAGCTGAAGGCCATGGTTTTCCAGGAAAGTGCCACATTTGTGAGATCTCACTGCGTTCGCGTTCCCAGGGCATCTAATATCGACGTTTTGTAAGATCGCTGTTAATATACAACTTAAGAGCCTTCTCAGGCTTTCAGAAAAGTACAATGAAAACCCATCCGCATCATTATCAGAGCAACAGACTAAGTATGAAGAGCGAGAAAGTTCCAGTTTGGACACATGAGTCCAACAGACTCAGGGGATCGTCGTTAGTGTCCCGTGTCAAAACCAAAACTGCCGTCATTTTAAATTCTGTTACGCAACAATCCTACGTATTCAACATAAATAAATGGCAGCCATGATAAGAGCCAGTCGAATTCTCTAATGCTAAGGAAAGGCACTTCAATGCTTCCTTTCTTTTCTCCATTAGCATAGGGTACACTGGACCATCCTTTGTGAAAGGAAAGGAGATGCCGTCCCACAAATCCTTGCAGCAGCCACATTTAACACCCATCCTGTCCTTACTTACTTGTTGTCTGTTTTACTACAGTGGCATTTAGCTGCACTATTGTCATAACCTGATATTTCTCCAACAGACAGACGAACAACAGTTAGTGGAAGCCTTTTGGAAATTATGTGATGGTACAACTGTAAAGCAGAAGTGAGAAAGAAACTCATATTTTGGAGGGAAATTAGCGTACTACAAATTTCTATTCAATATGTTGCTCTCATAACATGACTTTTTGGATTAATTTCATTTGAGGTGATAAGGTACTGCTTGGTCAAAACTAAATAGAGATGAATGAATAGCAAGTTTTCTGTTTGCTGTAGAGCTTTACTCATTTTTAAGGACAGTGTGATGTGAACTACATCACTGATTACTTTTTTACAGCACAAGTAGACACACTTTGTTAGCTACGCTATTGAAAGCTAGCCAACACTTTATTAATACATACATAAAAATAAGATTATGTAGTCTAATCTAGATTCTTATTATATGGTTTGCAAAACAGAACACATCTTAAAACAATATAAAACATTGCAGATGCAGAAAGGCAAAAAATTGGATTTCACTGGCTTGTTTTTGGAATTAATAGATGTTTTAGCGGTTTATGATCGCTCTTTTGAAATGGTGGGGGCCGACAGTTCATTGTAAACTCTGTATAGTATACAAACCAATGAATCAAAGGCAGAAACATCTAGACAAATTGAATTAATGACAAACACACGGCCGATTTGTAAAACTCCCCACAAGCTTTGTACACAGTCCTATAACACCCATATCTGACCCATATAGTTGTACAGTACATGGCAAGCAGCCCAATTTCACGGCCCGCCCATGAAATGTATTTCCACGAGGAAGTACTAGATACAGGATTTGCCAGCAGCTTAGGAACCAAAAGTAAGAGGATGGAGGGGAAAGAGATGTATTAAATGATTATAATGACTGATGATATTACCTGTTTCTACAAAAAATTACTTCAATAGTGTAATGGTCAAATGGCAAGTACAGATGACAGAATTATTAAAAGAGAAAGAATTGAGTAATTCCTGCACATTTATCAGTCTGCACATCACAGCTTCACACTCACTTAATACATATTGTAAATCTCCCTGATCCCCAAGGAGGTCTTTTTTATATTTCTTTATATTTTTATCCTATTAAGTCATAGGCTGTGGAGTGCAAGTTAATTTCAGATCCAAGATGGCAAAAAAAAAAAAGGGGGAAAGGGTTGTGATGTGAAAAAATGGATGAGATTCTTAATCTATTTTTTTTTTATATTTAAGATGTGAACAATACAACATGCCTTGCACTGACCACGTAACAGGTAAATGGGATCATGCCTGCACCATCTATTCCCTCTGACATGATAAATAGTTAATGTGCTTCATGATGAATGCTCTTTATAACGTGTGCCTGAGATAAGATTCGAGAATTCATATTTTTCATGTGTGGAGATAAAGCGTTGTATCCGGGATGCCGTTTGGGGGCAGCAGGCCGGCCCCATTGCTCTCTGTTGGTGGATGAATGGGTGAAGGTGTGCTGAGATGGAGGCATCGGGAAGTACAACTGCTGCTAGTGTGGGCCTTTTCTTAGTCTACAGTTTGTTGCTCTTTCTACTGGTGCACCTTCCTTCCTTAACCATGATCTCAATTATGGTTAAAAATGAATGTTGACTACCAGTCAGTCTGTGTGTCTGTCATCCTGGCGAAATGTGCTCGAAATGTGCTCCTGTAGACTCCTACTGTAGACGGAAGCATCACAACCTGTGATAGCATCACAACCGCCATGAAACCTTAAAGGTGAGCAGTTGAGTCCAAATTAAAGGTTGAGTTAGAGGATGGGTGTGGTCCAAGCAGGGGGGTTGGTGTTTATACATCTCCATGTTGTTACTCTGGTGATGTTTTATTCTAATGTTGCTTCTATAACAAATGCCTGGCTCTTTAATGTTTGTAGCTTAACACTAGAACCACCAACATTCCATCACCCCTAAAACCGCTGCAGGGGGAGGCGTCAGCACTCGCAGAGATGTAATTTGTGAATGATAAAGTTAAGGTGTTAATTTTCATCTATTTCTTAGATAATAGACTTATAAATAGACAATAACTATTTAAAATTCAGTTTATTAGGCTTATTCATTCTGCAATTACCTTACAATTACAGATCGAAAAGTTGATCATTCAATATACTGTGGGCTACAAACAACAACAAAATAATTAACACATTTAAATAATGCAGTAAGGTAGCTAGAAACTGCTAAATGGGACAGGTCTAAGTAGAAGGATGTCTTTCGCCCATCTCACCTGTCCTGTCACAGCGTTTGTATGGGCGAGGTGTGTGGTCCCTCTGCCTTCACCAGAATAGAAAATAGAAAGACATGAAAAGTCATGAAGTGAGAGATGCAAGGGTTTTATTTGAACAGAGTTACATGTATTTGACAATGCAGGGGGGTGAAAATGACCCTCTTGGCGGTTCTAGTGTTAATAGTGCTTGTTGCACACGCTGTGGTGTCCATAACTCTTTTCATTTATTGTCATTTTTGTTTAATTGTCTGAGTTTTATCACTTTTCTGGTAAGGCAACAATGGAAAAATGTGGTTGTTGTATACGCTATTTATAATGATAGTTGTATGCACAGACTGCACAGTTTTAGCCAATTATTGTTGGTTTGGACATCAGGGCTCTGTGACATGATGTTGTTCCACTAGTGTATAATGACATTTAACGCAATTTTATGTTGTAGCCTTACAGTGTATTTTAACTTAACATAAGTGTCATATATCATATAAGGTTTTTTCTTTACTTCCCTTTATAAAAATGTAATTCAGTAACAGAGTATTGCATTTTTTACGCAAATATGAGTATTTGTCGTTAAAGTCACAGTACTTTTACCTAAGTACAATATTCAAGTAGTAGTCCCATCCCTGCTCATTCCTGCTATTAACAACTTCTGCTGCTGCTATTGTTATCTTTGCTGCTACCTCTCCCGCATTAGCCAGCACAGTAGTCTGTGTTGTCACTTGCTGTTTTTGCTCTCTTCTCTTTTTGATTTAATTGACTTTTCATACAGTAAAAGAAGAATCTACATTGAGAAGGAGATGTGTTAGGAGTCAGGCAGGGAATTTCTTTATCTCAGTCTGCTCCTCTGGGTTACGACTGCTACCCTGTTCCGCCCTTTTACAGGTCCCAGGTAGAGACACTGACAGATGTGTGCAGTAAAACAAATATATCTATATAGCCAGCATGTGCACGTGTAGGGATATGCACATTACTGTGCACAGGCACCAACATACTCACGCACAGGCCACACAAGGCTGGCTGGTGGGCACAGATGTGTGTATGTCTCACCTGAGTCCAATAACGCCACCTCGTTCAGTACCACCATACGGCTTGGTCGGCTCAGTCCTGCATGGTCCCTCTGTCTTTCCCTCTCTGTCTCTCTCTATCTGTCTTTCCCTCTCTGTCTCTCCCCCTCTATCTCTGTCTCTCCCTCTCTCTCTCTCTCTCTCTCTCTCTCTCTCTCTCTCTCTCTCTCTCTCTCTCTCTCTCCCTTTCTGTCTCTGTTTCTCTTGTGCATCTATGGCACTTTGAAGCTTTTCCAGTCATCCTGCCATCCTCACATGCACCCAGGGTCCAATTAGCCCTTCAAACACCCTACAGTCAGCACACAATGCATAACCCTGCACCAGTAATGTAGTCTACATTGTGATGCTTTCATATACAATAGCCTTGGGGGGGCGGGGGCTATGGGATGGATAAAATATGACAAAATCTTTTTTTCTCACTGGTCAGTTTAACATTAAATTTTATTTACAAAGTAGCCACATCTCTGCATGGTTTATGAGCATAAAGCTTTGTCTTTGGACAATTTTGCAAGTGAGCATGACTTTCATGGTGCTCTTTTCCAGGACAAATTAAGAGATATGACTGTAACCGGGCCTTTAGAGATTGCAACTGGGTGAATTAAATGCCTTAATTGCCATTGTTGCCTAGGAACCTTTAAATTTCTAAATTATTGTCTACCATCATCATCAGTCAATATTATGACACGATGAATAATTTAATTCAGTATTCTGTGTTTTCCTCTAAAAATCAATGCCACAACGTTTGAGCAATTTTTAGCTTTTATTTGTCCTCTAAAACTGTCTTTTGCTAAACGATACTGACCCTTTGAATCTTTTAACAGCGCAATCAATAAAGCATGTTTATGCGTGGCTTGCAAAACCATCAGTTTGGGACTTTTGAAAAAATATGCCAGCGGCTGCAGCTTGCTAAGTGCAGAGCGCTAGCACTAAATCTTGGGAGTTAAAGTTTTACTGGGGCGTTATGGGTAAAAATGCCTTGTCAGCCATCTGCCACCTCCTCTCCTGGCAGCCATATTTCCAGGTCTGCGCAAGTCCTGGGAGACAACACTGCATCGCCACCCAGGGCCGAGCGCCACTATTACAGCGCTGCACCAAGAGCTGTGGAGGAGTGAGTAAAAGAGGAAAGAGAAAGACAGTAAAAGTGACATGGAAGCAGACTCACAGACAGACAGAAGACATCTGCAACCTAAGGCAGTTTGATGATGATGACGTACAACATCATCTCTAAAGTGCAATGGATTCCAGGAAATATTTTTGTTTAAACATGTTTTGATAAATTTTTTTATGTTCAAAATTAGTGAGATGACTACTTGTAATGTGATATGGTAGTGACAACCCACCTGACTGCGCTGCTCCCCATCAGCTCTGTGGAGCTTCATAGCAACTTCATTGTTTTAGTTTTTATGGCGCACCCCTTTATTGCTTTGATTAAGTCTCACCTGATGTCATCTGTCATTTCCAGACACACCAGGAAGCAGATTTCAGCAAAAAGCCCTGATAAACCCAATGTATGCACTACCTTCCAACCAAAGCCAAGCAGAAGTTAGCGACTCGCTGTGAACATTGATAATAAAATTGAGGGTGCCGTTGCAAGAGAAAATGGAACTGCGCCTCTGCTACAGTGCTAGTGGCTTTCTGCTTGAATGATGACTGCTGATTTCTTTGCAGCTGTTAATTATTTCTGGACATGACGTCACATTGAATCATTGTCTTCTATTTGTACCAGATCATAGCTAAACAAAAAAAAGTCCACGTAACCAACTACGTGTCGGGTTAAGCAGATAACAAAAACTGCTTGGTTAAGCTTATATAAGATCGTGGGTATTGTTGAAGGAATAGTTTGACAATTTGGCTAAATATGCCTATTTGCTTTCTTGGCGAGAGTTAAAAGAGAATGTCCCTCTCGTGACTGTATGCTATGGAGCTATTGTCAGTGGCCTGGTTATCTTAGCTTAGCACAAAGACTGTAAACAGTGGGAAACAGCTAGCCTGTATCCTTCCAAAAGTAACACATCTAAATCTCTTTGGCTTGGACCTGTTTTAGATTAAAAGAAACTACTGGTTAAAGCTGGGGTTTGAACTTTGGGTTCCCGTCTTAGAGTAACAGGCTTTACTGAGCCCTCAGACTTACATTTTGTGGTTTACCAATGTGAAGATACTTCCTCAATACTACTTGGAAAGGGCAGTAATTACTCTCATGGCCAGAAGAGGTCACTTTTCAGGAAAACGTAAACACAAGTCATTTCAAGTATTCGTATTATACAAAATAATTATTTTTATTTTCTATTACTTATTACATTTTATTTTAGCTTAGTTTAGTGACAGCTTCTATGCAAATCCATCTACATTAACCCATGCTGGTCAAATCTTACCAGAAAGGATTTGTTCATTAATACACATTACCATTTACGTGTATGTGTTTCAGCTGTTTTGTTTAGATTTTCAGAACTGAGAGAAAAACTCATGATTGACACAGTACAAGGAGGCTGAGCATAAACAGTGAGGCTTCCAGCGAGGTTTTAGCCCTCGTGTCTTCCCCAGGTCCCATAATGAACGGTGGCGCTGACCCTGTCAGCCTGACGAGACTGGCAGCTTAATGCATAAGAAAAGGTGGAGGGTGGAGGTATATAAATAAATAAGAGACCTACATCAAGGCCGCCGTTCCATGAGGCCTTGCTAAATGCTAATCCTGGCTGATTAATCGGGCTGTAATTCCGTTGAACCAAAAAGGTTCACTAGTCAATTGTGGAAAATTAGCCCTTTCTCACGTATGCCATCACATTTAGTGATGGCAGGGCAGCACATTACAGACCTGATTCAAGGTCGTAGACCACAGCTTGGTGCACACAGTACATTTGGGCAGATGCAGCTTGGCATCACGTTTATCTCTCAGTGATCCACTCACTCATTTGTTTCATAGATAACATTTAGATGACACCGTATCCATTGGCTTTCTGTTTTTGTGTTTTGAGTGCTTTGAAACTGAAGAAAATGTTTTAACTGCGAAGTGCAGATCAAAACAGAGCTTAAAGCACACACTTCTCTTTCTTATAAAAACAGTGGAATTGATTCTCTGTTTTGTCAAGAGCTGGTTTTGGAGACATTCATATCGTACGTAATTGCCTCCACACTACATAAAAATGTCAATACGAATTTCTATCAACATTTTGTTTTAGAGGCAAAACATCTTGGAACATTTTTTTTTTCTTGGGGTTGTATAACTTTTATGTTTGTTTTTTTGCGGAAATATTTGATCATGCACAATTTATTATTGTAAATAAATATAATTTATAAAAATCACAACATATAACAAATTAAATTATTTAATTTAAAAAAAGGTGTTGCATTTTGCTGAAATAAAAATAAAAAGCTTAAAAAGTGCACGTGTAAAAATATTTCTCTGAAAACAATTGTGTGTATTGAAACAAGTAAAATGACATCAAGACCAGCACTTTTTCTGTGTATGCATGTGAGTTTACCCATCCAACTACAAGTCCCTACCACACAACACATGTCGCTCCACCCTTTGATATCCCACAATCCCCACACACTAACCCAACCCAACCTAGTATAGTGGAGAATTAAAGAGCTATGCACTCATAAATCAGCAGGCCCACTGATCTTTCCTATTCCTTGGGACAGACAGACAGACAGATAGACAGACAGACAGATAGGGGTGGTGGAGGAGGAGAGACACAAAAGGGAGGTGGTTTCAAACTTCCTAAGGGTGATCTACGGCTTGTAAGTTAGGACGACAGAAAGAGAGGGAAAACACCTATCCACATGGTGTTTGTACAAGCCATAATGAGTGGAGGAGAGCAGGAAACAGTGAATGCATGTTATTACTGGTGATACTGTACTTCAAGTGAAAACGCTCTTTATAATGCATGTAGCATGTGATTACTGGAGGTATTCAAAGTGGATGACAGAGGAGCTGTCGAGCAAGAGATACAGAGGCAGGCCAAAGAGGAGGTGTGTAGATGTGGTGAGGGAGGACATGCAGGTGATTGACGTAACAGAGGAAGATGCAGAAGGACAGGAAGAGACGGAAACAGATGGACTCTTAAATTACTTCAAACTTGACTTGCACTTTTATAGAAACACTTGAGAATGACTTGATATGGACTTCATCTTGGACTCAAAATGATTCACAAATTGACATGGACTTGTCTTGAATGACTTGAAACTTGATTTAGAATCGTGCCGAAAGACCTGACCAAACTTGAGACTTGACTTTCATTACAGGAGACTTGTCTCAAAACAGCAAAATTAATGTGACGTCTGAGTTTCTGTTGGGTGGTGTTTCTATATCTCCCCTTTTCTGTGCTCATGCTAAGCACCTAATTAGTTTCTCTTTATTCCAACGCTATCCATAAATATAAACGTTGCAGGTTATGACTTTAAAGCACCTCGCTGACCATGCATACGCCTCCTCTCTTCTGAAACAAATATCATCTGCCTCGTTTGCCAAAAACAGCCTTGTCCGTCCACTTGTCTTCGAATGTGTCTGACAGTGAAGGAGAATTAGCGCCGTCTTGTTCTCTTGCTCTTGTCTGTCTACTGCTGGGGCTGTGAGCTGACAGCACAGCAGCCTGGTACATGACATGTATGCATTCCTAGTTGCTCCACTGTTATTAGCACAATGCAAGGTAGCTGGCGTCAGCCTTGTAGGGTAACGCTCTGTTCACTTCCAGTATAGCTGACAGAAAGCTTCTGGATGTACGTATGGTGGGGGAGACTGGGGGGGGGGACAAGGCAGAAAACAAGAAAAGAGCCAGGAGGAGAGAGGAAAGAGAATAGGAAAGAAAAGGAAAGGAAAGGAAAGGACAGAGTGGGATGGACAGCTTACAGGGTTAATGGGATGGGAGAGTCACACAGATGATTGATGGAAGAATATTGAGACAGAACAAACTGAGCGACAGACGAGGGGAGGGCCGTCGCATGCTTCTTGTCATATGTCCGATAATTAAAAATCTGATTTATTGGCACGTGTCAACACACTGTCGCTCCCTTCGTCTCTACATCCCTCCACATTAACCTTTCCCCAGGCTAAAGTTTACTTGACAAGGGGAGATGATGGGAAACAGAGGCCAATGTCTTCTCGTGCCTGTGTTACCCTCTTCCACCATCCTCCATCTCCCTTTGTTGTTGTAAAGCTGCTACCGTGGCAACCAGTGCAGGCGGGAAGCAGGTCACTTCTGATGCTTGCCCAGCTGGCAAGGATAATGAGGGGAGAGAGAGGGCGACGTTAAAGTGTCAGGCTGGTTTATGTATGTATGGTTTGGGGTAGAACAGTGTCTTGAATGCAATTAAATGTGTTATTCGACTATTATTGACTTGATACTACTTGTAAGTTCTGAGTTAATATATATATATACACAGATGTGCCCTCTAAACTACACATCATGACTTCATCAGCACCCAATAGAGAGAACACTTAATGTTATGGTAAATGTTCTGCATTTATAAAGCGCTTTTCCAATCTTTGCGATCACTCAAAGCGCTTTACAACACATCAGCAATCACACACCTTCACACAGAGTCAGACGCTACTGGACAAGGTGCCACACATCATCAATGATAACCATTCACACACTGTCCATCAGGAGCAATTTTGGTTTCAGTATCTTGCCCAAGGACACTTTGACAAGCTGACTGCAGAGGCTGGGGATCAAACCTCTGACCCTCCAACTGGTGGACAACCTCCTCCTCCTGAGCCACTTATGGCTGTTATTTGTGCATTTACCAGTCAGAATGCTGTTGTTTGCCTTCTTTTTACAGCTGCGAGTTATGTTATCAGCCTATTAACTCCAGCAAGAAACTCCATACAGGGTGGAGGTCTGGGTCTGTGGATGGGAAACAAAACAAAGGACTTCCACACCAGAGACCAGGGCTTGTGTCCCACGTGAAACCAACAACATGTTGTTGTCTTTGTGTTCACGCAATGTTCACAAGTAGATGTGTTGTCTAAAGCTCAATAAGTTATTTTGTTTTTGTTCCAAATGTTACATTTCACTTGCATTTTTACAACATAGTAGGTGCAGCGATAACCATTGATAGCGCCTAACAGGCTGATACCATTCGAAATGGGTGAATGTTTCACCATGATTTTCCACTTATATTTCAATTAAAATGCATCCGACCGCCTTCTTTTCCACATAATGCTGCCCTCAACAGAATTTGACCCACTCAATATGTAATATTTATTTTACCTTACACACTTCTGTAGCCAAATCTATCGTCATGGTTTCATGTATTGTTTTCAATCTCTATTTCGTTAAATGCAGAGGCTTTACAAAAAGCTCCAAATAAATCCATGAAACTGAAGGGTTTCCACAATTACAGGAATTCAGAGCCAATAAACTGTTACATTTTCTCTAATCAGCCTACAGTCTTTCTTACCTATTCTCAAATTACTCCTTGATGGTTGCCAAATGAATTGTGCAGCCAACCACCACATAAATGCACGCCGTTAAGCACTTAAGAATTTTGTGATTCCCATTAGCATTCTTCCCCCGTACAAGCTAATTGGGTTTTCCATTAGAATACACTGGGTCTGGTGGTAATGAGTAGAAATGGTAGTGGCACAAAAAGGCTTTTTGCCGGAAATTACTTAATGCAGTAATTTTCCGAGCACTTTTACAAAGACTGATTGTTATGAAGATGAATTCATAGACAGCATCAAACCAGAGAAATGTGAGTTAGGGGGCGCGGCCACTGATGTCTGTGTTTGCAACAGTTTCCGGTACCACTGTGATGTTTTAACGGATTTCACAAAGGAGAAATTTTTCTAAATCTTTTGGTGGTACCTGAAGTTTCAAGTCCACAGTGACAGCAGACTTGCTGTTTAGTGGCAACCTATGTTCTCCCTCCTTCATTCTCTTTCTCGCTCTCTCTCGCACACACACACACACACACACACACACAAACGCGCACACACACACACACACACACACACATACACGCGCATGGCCGGACCTGCACAGTGTGATGAAATGACAGGAAGCTCTGGGCTGTCTCTGTTCCTCACTGATGTGGGAGAGAGAATGTTGGATTGTGTACGTGTGTGTGTGTGTGTGTGTGTGTGTGTGTGTGTGTGTGTGTGTGTGCGTGTGAGCGCTGAGGCCTGGGCAGATGACACTTCCATGGCCCAGTGAGACAGGCACAGCTAGACAGGCGTCAGAAAACACTCAGTCCCCTTCAGCGTCTGCAAACACTTGACACACACACACACA
>CALSCE010010660.1:3636411-3651275 GCA_943593645.1 Bovichtus variegatus
ACACACACACACACACACACACACACACACACACACACACACACACAGAGATAGCTTGTTCTGCAGCTGGAGAGAGACACGTTTAAATGACTTGGATTAGAATCAAGAGTTAAAATCGTCTGCTTCTCTTCCTCACTTGTGCCGCATTTCTTTAATATTTTGTTGCGACTGATATGTAACTTACATTATGTTAGTGGAAGTCTGAGTTTATGTATGATGTTAAGATATCATCCAGAAAAGCAATTCTGGGTTTGAAGAAACAGTGGCAGTTTTCCCTTGTTTGAATATGAAAGAAGACATCTCCTACAGCGTGCTGCTGCCAACATACTAATAATCTTGTTTGCCACAAAAGAAGACTTCATTGACCCGGCGGCACTACCTGGATTACTTAAAGAGAGAGAAAGGCCCTCGCTGATAGAAGCTGGTCTAACCTCTGACCCTCTAAGTGGGAGCAAGTCTGGGTCAGGAGGATCCACCGCAGATCAGGGAACAATAGCAAACACTTAGGCCTCTCGTAAAAAAAGACACGAGATGATGTGTAGCGATGTTTTTTTAGAGGCCAATTAAGGTAGGTCAGTATTATAAAGACGTTATGTGTTGGACATTTTAAGGCATCTTACAGGCAACCTTAGCACATGATCATGATAATCAGATGTTGTATGGGTTGCTGAAACACACAATGTTCAGTGCGGACACATACGTCGTCATTCAGACTATTGAGAATAGGAAAATCTGAGAATATGGCACGAAACGTGTTTACTCATAGCCAATGATGATGCAGACAGGATGAATAATTTGGCCAGTGAATGCAAAGCCATGAACCAAACACATTACATCGATCTATCCATATATTACCTAATAGTCAGTCAACAGAATACTGACACAAGAATTATGATAACTCATATGTTTAATCATTTATCAATATATTATTAATATTATTGTTTTTATTATTGTTGTTGTTATGACATATATTTTGTTATTAATGTGCTTTTTTAACAACTACGATTTGCTCACTCTTGCCTCTTTTTTCCAACTGGTTTGCATATTTATAATAGCAATCTATCTATTGATTTTCTTTGAAATTATATTGTGTGCAGTGTCTCCGTGTGTTGTGTCCGAAACTTAAGATCTTGTTACATTTCTCTCCATTTGGTGATTCTATGATTCTGGCTGCCTGTTTGAATTCAGCAAAGGCATAGGGGACACACTGTAATTTATGGTTCCCATCTTGCCTCTGATGAAAAATAATCAAATCCAAATAAAATGCAAAGAGGAGGAAGTGATTATCTAAATGACGGCTGCCAGGTTTGGGGAGTTTCATCTGACAGCTGAGCGCACTGTCTTTATGGACAACTAGAGGATGGAGGGGGGAGGAGGGAGGAGGAGGGGGGGGGGGACACAGGCACAAAGGGGTGGTTTAAGGGGTAAAATGGTGAAGGGAATAGGGGTGGGGCGCTCTCACATTTGGGCACTTTACAAGAGGAAAAGATCAATTCCGAACACACACAGACACACACACACACAAACACACACATACACACAAAGGCGCGCTGACAGCCTGAGACAGAGCATGACATTTAAAAGGAAAAAGCTGACATTGACTCCATCACTGTCACCCCGACTGCCATAAAGCAGCTGCAAATATTAAAACATTTTTCATCTGTGCCGCTCGGGGTTATTGGCACCAGAAATTGTTTTCCTCTCCGTCTGCTGCTGGCCTGCTCTGCCGCAGCCCTCCCCTGAGACCCTCGCCTGTTACCGCCGCCTCACAACATATTGGCAGTTGATGTGAAGCTATCCATGTACACTTGCCACTCACAGAGTCTTTATCGCCTTCCAGTCTCCCTCTGCAGCAAAAACCCTCCCCATCCTCTCTCCCTCCCTCCTCCCCTTATACACACTCACACATAGCAAAGGGAGAAAAGCACACACACATGCACTTCTGTACACTCATTCTCTGGTCTCTGGAATAAATAGTCAGACAATAAAAGTAACGTTGAATCACTCTGATAAGAAGCAGTTTTGTGTGTGTGCGCGTGTGCGTGTGTGTGTGTGTTGTGGACATGCATGTGTTTGTGATGGTGCCGTTGATAAATACCACTTTTCCTGCCATCAGCATAATCCCTCAACAATCTGACTGATTACTTTTCCATACAGTTGAGCCTCCTGTCTGTCTTCCACCGATGCATTTTGTACACAGCTGATTTCCCCTGCAAAGATCTTTCATTCATTAATTTTCTCTACATGTCAACATCAGCTCAGCATCTCTGGGTTTTGTTTTTAAGTTGTTTTTTTGTTTTTTTTGCATGCCGTGCAATCTAGCGAGCTTTAAGATGCTGATTGCCCCCGGTCTGGTCAGCATATGGTGTACATTTAAATATGGTTGGGCTGTGCTCAAATTATTTGTCCTGACACTTGAAAAAGCCTCCAATAAAGACTCATCACTTGTCACATGAGTCAAGTGTGCCCCATGTTTCCAAATGTATTCAAATGTATTTGGTTTGATTGGTCTGTAAATAGAATGGCATTGTGTGTTTTCTTTGGAATTCAATTTCGTTATTTTGGAGGAAATCGTGAAAAACATATCACTGTCTCTCTTTTTCCTTCTTGTCTGGGTTCCATGACAGGTTTTGTATTATGAAACACACCTGAGTACAAAGCAAGTTGCCCCTCATTTGCATCAAATAGATGGATACAGTAATGGTAAAACCACAACACAGATTCCTGATGTGTTTCTCCATCAAAACAGAAGATCTTGGGGGAAAAAAGTCACTGCTCTTACATGATTAATTAATTTAATAATTGAATTAATTGGATAAATGTATTTAATTTAATGGACTGTGGCATACAATATGGTAATGCATTAGTAAACCTAATATGACATTACTTAAAAAAAATAATAAAAAATGAAATCCCACTTTTTGTGTCAGGAAATATTATGATAGTATAATAAAACTACAGCTGTTATGGGGATGGTTTGTTTGGACGATAAAACGGACATATTTGTGGAAACAGCGTCTTAGCCTTAAGCCTCTGTGGTGGCTTCAATGGTGACTGCAGAATGTCATATTATAGACTGTAGAAACTTGGAAAAAAAGTAGTTTTTCTATCAAGTCAGCGTTGCATTAGCTATCTGTCTATTTAACTGTCTTCTTAAATGTACAAAGTGAGGTTATTTACTCCATTACTACATTTTGGTGGCTTTTTCTGCCAGAAAAAACATGTTTTGGGTGCACCACAAGACAAACCCAGTAATGACCTTTATTATTATGTACATTACAGTGTTGTTATGGTACTCAGGCTTCCTTTCCCAGTCCAAAGACATGTAATTTTGGCAGAATTGGCACCTCTAAATTGCGTGTGAATGGTTGTCCTTCTCCCTATCCCTTTTTTACACAGAGATTCTGCAACACTCCGAAAACTCTTGTGAGACTCGCTTCCCGACAACCTATTCTAACCTTAAACACTCGAGGTCAATGCCTAACCTTAACCGTCTTGCAAGAGTTTTGCAAATTCAGGGTTACCATCTCGACATTCTTTTACACTGAACCAAGCAACGTCGGTGTAATGCTGCCCTAGTGAGTGACTTTATATTGTGAAGGAGGCGTGACCTGATTGGTGTCTAGTGTGTTCGTGTGCGTGTAGTTCCGCCTTGCTGTCTCTCACACAGGCGGTGATTCGGCTCCATGATTACCTCCCCTTAGCAGCTGAGCAACAGAACAGCGAGGCGGAATAACAGCGCGATAGTCCTGCCTTGAACAGCCTGTGTGAAAGGGGGCTCATGTGTCAGCCCTGTCATAAACTGGCGACCTGTCCAGAGGGTACCCCGCCTCTAGCCCAATGTCAGCTGGGATTGCCTCTGGCCCCCTCCACCACCCTTCATGATAAGCAAGTATAGGTAATGGAAGGATGGATCTATCAGAGAAAAAAACCCTTTCCTTAATGGAAATGGAAAATTGGGCTTTTCTTATGACAACTGGGTAGGCTGATATCCAATGTTCCAATGTCATATTCTAAGTCTTTCCTGAAAAATGTGATATGATGATGATAATACTTTATTGTCAGATCAACAAAGTATTGTACAAATGTACAAAAGTACAAAATGATTTCTCCCTATTGGCAGTTTCAAAGAAAATACAATTGCTAGACTCAGTAAATATTAACCAATGTTTTGAAATGCACATTTTTCCTCGGTGTAGCTGTACAAAGCCGTAAAGCCTAATCAAGTATGTACAGGCCGACAATGACTTTCCCCTACAACTCACGTCACCCTTGACCAAATGAGGGGCAGAGCTAGCATGGCTGTTTCTTTAGCCCCACAGGCTGTTTCTTTAGGGCTGTGGAAGATATTTGCCACTAATGCTCGCCAATGAGTGGCCCAAATGGTCTTATTACAGCAGCTCGCACAGCTCGCGCTATACATCAGGTAGGAACACACGGCAAAATGGAGACCCTGATTGTTCTGGGAGCAACAGCGCTCATTACTCAACACGCCTTGCCCTCCCTCGTTACAAGCAAGTCTCTTTTTTCTTTCTTTTTCCTCAACCTCTCCCATCTCACTTCCTCTTCATCTGCCTTTACTTCAATCCTCTCAAAATAGTCAGCAGCAGCAAAATGAAAATGAATCCACCATTTCACACTTTACATATTTGATAGAAGTGTTCCATTGATGGGAAGCTTAAGATGTCTCATCACTGTTGGGTAAAAAACACCTTTAAAAATACATTTTAATGTCGATTGTGTGCAGCTTAATCCACCGTGAACATTCTCTTTTATTTGTGGTATTCCCCCCAGTTTGTGTGTGCATGTGTGCGTGTCCTCAGCCTGGTGAACTCTGGTTGACATGTAGTGGGGGGCACAGCCAGGTCAGTTATCTATTGGTCAAGATAAATAGCGGCCAACACCAATCACATTACACGCATCCGCCAGCCTTGTTAGTGCAGTAATCACTCATTGTTAGAGACCTATCCTCAGGCTTATCACAAGATGCCCTTTAAGACTATTTGTACAACATCTATCCCTGCTTCACATGCATATTTCTACCTATGATGTCTGTCTGTCTGTGTGTCTATCTATCTATCATCTGGGATGTGTGCTTATTTACAGTTCCTTTCTGTCTGCATGTTTGAAGGATATTCCATTGCTAAAGTTGATTTCGACTCACTCATTTATATGCTCGCATACACTCACTGCTGTCAGCCGTCTCCTCAGCCATCTGCTAGCTCTGCTACATCCGATGAGCTGTCAATCAATCACGGCCAGAAACAATAGACAGGGAATAAACAAGACAGACATAGAGAGAATCCATATATACGCATGTTCTTTAAAGCATATACCGTATTATGTGCTACGCCATAATTACTCCATCTATGGGAATAATCCTAAATGCAGAATGTGATAAGCAGTGCAATGATGTTGATGCAGCGAGACGAAAGTAGAAACCTACAAAAGTAAGAGTGAGCAAGGATTATATTTTCTTCAATGGATGTATAGTGTTTAAACCCTGCATAAGCTTATGATGGACAATGTTGGCCTTTAAGTTAATTTGGGTAAATAGACAAAATACACAGGAAACTTGATAAAAATTTCATATGAGAACAAAGATATTAGCCAATAAACCAAACACACACATCCATGGATGGGATAACCACACTCACAAGCACACACAAACAAATGTCCAAAACTCAATCACCAGAGGTCGTGTTAGTGAGTGGGGGAACAGATTCGATTAGCGCTGTATTAGATACGGGAAATGATTTCTGTCAAAGCCATCTTTACTGCAATTATGATATGATAATTATGTGTTTCATCATTTATGTGGGATAGATACAAGGCTGGTGGCTTCTGGTTGAAAACACCAAGTGGATAGACAGAGAGGTAGAGGGAAGGCACAATGCTGGGCAGATTAACATTACAGAGATTACAAAATGAAAGAGGAGAGGAATATAAAGCATGTGAGGGTTCTCAAGTTCAATAAAGATGTGGAATACAACAACACAAACTAGGGAAACATCATCTCTCACACACAAAATTATAATAGGCCTCATTAAATTATCCTTGTTTTATTGCATCTCCCCTTTGTATGAGACTTATGAGGCTTATGGTATTTTTTTTTATAACAGTGTTACAAATGTGTTGTTCCTAAATCCTACATGACCAACTTGGTTGGTTAGTAAATGTCTAGCATATTTTTTATCGTCTTGAGGGACATTAATCTGCTCCTTCGAACTATGCTGTTAATCAACTGACGCTTTGTAACTTCATAACCCTCTATTTCCTGCAAAAATGAAAAAAAACTACTTTTTGGATTTATGTATCAGGTCTGCATTAGTACATACTGCTTCCAGAAAATAGCCAAAATCTAAAATACATCTTTTTCCTCTTACCTGTAGTGCAATTATTTATCAGTTTTGATGTGAGTTGGCGAGTGTTGAAGAGAGATAGATATGTCTACCTTTTCTCGAATATAATAATATAATGGAACTACTGTATATGGAACTTTATGGCACTCGGCATGTGGTGCTCAAAGCTCCAAAAAACACGTTTGAAAAACACAAAGGAAAATAACCCATGACCTGGTTACTCAAAACAAGCCACAGAGCTTGTTGTGAGCAGTTTCACGCAGCAACTATTTTCTTCCTACCGTATTCTTGCGCAGAAGGAAGTGCGCATCTACTCATGGACAAAAAATCTCTCCTGAGCTCACCTGAGCTAGCTAACGTCACCGCTCAGCCGAGGAGGACGCCATTAATCTTTACATCCAGCACTTTCACAGGCACAAGCCTCTTGTCTGCGAGTAGATGCGCACTTACTTCGGCGCGTTGATACGCGACAAAGAAAAAAGGTTCATACATGAAGCTGCTCACCGGGTCCAACTTGATTTGGGAAAGACCTGTAAAAAAACAGCTTTTGGCTGAGAGAAGTTGGACGTGAACCTTAGTAGAGTAGTATGCTACAGAAACCTGTACATTATTTAGCCTCCCATAGATGGAGAATTGTAGGTCAATGTATGTAACAATGTCTAAGGGCAGAGAAAAATAATAAGGAACCTTCTTGTTGTGTGCAATACACTACTCATCATAACATGCACTAAACACAGCAATGCACAGTGTCTCGCCTGAAGCAATTGAACTAAAGTCTGCACACTGACAGTCTTTGACAGCAATCAAAACAGACAGCAATGAGAGCTACAGTGACATGTTCTTCTCATAATCCATTGAAATAAGGTTGGTGGAGACACAAACATACCTGCCCCATGCACAAGCCTGCTTTCACACACACACACACACAAACACACATCTTGTCATTCTGCATTGGAGCTTCCAGTTTGCCTCTCGTTCTAGCCCTCATCTTCAATGTTAGCAGTATGAGAGTCCCATGCCACCTTAACATAGCTAAACTCACGGTGGGCCATCGGCATCTGACAACCGAGCCTCTCTGCGGAGTTCACCAGTGGTTTAGGGAGCTGTATATTCCAATTAGCTGGCAGGATCCCGGAGCTAAGGATAGTATAAAGAGGGAGTCACATTCAATTACAGTCGGTGTCCACTGTGGATTTCTGTGTTTTTTACCTGTCCTCATGCATAAAGTAAATACCACCGTTCCCATGTGCTCTGGTGTCAGAATGTGTGCGCATGTCGGTGTGTGTGTGTGTGTGTGTGTGTGTGAGGGGGTGGTTAGGCTGGATAACTGAGCATCTATGTCTATGTGTGTTTATGTGCATGTGTTTATATGTGTGTAGTTAATGGCTCCTCATCACAGCAACATCATTTACATTAAAAACAATGCCAGTTATGTGCGTGAGATCCGTGCTTGACAGTCTATTTACAGAAATGCCAACAGCTTGTGAATGATGGTCAGCAAGCTGTCCTACATAACTCCAGCTTAAGGCAAATAAAAACATGGAAAATATGGTAATTTATTCAAGTTGAGGCAAAAAAGAAATACAATAAATGCCATATTTGCACCCATATATCATTATATGACTTCCCTTTTGATTTCCTCATTTTCTCTGACTTATTATCATATGAAAATAATAAGTAATTTATTTTTAAGCGGCTGCAGCTTGCGTTCCTTTGCTATATTCTTTACACATCAGAAATCGTTTGATGTGTTTTTTTGAAATGCGTTCCTTGAAGAAAACAAAGGCGTGCATAAATTAGCAGCTAGGACTGCAATTAGACAGTCACAGTGATTGGAAAAAAATCTTTTTCCCGTGGTTGGCCTGCTTAAGGCCTCCTCAACCACGCAGCCCCCAGTGAGAATACGATGCCGATAACAACAAAAATATAAAAATTTAAAAAGCACATTATTTTGACCAGCTGGAATAAAACTGAACATAATCATCAATTATTATGTTGTGGCTGACACACCAAAGCACTTGCCGGTTGTCAGGGGCTTTGAGTGGCTTTCTTTTTAGCCCCCCAATTTTATTTTTTTCCGTCTATATAAAAGTCTGCATATAATTTGGTTAGTTTGCCCTGGTTTGTGTCATAGTCTTGGCTTGACAGTGCAAGATCAACATGGTAGGTTTTTAAAAAGTTGTTAATCAGTTGAGATCTCAGTTCTCAGTCGACATTATGGACTTGTGACACCAAGAATGTATTATGTTAACAGCTTTATTTCAGCTGCAGAGCACCACTAGTATTATGCAAAGTAAGAAGGCAAGTGTTAGCTTTAGTCAACGCTTGTACATGTGCTTAATGAACGTTGAATGTTGCTACAGGTAGCATGGGTTTATGTATGTAATGGCCAACATGGGAAACGTCTCAGCTAACCAAAACAGAAAAAAACAAACATTAATTTAGGTTTAGAACCTTTAAGTAGCTGTCATGTCCATATTGTATCTTCAGTTACTTCTTTTTGTGGCGTTTAGCAAATATCAATGTGTCAATGCTAATGTTGTGTAAAAAAATGTTTGTGAGGATATATATAAGTGTGTTTAGCATGCGCTATGTTATAGAACTGTCCTCATGCTAACACTTTACCTTGTTTTTGGACAATGCTAGTGATGCTGAACTGAACAAAAGTTTTAGAATGGAAGTAAGCAAATCTACATTTCTACAAAAAAAATGTTATCATCACTAAACGGGGTAGTCTGGGTGGCTAAACATTGTAAACTCCCAACCTGATGTTTCTAGCTGCTACAAAGAAATCAGTGTTTAAGTATTATCCATGGTGGCTGTTTGTTTTCTGGAACTTTACTGTTGAAGAGTCTACTTTACTCTTTTAACAGAAATGTTGTTCTCAATCATGGATTCATGAATTCTGATCATCATGTCAAACAGAACACCACCTAAATTAAGAATTACAATATGTTTTTTCAATGGCCTAGGAAAGTTAAATAAATATCTGTGAACATGAGATTCTATCTTTCAAAGCCGGAAACTAGAGAAGTAAGTATCACACTTGTGATGTCATCAAGTAGAAAGTCTGGAGCTGCTCCATAGACAATGAATGGGAGAGTGATTTTGTGGATCCAGTTTTAGTTTTTTCTTATTAAACCAAAAAGGAGTGAATTATTCTATTATAGTGCTCTCTCTTCTGAAACAAAAAATTTACCCATATACTCAGAACATTCCCCTGAGTGCCTTTCAGTTTATATTTTTAAAATCTTACCCAAGTCTTACCCAAATCGTTTAAGGAGCAGTTGCAGACTTTATACTTGATTACAACAAAACTTTGATTTTCTTGTACTCAAGTTTTTTGATTTGGGAACAAGTTATTCATGTTTACTAATAATTTGGACTGTCTTAGGCCATATGAATAAAATGTCTATATTTTGAAAATGGGCGTAGTTCCCATTTAAGCTTTCAATATGAAACAGCTGTGACTTAAAAGTTCCTGTACATTTTACAAGGAAAGCCTTTACAGGGAAGTGAAGCCATTATGACCTCTGAACTGTTTAAATGCATTTTTTGTGAAAAAGATAGAGGAAGTGTTAAGTCAGCCAAATCAGCAGTTCAAAACACAAGGACTTCTAACTCAATAGTGATCAAAAAATACCCGAAAAATTGGAAAAAGAGCATATCTCAAATAAACAGCCAAATAAGTCTCCTTGTAAATTCTAAAATAAAAAAGTGGTATCGTGGTCCCCCATTTATAATTGAACCCCAAATTGCTCCCAATGGTCAGGCAAGCACCTTATGCCATGCAGCCATTAACCATTAAAGACTTTAAGTTTATCTTATTTGAATATAATTTATTTGAAACCATTTTCCAAGTGAAGCAGCTTGTATTAATTGTTGAAATCTCAGACATGTTTGTATTTTTTGCAGATATTTCTTAATTGGGACTGCCCTGCAAACTGCATTGGCTACTGTGGCATTAACCACCCTACACTACAATTGTCTGTGAGCCAGTAAGGATAGATTTCTCGAGAATTATATCCACCCATCAAACTCTAAAAAGACATTCCTGTTTCTGTCCTTTTGCCTTTTGTTCGCCTTTTTCCATGGCTTCCAAACATGGCCATGTCCATGCTTCTCAATCTGCTGCTGAACTTGGAGCAAAAACAGTCTAATTCACAGGGAAAACTTTCCCTTCTCCGATACGTTGATTTGATATACTCCAATAGAGCCTTTCTCCCAGACACCATCAATTGTCTATAGATTTTTCTTAGCCCTCGGAAGAGAAACAAAAGCAGGCCCTGAGAAGCCTCGAGCCTAAGAGGCTTTATTGATATCGATGTTGGCGAAATATCGCCCATTTTCACCAGGGGATCAATCAGCCCGTCACCGCTTTCTTTACGAGCTGCAGCCTCTCTGCTTGTGGGACTGCAATATGTGTGTCTGTGCTTGTGTCCATGAGATAGAGAGATAGACACAGAGAGAAACAGATGGATATTTTCATAGTTAGACGGATGAATAGACAGATAGATAGATAGATAGAAAGATATGTCTTTTATCTGTTGAGCAATGAAAATGGTGGAAAGGGTTAATATCGGGTTTAATAGTCCCACTATTTTACTAACACTCTGTGAATGTCCCTCTGTATTCTCCCCAAGCATACAGGATAATAACATCTCTTTCACAGTCCCTGTCTGGAGTCTGAAGTGTACTGTCCACCAAAGACGATCTGCATATCATAATTTAGAGAAAACCTGAGCAAATCCTTTTTTTTCCATTTGGTTAGCTGCCTCCCTTATCTGAGGAGCTTAGTGGACGGTTTATAATTCAATTACAGAATTGGATATATTACATTGAAGTAGTTCAGGTTAAGCACTAAAGATGAAAGCCTTGGATTCCTACAAATAAATTGAGACGAGTGATCACTGTGATCTGCCGTGTAGTATATCGTGGTCGTCCTGGTTGAAGTAACAAATTACATTCACTCTCGTAACAAAGTTGCTTTATTGTGTGCTTTTTTGCAGATTTAAAAAAATCAATACTGGTACTTATGCATCTAAGAAAAAAAGTCACATGAAAAAGTCCTGATAAACTGTTCCATGTCCAGCGAAATGCCTCTCTGCATTGACATTCTGTAAAGGATGCATGCTGTGTATGTATACAGTTGTTTACATTCACCGGCATGTCATTGGAGTGTCAGTTTGTGAAAAGTACAAATGCACCACCCAGCGAGCACTAGGGCTGCAACTAATGATTCATTGTCTATTATCTGTCAATTCTGTTATTGACTAATCAATTAGTTGTTTGGTCTATAAATTGTCAGATAACAGTGAAAAATCTCCCAAAGCCCAAAATGACATCAGGACGATACATATATTCACATTCAAGAAGCCTGAATCAGAGAATTTAGATTTTTTTTTCTTAAAAAGTTACTCAAACTGATTATTTGATTGATAAAATAGTTGGCCATTAATTTAATAGTTGATAACTAATTGATAATCAACCCCAAATCAAACACACTCACAGTGTTGCATGACAGGTGCATGCTGGGTCTGCCAAAAAATGGTCTTGGTTGATCCTCCAGAGTGATTACATTCACGGGGGACCTTCAGTCAAGCGTGTGAGACCTTTACGATGTTACTGACTGGTAATCCCTAATGCAGCTGTAATTGCAGAGCGGTCATTCAACTCAAAACCTTTGAGAACTATTTGAGAAGCTTAGCGGGACAGGAGTGCTTGTGTGGACTGGTTATATTATGCATTGGTAAGGAAAGAGCAAATAAGTTGTACTTCGAGCAAATTATGGAGGACCTTGCGGAGAACATGACGCGACTATCGCCTGAGTCAAGTAGTTGTCAAGAGTTGTCAAGCTGTGCGCCAGAACCAAGGAGGACTAATAACAACAATTGCGACCGCTAAGATAGACGCAGTGTTATCAATATCTCCCAACATCGTACTTTGTTTTTACTTCACTCTGCTCCACTCTGTAAACACCGACAAAAAACAGTATATTGGCATGGCTATGCATCGGTGTCGACTTAAAATGACAATAGATTCAGGTGGATACGTTGGTCTCTATGGTCATAGGGTTAGGGTCATTGGTAGAGTTCTTCGGATGTTCGGAGTTGGAATGTAATGACTTGACAATTCTGTCTGATATCAGGCAAAATTTCATCGTCTTGTCTGGTTAATGCTAGTAAGGCTACACTAAGTAGGGTAGTTGTATATTTATTATGGATGACCTATTGTATGCACAGGATGTAAAGTGCCCATCTATAGGAAGTGAAATCATTGTTGGTTTCAACATCACTCCCGGGGACAGTGTGTTCTGCTAATGTATACGTTGACATGTTAATGCACTTGATTTTGTAGCCGAATGGTGTTAAGTAATTTAAGAGTTCCTGTATATAACATTAACATCATTATATTACATAATAGCATGTATTTAAAGTAAAAAGCTCTTTTACTTGAGTAAGTTATTCAAGTACTTTTCCAATAATAATTCAACTAGAACATGATTCATGTGTTTAAGAAACGACACGCCTACATGTAGGTGGATGGTGTAGCCAAGTTACTACATTAGCTTGGAGCAATATCAAGGAGAACAATGTTGATCTGATGAAAACAAAATAGTTTCACTTAAATTAATTAATACAGATACCAGTGAAAAGATTCTTGTAAATTACACTATACATTATTATTATCATTATTATTATATAGTATATTACACTACACAAAAACCTTTGTTAATTTCCCTTAAGGGAGGATGTCCAATGTAAAACCCAGATCACTATTTAGGTATTACAACTGAATGCATTCCTATAACGTTATTATTAACCATCAAAGCTGTTCTAGGCCCTTATTCCACAAAACATATCCCCCCTGGTTAAACACAATGCATAGTGAGTGAGAAAAAGGTCAAAATACATAATAAAATCAATTTAATTGTGTCCTCTTATATTTGATATCTTGTGAATCTTTAATATCTTGTCTTAATGCCTTTGTCTTAATGTCTTTTGTGTCTCATCAGAAATATGATTGTGCGTGTCTTAAGTGTAAAATAAAATAGAGGATAAACATACGCAAAAAAGAGAATAAAACTGATAAAATAGTGGAAATAAAAATGACAGTGACAGATAAGAATAGATAGTTAAGTTGATTTGAGTTGGAGCAGACCGCAGGTCTTCTGGAAGTTTATTGCAGCTTTGTGGTGAATAAAAACGTTGGTTTGGTTTTAACTCTGGGGAAAGAAACCTGTCCCTCTGGGTGGCCTGGATGCTTCCGAACTGAGCAGCACAACAGAAATGTATTTTGGCCCTAAACCATTCAAGTACTTTGTTAACCAACAGTAGTATTTTAAAATCAATTATTTGACACACAGGAAGCCAGTGTAAAGATCTGAGAGCCGGAGCGATGTGACCCACTCTCCTGGTCTTAATGACTTGTCTCTCAGCAGTGTTCTGAATCGGATGCAGCTGTCTGGTCTGAGACCTGCAAAGACAGTCATCGAGCTCACTGAAGATAGAAACACGCTTTTCTAAATACCGCTGAGACAAAGAAGTCCTTAAATACTTGATATATTCTTATTATGATAGTGGGCTGATTTTGAAATTGTCTTCACGAGTGCGGCGCCCGTTCGGGATGTCCTCATGCTGCTGCTTCTTGGATTTCGAAGTGAGTCTATGCACGTGTTTACGGTAGCAACGCTACATGTTTATGCATCATGAGTGCAAAAGCTCCCATGAAAATTTTATGGCCTCATAAAGTCGAAGCCCCATTAAATGTGTATGCCCCAGCATTGGAAGATAGTCGAAGTTCAGACTGGCCGACACCATTAAGCAGGGCTATTCAACTATATTGTTCACATTTTCAGAAAGCTAAGGGCCCGGGAGCTATTATTCTCGGGGGGTAAATTGACCCACTCGACCTCTCTCCGACCTTATGACCACCTTCTCTTTTGCTAATTTGTGTGTCTTGGGCATTTTTATTATACATTCCAGATATAACACATATATTTCCTTAAAACAAAGGTTAACAAAGATCTCCTGTACTGGTTAAGTTTTAAAATGGGGGAGAAAACTTGAAATGATTAATAATGGCGGGGGTGTCTGGGGGTCGTCCCCCAGAAAAAAAAACTTTGAAACAATTTTCAAACAATAATTTAAAACAAAGTCCCGGCATTTTTACACCAACTAACTTGTTGGATTAAGTTCAGAAACAGCCGCATTCTGTTAATAAGAATTATGTCAGTATCACATATTGATAATTGTGTTTCATTAAAACATCAGTCAGGAAGAGAGTGGTACTGCAGCACGGGAGACGGCAAGAGCCTTTCAAATGAAATTGATAAGAAATTAGAGCAGCGTTGTTATTTTCCTTGATTTTTTTTTAACAAAGTTGTGCACGGTGCTGAACGGCCGCTCATGCACCTGTACTGTAATGGTACAAATAAACGTCTAACATGTTTAACACACACACACACACACACACACACACACACACACACACACACACACA
>CALSCE010010660.1:3657453-3662453 GCA_943593645.1 Bovichtus variegatus
ACTTTTTTAAATGATATTTTCTGACATGACATATGACAAGGACATATAGTATGACTTTTAAAAAAAAGATTATGACAAGCTATACTGTGACCTTTTAATGACATTTTCTCTGACATAATATATTATGAAATCTTTAGTGACACAACTATACTATCACTTTTTCTGAATTTTTTAAGACACACTATACTTTGACTATTTTATGACATGTTGTGTGACATACTATGGCTTTTTTATGACTTATCATACTATTATTTTTCGATGACATTTTAATGGCATACTATACTGTGAAAATGTTTATAACCATATGACTTTTTTGTGATTTGTTTTATGACAATACCATTTCTAATGGCATTTTCTGTGACATTTTTATGACATAATATATTATATCATTATGACATTTTATATTATGATGTTTTATGTCATACTATACTATGGTATTTTTATTACATGTTATGACTAAACTGACTTTTCAATGACATTTTAGTTGCATTTTACACTATGTTTGTTAATTATATTTTCATGACATTTTCTATGACATAATGTATTATTAACTGTTTAGGGGCATAACTATACTTTTACTTTTTATGTCATGTTTTTGTGGCATACTACACTGTGATTGTTTTGTAACATTCTTTATGATATACTTCCCTATGACTTTTTTTATGACATACTAAACTATGACATTCTTTTATGACACTATACTATGACTTTTAATGAATTGTATTTTTACATGTTGCACTAAGACATGATGTGTATTGCATTTATATGGCATAATATATTATTTCATTATTAAGACACACTGTACTATGACATTTTCTATAACTAGCTAGGACATATGCAAACATATGAATGATATGTCTATGTTCCCAAACATTAAAGCAGCATCTAATAATTATTTTTTTTGGGCACTTGGGAACAAGCTCTTAACATAAAATTGACATATTGTCACCTTATAAAGTTGATATTCTAATGTGATAGCAAAAAGTTGCCTATTTACACATCCAGCAAACATCAAATCAGCATCCATTTGGTGCTATTTTCTGGGCAAATGTAAGCGCAATATTAAGTCTATTACTAACTATCTGGCTCTTCAGCTGGTAAAAGCTCCACTATGTTCACCAGCTAGTCACTAACTTTGTCTGACTGCCGTTTGCTGCTGGGCAGTTCACAGTGAGTTTTCAGAACTTTATTTGGCAAAAAAAACTGCTGCCTGATGAGGCTGGAAATTAGGCTGAGAGTGATGAGAATTAATCAAACTGAAACAGGGCCATAAAGCCAAAACAATGCGCTGAAATACACTAAAATGCTCCGTAGAGCTGAGGGAAATTTGTATAGTCACCTGTCACAATACTTTGTGATAACACTCTGGCTCATCAACTGATATGAATTCCACGTTAACCCTATATCCGAAGGCCATGTTTTAACTCCACTTCCTTTTTAGTAGACTGCATTTTGAGAAGTGACAGATTTATGTGCTAATATGTGATTCATATTACACTTTAAACAGGCCACATAGGAGACCGGTAACAGATCGTCACACCATGACACTATGTGACGGACTGTCTCATTATGTGTCCCCGCACTCCATTTAAACCCACTAGCTTCCACTCGGTTTGTGTGTGTTTGTGTGTGCATACATGTGTGTTTGTTGTTAGCATAGTTGCTTCTGCATATGGGTCTCTTGCATATGTGTGCATGTGATTCTGTAAACCTTTCTGAATGTGTGTGAGTGAGTGTGTGTGAGTGTGTGTCAGTGTGTGTCAGGAGAGCTCCTGCAGCAGGAAGAATTAGTTGATGCCCTGTGTTTGGCTAATTAAGACAGAGCAGTCGACAGAGAGAGAGCTGAGAGATGGCAGAGAGGTGCTAATTCATAATTGACATAATGGATGAAATCTGTCTCTGATCTTTTAAAGACATAGATGCACACACACATACACACACACAGACACACACTCACTCACGCAGACTTGGTGATTTAAGTCTGATTAGCTGGCGCACACCTTTGTGTGAATAATTAAAATATAAACCATATACCAGAATCCTTAATGAATAGCAAATATCTGTTACACAACAACCACACACATGCATGCACACACACCACAAGCACACAGAGACATGTACAGAACAAACACACACACACACATACAGTATGTTATGTGTCGTATTATGCTGCCAGATCAGAGGAATAAAGTTGGCTTGACAATAGACTGTAATAAAGAAGTGGACATAATCATCATGATGTCACCAATCGGTTTGGCATTTTGACCGTCGCCATCTTGTTTTTTTTGGAACCAGAAGTGACACAAGAGGGTGGAGCTAATGTTGTGTTCTGGACAACTTGGAACTCGAAAATGTCCGACCTCTTACAAGAAAAAAATACAATGGAACGGAGTTCATACTTGTGAACTTGGGACAAAGCCATGTACCCCGACTTCATGAAGACGCAGTTTTCTGACAAGTCAAGTCAAACTATATTTGTATAGCACATTTAAAAACAACCAAAGTACTAAATAAAGTAATGCATACTCTCATAAAGTAAAACCTGTTCTGCGTGTAAATATATGTCAAAATATGTTGCCAATGTTATTAGGTTGCTGGTTAACAGTCTGAAAGTTATCTTCTCTGCAAAAAAGTTATTCAGGAAAATGTTAAAAATACCACAAAAAGTATTTGGAGGCTGCACTGCTGAGAGTGCAATTGTGTGAACACTTGCCAAAGAAACATCAGTTTGTCAGTTTGGCATTGTGCACCTTGAACACTTGGAGGTCGAAAATTGGAAAATGCTGACTTTGACAGCAATTCAGCATTAGTACAACCGAGCTGAACATGAACTGAAAACAAACTGTGAAAGGGTTAAAGCTCTAAGATGAAAACACTTGCAACACTCGAACTGGACAACATCGTAGTAGCATTATGTTAATCACAAGGTAGACACGCCTTAAAGCATACTCTGTTTAAAACGACTAAATGGGACCATAATGTACAAAATGAACATCATGCTGTATTGAAGAAAACTTGAAACTAACAATTGAGACCATAAACTCATTAGGAAAATGTTTATTGAGGTAATTAATCAAGTGAGAAGTAGGCTTATCTTCTCATAGACTTCTATACTGTACAATCTGACTTATTTTCTCAACCAGTGGAGTCGCCCCTGCTGGCCATTATAGAGAGTGCACGTTTAAGATAATTCCACATTGGCTTCACTTTTCAGATCCGGAGGTTGCCTTCTTGGCTTGACTTTGAGACTTTATTCAGTAAAATCTCATCACATTGTATTAGTTGTCTAGTGTCCCGGTAAGAAGGGGCATCGCTCTTTATTTTCTCTCTGCGGTGTCACTACTGAATGTGCATTCCTCACAAGTGAGTCTTCTGGGAGAAAATAACACTTGCCACTTCTTTTTAAGCATGAGTCATTACTGTTGTGCACTGAGCATGAACTTCTTTTTTTCCAAAGTTGTTCACCTTCCTTCTTTGGTGAAAACAACCCTCATTGTTTTCGGTGAATGACCATTACCCTATCCACATCTATATGAGACTGTCCATTGAGCTCTCAGGGGGGGGAGGGTCACTCTGTTCATGAACAACACATACATTACTAGAAAAAGCGCCATTGTGTGATTGCTCAAAGTGCATCTCGAAGCATTTAGAGAACAAGATGTTTTTTTATTCTTTCTTTATTTACACAACGTTGAGTTTAAGTATAATTCAGAAGGGCTGTGAATTGGTATCCTACTTCTGTCCGGAAGTAGTTTCAATTTTGTTTCAATCCGTTTCAATTTTGATACCTGTGATCAACGTTCAATTCACAATCGATTCTCAATTCGGTACATAGGAGTGCTAATTTAACGATCTACCCCACTGTTATAACTAGTAGAAGTAACAGTCTTGTAATAATGTAAGGTGTTGATGGAGGGAACAAGCCACAGATCAACATTTTAATGGAAGAAAAATACAATCATGTGTCTGTAGATGGTATGTCGTGTAGCTGTGTTTTATACCACATTGTAAGTCAGACTGCTGCCTTCTGATTAGGGGTCAGATAAACTAAAGCACTACTAAATTAGTCTATAAATCGAAATTAAATTATTGTATGTATATTAAGGGGACTGAAATTTAAAATGAACAAGGATCTCTGACATACCTGAATTGAACGAAATGAAGCAAAAAAATAAACCATTTCCACCGCATCGATTAGTGCTGGTATATTTATTTACAATGTTTAGTTCTCGACAAACATCAGGCATCACAACAGTTCCACAAGTGCTTGGTGAATTATCCAATCAGATAATCACAAAAATATAGGTTGTTACCATGGTCTATTGACATATGATGAAATTGTACAATTCTGTATTGTGTAATTTTGTATTATTGCACTCTTATTTTCCTTTGGACTTTTCTAGATGGTTGTCAGATGGATGTTTTATAGATTTATTTTTCATTCCTCCCATACATAATCACCGTTGAAGCCTTGCATGTGTCTGCACTCTGTGTGTGGCACAAAACAGACTCAATCCCAGAATCCCAACACACAGAAAGGTAAAAGCAAAAGTTCTTGTCAACTTTAATCCAGTAGCAAGCATAGGTCAAAACCTAAAAACAGGAAGGAAAGGTCCAGGCAGGCAGAATAAACAATGCTGGTAAAGCTAGGGTGGATGCGGACTAGACAATCATACGGAGAACTAGTGGAAATGAACCGGTCTCTAATACTACTGAGCTGTTTAGGGGAAATCAGAAGCAGGTGAGTAAGTGAGTGGGGAAGGTCAGGTGATGTGTAAACGAGAGGGAAAGAGGTTGCTGCAGGATATGGAATGACATGCAAGTTAGTAACAGCATGCCTGCCAGAGGCATCTTATGATTGTGCTGAGGGTATTTGTACTCCGGACATCAGTATTTCTGCTTTGAGATCTTGAAAACAAGATATGAATGTAAGGCCTGCTATTTTATTTATATTCCACATGCAAATGCAATCTGGATTCATATTACTATGTGAACACATG
>CALSCE010010660.1:3664953-3668232 GCA_943593645.1 Bovichtus variegatus
ACTCACTGGCCGGCTGGTATCAGATATCCTTTTTCTTTTCTCGGAACTGATCCTAGATTAGGTGCTTAGTCCCCAGTTGGCACTGTTCCATGGCTACCCCCCTCTGTTACAAGTTCTGCTCATACTATTCATCTCACAAAGTCTATATCATGACAGGATTAGTTGTTGACAGAAGTCAGATAGGTTACAAGTGCAGATAAAGACAGGCAACTGATGCTGTGCTCAAATGGAGTGTTATTGACTGAGCAAAACAAAAATCCAAACCACCAACAGTCCTAATTAAACTAGACTGTCACAGTATGATGCAGAACCAACAGTATACAGTGGAAACGACTTATAGTGATCACAGTTACAGTGATATGGATGATCAAAAACAAATGCTATTTAAATAGTTTGCTTATAGTAATGAAGTAGTCCACTTACAGTGTTCATTTTGGGGCTTTTCGTAGTAAACTATATTTCATTTTACAGAACTGTACTGTATGATAGTGTATTTGAATTAAACACAATACAGAAATTTAATTTGTAAAGTGTTTGAAACAGTCAATATATAATTCAATAAATAGCGAAGCTGTCTCTTTCATTACTTTATATCCATGTAATAAATACGCAAATGTCAACTAGAATCTGCATTAGACATAAAGAAAAAGAAAAAAAATAGTTTAGAGTATGTACTGTTATAGTATTCAATTTGACCCAGACAGACATGATCACTATCAGAGATTTCCACTATAGTAGGATATAATGATCAAGCAGAGCCATATCACCCAAGAGAAATCACTGATTGGACATAGAACTGTACGTCATGGGCTGGACCAGTCTAGTTCAATGGATATCGCCTTTACCGTCAACAGCTCAGGATCAGGACCTTGTTGAAGATGGCATGTGGTCTTCGCTGTGTAGGTCAAATGTCCTATCATTTTGCACATGGCATAACAGCAAAACTAATAAACAATATAAATGTATATGTATTACTCCTCCAATTGATCAAAAGATCATGTCAAGTATTTGCACTTTGCTAAAATCCCAAAACCAAAAAACAATACATAAACTGTGCAAAAGATCCACTAGGGCTCATTTGTCTATTACTCTGAAGTCTTTTTTTTTCTCCAAGTTGATCCAATAGAACATTGTTATTACCTCTGCCAAGGAGGTTATGTTTTCGGATGGATTTGTCTGTCTGTTTGTCCTTTTTTCTTCTTGTCTGTCGGAAAAACTGCCTGATTTTCATGAAATTTGGTGGAATGGTGAATCCTGGTCCAAGGAAGATCCCATTACATTTTGAAGCGACACTAATCCTAAAGATTAGTTCCCGACTGGGAAAATTCACGTGAACACCCCAAATTGAACCAACAACTCTGACAAAGCTATCAATGGCAATATCAATGTGTTGTTGAAACACTCTGAGCAATAAAATGCAACTTCATTTTTAGCGGCCATGTTGTTTCCTCATTACGACTTAAAGCTCATAAACACACCAAAGTCGGAATACCGACTTCTCCACTCGAGAAATGGGACCATATTAGGAGCATGTGAATGGAGCATCGGCCTTGGCTGAGGTCCGTGCTCTGAGTGCCATTAACATTTATGTTCTGTTACCCCCCTCTTACACTAAACTGAGCCATATTTACCAACATAACAGTGTACTGATTGTTAGGTTTCAATAATTTTATTCTTTTACTTCTAATATATGAACTTGCTGATCCAGCCTCATTTCATGTCTGGCCATGCTCACACAAAAAATAACTATTCTGCAGTTTAGAGACCAACATATTCAGCAAAGACTAAGTTATTTTATGTAAGATAAAAATCCAACCAGTTGAAAAAGTTGTGTGATTCCATTTCTGTTAACTTTAGCTGTGCCATTATGTATAAATATAATAGTGATGCTGCGGACTCTTACTGTCATAAATTAGGTCTCCATTTTTTAACCCTAACTGGGATCCTTTTTTTTGACAAGGGTGGTTAAGTGTTTCGGCCAGGTTCAAGCAAAGCCAACATGCCAACTTTATAACTGTCCTGTAATGGATCAGCATTACTATCTTGTTATTTCACTGGGGGATTAAAATGTCTCTGCCAGTTGACTTACAGTCAGCTATCTGTTGACTTCCAAACAGACTTACAGTAGGTTTTTTTCTCTTACATACAATTCCCTGCTACCGTTCTGTTCATATCAAGGGCTATCTGTGTCAACAGACCCTACTCTCTCTTACATCTCCCTCTGTCATGGGCTATCTGTGTCAACACCCCCAACCCCCCCCACCACAGCTAATAGGCCTGTCACCGCTGTGACATCGTGGGGTCCAACCACGTGACAGCACTGGACGTCAGAGCTGTTGCCCATTAGCGATCATGACTTGCCTGTAATGTCAGCACCATGACACGCCTGATTCACGCGCTTACACAGTGACCATGATATCATATTAGCCAAGAGGTCAAGGAGGACTGACCCTAATGAATACCAATAGGATGCGAGACATTGAGTGGCACATGGTTTTGTGTCAATTGCCCAGTTTTGAAATTGCTGGTGAAAATTGTACCTCCTCTGCAGAAACCAGAGACATGGTGAGGTCACGATACACTTTAACAAACGGGGAAAGAGTGAGCAACAAGATGATTAATTAGCTAACAATTTATATTAATGTTCAATGAAAGACCTCCACTTAGAGGGCAATTAATTCTAATTAAAAGAGCGGCTACAGTTATGTTGGCAAGTAAAAATACCTAACAATATAATCAAACTAATTAAATGGGAGTGGTCTGAAACCCTGCAGTTATCAAAAACCGATGATGCCTGAAAATCAAGTGAAGTTGATCCCTGTGTTTATGCACAAACACATAAAACAGCTCGTTCTTCAAACAAGTTACAACAGCATCACATTGCATTGCAAGTGCAGGGGATTACACACGAAAAAAATGTATGATAAGGACCTAGATCATGCGTTCCTGGGTGCGGTGAAATCAAAATAAAGCGAAGAGTACTGTAGGTTTATGTCAGCTCCAGACATTTTTTTCATCTTCATTTAGTTCTCTGCCCTCCCTGTTTTGTTCAAGTTTGAAATCCCCATAAGACAGCGGGAGATTGGCGTTTGTTCAGCAGAGTTCACAGTGGAGGAGCGGTTGAGATGCACTGAGCCCACCCAAAACTGTCAAGGCCGACAAGCAGCTCGTCTCCTCGCTGACGCCAGCTGAGATATCACTACACGTGTCACTGCAAATGGACCACATCCTCTGTGTGTGTGTGTGTGTGTGTGTGTGTGTGTGTGTGTGTGTGTGTGT
>CALSCE010010660.1:3668242-3703759 GCA_943593645.1 Bovichtus variegatus
TGTGTGTGTGTGTGTGTGTGTGTGTGTGTGTGTGTGTGTGTGTGTGTTTGTGTGTGTGTGTTAAGGCCACTCACCTCCATATGACCTGATCTCTCTTTCTCCCTCATCCTACATCCCCACATTTTGTCACTTTCATCCAATATGCCCTCCTTCCTTCCCACTCCTCACTGCCGTTCCTGTTGCAAGCACGCATGCAAATGTTAAAATGGAGAAAAACTCTTCGATACGACTCCCTGTGCCAATCGCCCTTTTGCTACTTTTACTTGCTGTGACAACCTTCTGTCCGCCAAAAGCCACGCTACTGCTGTCGCTTTACGTCCGATGTTGTTCGGTGTCACACACCAGCTTCAGCTTGTCACACTCCATCTGTCTGTTAGCCTGTCACTCCTCTGTGGCCCCGCTTTCAATCAGGCCTGTCAGTCAGCTTGTCCCCAAGCCGACTTTTAGTCTCCCCATCCGTCAACGCCAATTTAATTTGTTCATCAGTTTGTGATTTTTTGCTGCTTTCCCCTCAGTATCATGGAATCTACTTGAAAACAACCATACGCTAACACTTACATAACTGACTGACATCCCCTGATTGAACCTGTTCAGTGGTGTCCCAGGCTACCTTGATCCCATGGCTGGTTTGGGAAATGATGGAAGCGGATGGGAGGAAAACTCAACTTCATTCTCTTTCTCACTCTCTTATTCTCTCTCTCTCTGCCTCTTTTTTAATCTAACTTTGCGTGTCAAAACGTCAATTCCACACCGAGGGGATGTGACAAGCTCCAGGGCCCGGGGGGGGACAGCTCCAAATAGACGGCCCTGGTACAAATTGATTTTGATTTTCCTCCAAATCAGTCAAAGTGTTCAGCTTTAATGCGAGCTGATCAGAGAGCCACTTGGAGCACGACAGGACAAGGAGAGCGGGACAGTAACTGGGGAGATTAGCCCTGTCACTCCAGAGATCAGTGCCCATCACTGTTGCTCACACACTCAGGGACACGCACACCAAACATTCTGGATTCCTTCAAACACACACACACACACACACACACACACACAAATCCAGTAGCACATATGAAATTGTCAAGAGTCGGACTAATGGTTTTAGCTCTCTTGTACATGCTTGTAAAGACACGCTAATACTGTCCTCAACACACACTTGCACAAACACAAAACTTCTCTTCTTATCACTGTATCTGTCAGCTGTGTAGTGCAGACAACAAGGTGGAGCGCAGTTTCCAAAACCCTACTGGATCTTTTACATAACACCAACAAGAGTCACGCACACAAACATGCACACAAACACACACGCACACACACACACACACACACACCACACACCACTGTCTTTCCCTATAGCCTATGTAGATGATACTGGGTAAGTGAGTACAGTGTAGCATTGCTGACACTGTCATACATATTCAGAGAATGCTTTTCTTTTAAGAATAGTTTGTTTATAGCAAGAGTCCACACGAACACATTTTAATGCTTTATTTAACCCTGCAGCTGTATTCAGAAAGCATTCTCATAACACTGCTGTGCTAAAGGACATTTTGATGGTAGCTGCTGTTTACAAAGTGGTCAGGTTGGGAAAGTGATGTTCACTTTCACCAGAAATGTTCAACAGGGGAGTCCGGCATTTCATGCTGCATGGAGAGAGACGTATTCAGTCCTTTTATTTTAAGTGTTCATATTTTTCATTTCATTTGTCATTCATCTAATGTTCTGGTGGACCCACAACATGATATGGGGTTAGAAACACATAAAGCCATAACAATTGCTAAATACGTCAAAAATATTTAACAGATGTTGCCTTCATCTCAATTAAGCAATATAGACAGCATATATGGTTAATATTTACCATTCACCACGGCTAGATCAGATTTATCAATAAAAATGCGATAGAAAGGTGATTTCCGTAAATCTAAATAAATTCTATCTAAATAATTATAACCACACGGTGGGATATATAATGTTCATATTGAACAAACAAATGTATCAAAGGTACTAAAAAATGTCATTGTTTCGAACTAGGGTTGTCCTCGTCTAAGTCGACTAACATATTACTGTAGTTAATTTAATTGACAGATCTGTAAAACTTGTTTTTCTTGTGTTTACCAGAAATGTACTCATAAGTCTCTTGGAATTATGTCATTCAGCATGATAAAAGCATCTTAGTTGACATAGACCAAAAGCCCAAATAGCCCTACTTTGCACTGAACAAACATACATTTTTACATAAACTAAAAAAAGTTGAATAAATGAACTTGATGAAAATAAGTTTTAAGATTTAACACACATATACACATCGACATGTACATGCACACATGCAGTACACAGCACATTTTTACTTTCCTTTGGCATGTCGGACACCAGGATGTGTTGGCTGTAAACACAAACTTCTTTCTTTCTTAGTGTTTCTACCATCATTAGGTTCCTCTTGAGGAGCTCCTGTCACAGCTTGTGAAAATAAAAATGCTATCATATGTGACGTTGTGACCACGGAGTCTCTACGTCATGTCCAAGACAATTCACATCCCTTGGTTCTCCTCAGGGGCTCCTCCTCCTGCCCTCCCTGTAGAGACATGTAGGTTCTTTGCATATGATGAAGCAGCATCACAGGCAGCCCCAAACTTCATTTTCACTTCCATTTTGCAGATCTGGTTGGTAGGTACTGCCTGAAGGGGCAGCGGCCCCTGAATGGCATACGCTGCTCATCGACCATGACATTGAGCTCAGGGTTGTTAAACAGGGGAAGGCGGTTCACCCACTTGTCACACACTGATCAGATTGCAGCTAGCTTGTGTCTCTGTAGCCGGGCTGGTCTGCTGTCTCGGTTATCAAAGTGGATAATCCTGGGATTGTGGTGAAAGTTTTCCAGAGCTTTTGGCTAGAAAAGTTTTCTCCCAGTTTCTGCGTCCCCCAGGTTCACTATTTGATCTCCTTCATCCTTTCTCCAGAAACCCACCTTCCCTTCAAATTAGTGCAGTCCAGTCCCAGGTTTACAGGCTTGCCTCCTTTATAACCAAAGCAGAAGCAAGTATGACTACAACGTTAAAATTTTGCCAAGAACAAAGTCAGCAAGGTCTTTTGTGTTGAGATCAAGTTTACATTGAAGCGACGTCCATGTAGCCATTATTTAACATCACATTTGTCATTCAACAGTCTACAAGTCAAGCCTCCTGCTTCACCTGTAAGACTCTCAATTATGCCATTGTCCCACCATCTGTGAAAATCACCAGATTTCCACACACCCAGAGAAATAAAAAATGTGCGCTCTGGTCATAGTACAATTATAAAATCCAAGTGCACCATGGAGTGTCTTTCCTGCCTGGCTGCTGGCAGCGCTGTCAGTGAAAGGGCCAATCACACTAAACAGAACTATTATCTAGCACTGGACCAGAGACCAGAGGAGCAGCAAACAGAAATGAGTCACACTGCTCTGCGTCGCACTGTCCTCCATTGCGCTACCCTCTGTTTCCATTACAGTTAGTTTTTGTAGTTAGGTCATTTTGAGACAAGAGCCTGCCATGTTGTTATCTTGTGCTACTGTGTACTATTACGCAGCTAAAGAAAAGTGCAGTGATGAGACTGGTGAAAAGTAAATCGACTCAGGGGCTTCTCGTCTGACGATTGGCAGCCCGAACTTTAACCATAGTTTGATTACTATGAACACAATCTTTCCATAATATTAACCATACTGTTGTTGCTATGCACAGATATTGTAGAAAGTACACTTGTTGGCATTGGGCATAAATAAAATGATTTTTTTTGCGGAATCCTCTAATATCAACGTTCTTATTTGACAACAGGACTGCATTTAAACCATGGAGAATCTGTGTTCAGATTGCACAGCGTGACTCACTTAATTTATGCAAATAGTTTGTGTTTGGCACAAACAGCCAATGTACCAACTGTACCGATGCTACCTGGAGCTAGCTAGCGACATACAGAGCATAGAACCAATTTCAGAGAATAATTGAGAATATTTTGCTCAAGTTGAAATATTTGTATCTTGGACAAGTATTTGACTCAGTTTGTGTTTTCTGCATCTTTTCATTTACTTATTATACAATTGTTAAATGTCTTGTCTTAATACCAGAATCCTTGTTGTTTGGAACGCAAGACTGAGATGGGGATATATCTAACCAATTTTACTTTAAGTGTACATGTAATGTGACTGTGTCAGGACGATGTTTACAAATCTGTGGTGCAGCTTTTTGCTCAGTGTTACATTATTTCACACCTGGCAAATCAATATGTCAACATGCTACTTGAATCTCTTCCTTGCATGTTGTCTCTGACAAAATCTGACTTTGTTGTTGAGAAAGGAAACGAGGATGCCTCTTTTCAGCATACTTTGATTTCGTTTTGATTCAGACTTTGTAGAAGACTGGTAGCAGCACACTGAGAAAAGTGTAACGTTGGGCACAGGGACGGACATGATGCCCCTGGCCTCACTACTCAGTGCATCTCCTTGGGCCAGTGTCTGCTCATTTGCAAGAGCTTGATGGCCTTGAACTCTCTGAGTAGATGGGAAGTGACAGCATCAAAGCCTGAGCTGAGCCAGTCAAACTTCACAGCCCCTCCTGTCAGCAAGAAAATCCCATGAGGAGGAAGGGAGGCGAGGAAAGAGAGAGGCAAGAAGAGAGATGGAGACAAAGGAGAAGTTTTGAGGGAGGCGACACCGCTCAGCCCATCATTGCAGTGCACCAACCAACCGCTTCCCATTACCATGGACCATGTCAACTTAGTGGTCTTCAAATACTAAGAGGTAAAAAGCCTCTTGCGTGACAGTAACACTTCTCTTTGAATAAATGCATACATTTCCATGCACATATAGAGCCATATATTTCTTAGTCCTACCCCTGATCTCTTTCATGCCAGTTTAAGTTGTGTTATGTTTTTTATAGACTATTAAAGGCCGGAGAGAAGATCAAAGGCCTGTTTCTTATGAGGTCAGCACTTTCCTCCAAGGCCAGGGATGAACTTAAAAGATGCCTGGTAATGTGCAAGGAGACAGGATCTAATAGATTGATACACAGGTTTTGACATGCTATTTGAGCGTGCAGGCCCGCTGTAATTGGCCACGTCATCATGCATTAAATTAACAATATATAGAGGAGTGCCCTGAGACGAATGTCTTGGCCCGATCCGTCAGCCATCAGTGCAAAAAGCATGTGACAGGCCGCTTTGAGAGGAGGAAGAGAAGAGAGGGGGAGAGGAGGAAGGAGGTGCTTTTTTTAAGTATTACTCTGATTGACATCTGAGCTCAAACTCTGTCTCTTTCTCTACTTGCTGGCTTTCTCATCCAGAAGCAATCCAGCCATCAGGGAGTCATTCACACCTGGTATGCCAGAAAAATGTACTTAACTAGCTCACAGGATAGAAAACCAAAGGTGCTCTTAATCTTGAGGAATTTAGGTAACTGCTTAGTCCAAACCCAAAAGTCAAATGACAGTACTTTTGAAAGTTCACTCAACTCTCTCACTTAGTTAGCTCTCTGTTTTACCAGATGTAAACCTAAAGATGACTCAAATTATGGTCTTGACTATCCTGGATTAAAGGGAAGGCCCTTTAAAAGAAAACAATGGTTTATTTCA
Organism: Bovichtus variegatus; assembly: GCA_943593645.1. Taxonomy (NCBI): domain Eukaryota; kingdom Metazoa; phylum Chordata; class Actinopteri; order Perciformes; family Bovichtidae; genus Bovichtus; species Bovichtus variegatus. The sequence goes on from CALSCE010010660.1 coordinate 3,673,834, forward strand.
ATTTTGTAATTTTGTACTCACCAAGCCATTGTTAAAACCTCAGAATATGGCGATATACTAACCCATGTTCTAAACCTTTTTAATAATAATGCTAATATCCACCGTGTAAGGGTTGTTGCTAAGATCAAGCAGAACCAGCACCGAGCATTCACCTGTACAAGCCTTCCTCAGGATTTCATTAGGAACTCTAAAAAGGGCTACTGTGTTACTGTTGCTGTCGGAAACCTGAGACCATTTTCTCCAGAACTTTAGTTGGAAGGGGAACTGTGGACTTTCATGTACATAATTGTTGGTATTTTAACGGTCTTATTGGGTGCTACAAGAGATTTAGGTCAAAGCTTCAATCAAGTTAGCTACTGGCGACTGAACTTTTCAGCAGGCCCTCACACCAATCAATGACAACATCTAGAGCTTTTTAGCATGGGCAGTTTTTAATGACATTGTAATCTGTCAAACAAGGCCTTGGAAAATGTATTATTAGATGCTATGGGAATTAGAGTTGGACTTTCCTCAGGTATGTGCAAATGGTGCTCAGATAAGTTTGCAAGGATGAAGAAATTATTAAAAAGTCTCCCCTTCTCACTTAAGGTCTGCGGCTGTATGAGAATGGCACATGTGCAAGTGTGCATGTCCATATGTGTGCGTGCATATATGCCCACTTGAATGTGTGTGACTGTAATGGAAACACTGACTCCTCTAATCTTTAAATTACCTCCGAAAAAGAGAGGGCTGACCTTTACACAGAAGTTATATAAAGTTCAATTTAACAAGCCTCTCCTCTATGATTTATTAACCTGAAATCTGAAGTAGAGCCCATTTCTTTACTGCTGTGTGCCACTTGGTTGGCTGCAAGAAGTCAAGAGAAAGAGTCAGAGTTAGAGAAAAGTATCACCTGTGGAGAGTTTGCCACTCTTTCCAAGTGTGTATCGGTGTGAGTTACATGCTCTCTTTCTGTTTTGTCTCAGTTATTCCCCAGGCGAACATTAGCGCTTGTATATTAGCTCAAGTGGCAGCTCAAAAATGAGTCAGGCATTGAAAAGCAATCATGAGAAGTGAGTCATGCTTGTGTGCCGTATGTGTCAGTTAATGTCCCTTTCTCTGGTCCTTGGTTTTCTTTGGCTGCTCGTGTCATTGTACCCCTTCACTTCTTTACCGACTCCTCTCTTATTAAAGAACACTCCCATCCTCCTCCCTCATCCCTCTCGCTGTACAGCTTGAGCTTAAAAGAGCAGGTTTGTTTATTTAAGACGGGAAGAAAGCAGGGGCTGTTGGAGAGTCAAGTAAGATGGAGTGAGACAGGCCAAAAGGACAGAGGTAAACAATTGAGATGAGAGGGTGAATGACGTGACAGAGAGAGAGAGAGAGAGAGAGAGAGAGAGAGAGAGAGAGAGAGAGAAAGGTAGGAGGAGGGAGATCTCCACAGAGCAGCCATGCGGTGTTTGAAGCAGGAAGCTGGCTAGACAACACAGGCAGCTTTATTCCACAGACACAATGAGCGAACGCCACAATGGCAGTCATGCCGAGAGCAGGCCTGCACTACACCGAGCCACACATATGAGATTAAAGCGAGCACTCAGTTCCAGATCCACCCCATGAAAGGAAAGGGAGGGGATATACATACACAGAGACACCATCAGAGAAAATAGAACACAAAACACTATCTGGTGCGCTGCTTTTGATGAGGAACTTTTTTTGAATAGTATGATATTTGCTCACCCTTTCATAATAACTGTAGGTGCATTGTGTCTACCAAGCACATTTTTGCCATTTTGAGAGGTGATCCCAGCATTAAGGTGAATGTAAGGGCGGGGGGGAAGCACAAGTGGGGCAGCAAACATTATAGGTACAGAGCTGCTTAAACAAACCTCTTGTCCGACTCCAAATCGACTGTTCATTCGGTGGGGATTTTTTGTTATTTTTTTATCCTCATTCCCTCGCTACACCTGGGCCTTGAAGCCACTCTCCCGCTCTGTGTCTCTAAAGCTGTCGAGGCAAATTTGCATAGAAAAGCCGTTTGCATATCAAACAGCTGGGATGCAGTGCTCACATCATCTTTCATTGATTTACAGGGAGATGCATGTTGCGCTGACACGCTGGAGTGCATGTCCCCTTTACCTCCATCTGCCCTTTGTGGGCATATCTTAAACGATATCGCTGTGGCGAGAGTGTGTGTTTTTGTATGGGCACGTCTGTTCTGCCATAGTGCAACAACGTGTGTTTGTGGGCTCTTGTGTTTGACTGCACAACAGCGGACACTCACTACCTCTCCCACAAACACACACACACACACACACACACACACACACACACACACACACACTCACGGTCAGCCCTCTTCCTGACAGGGCGCAGTGTGGCTGCTAATAAGGATATCCGTCACGGCAGCAGTTCGCCGTGACAGCGCTCTCCAACTGGCCGCCTCACAATTGTCCCTCAAATATGAACTTATCATTTAATTACAGTTGGGAGGGACTTGATTGCCTTGTCAAGATGCAGGTTAGTTAAGAGGAGGGAGATTTTGGCCGCCGACGACCTCACCGTCCTGATAAGCTCTCACCTCATCACAGGATCATCTAAGCTTCACGTCCGGCCCGTGATGAGATTTATTTTCTCCGTCTCTTCTTTCTCTCCTGCTCTATAGTCGTCCCTTAATCGCATGTTTGTTTTGTTTTTTAACTCATAACCTTTGCAGCAGGCTTTGCTCCAAAGAGTAGTTGCCTTCAGGATGTGAGGCGGTTTAGTGTGTTTTCCACTCTACCTTTCTGCAGCTCCCTCTACAGCAGACACACGAGGTGTCAGCACAAAAAACGACTCTCATTACCACTCTTTTACCAACAATTTGGGCTTTGTATTCCGCATCACAACGTCAGAATACGAGAGACCTGGACCTTTACAGAACAAATACCTCGAATTAAACATGAAACACAAGCTAATGACTAAGGCTGTAACACATCCCCATTTGTTTTCAATTATGAATGCAGTTGTGTATGAATTCAGAGCTATGCGTTTTTTCTGGTGGGTAAGTGTCGGCTGTTTTGCATGTTGAAATCCCATTCCTTTGCTTGCCCTAAATTAGTCCAGTGTCTGAGGTAATGAAATCACTCACGACATTAGGAAGTAACTTGGCATTCCTTTTTATTTCCTGTGCACTGTTTAACAGTTCTCCTGGGGGAAACGGGCTCTTGCCAATGAAAGTTCCACCCTTGCATGAGCTGAGCCTTCACAAATGAAGACATATGTCACTAGGAGAGAGAGAGAGACTGGCGCAAAAAGGCCTGGAGAACTTTTTAATCCGGCACATACCTCTCTGTTAACGAAAAGGCCTCATAAATTCAACCTTTCCAATGAGACACAAATGAAATTTGGAGCCTGAAGTTTTGGCCGTTTCTCTCCTGGATGATTGGAATGAATATGGGGTAGTTAAAGTTTAATATCCTATTATGTGTGTCTGTTTAACTTGCCTGGTTGCCTGGACTGTCAGGGACCTCTCTCTCCTTTCTTTCTTTGTCTCTCGCTCATTGGGATTTTCCAATATTTTCCAGAGCTCATGAGCGTTTGTATCAGCCCAAATATGCTTTTTCATTCAATACTTTGTGCCTCCAGAGTAAGATTTGTGTCATTTAGGAAGGTTGAGTCTGTAGTCACACAAAAGCGTGTGATGTGTAAACCAGCTCAAGTACAGACAAGTCGTTACAATTGAAAACTGGGAAATAGCATTCAATAACTGACAGACTGTTTGAAAATGTGTCGGAAGTTTCAGGAGACAATCCAAATAAAAATACACGGATAAAAACATCCTGCTTGATCGACTTAAAAAAACTAACTTTTGGCATCAGATTTTTTTGTAGATCAAGAAAGACTGGTATTTTGCAAGAATTTTAATCAGTATCAAAGGGCAGTTAGTTGAAAAAATAATTACTTTTCAGTTAACAGTTTAAAACTTAACAGTTTAGCCTAGGGCCATAGCGGCCTTGGGCTTTGGTAGCCGTGTTAGGCCTAGGGCTATGTGGTCCAGTGCCACCCACAACAGTCATGATTCCCAAACTCCTCCCACTTCACATTATATTGGAACAGAGCAAATAAAACAAGATTATTGTTTGTTGTGTGGGTGTGCCAAAAGAGATTTCCTGGGATAACTTAAATACATCTTGTTAAGGAAAGAAATGCACAACGTCTTGTGTTTTGAACAAATTTAGATTAACATCAAAATTCGATAGGCCTATAGTAATATAAGATAATAACTTATTTTGATTTTGTTTATATCGCAGAATTAATTTTATTTGTTTTGTTCCAAATAAAACTAACAAAACTAACATTAATACGACAAAAAGTTATTGATACAACACTAGGTATAATTTGAAAGTATTATGGCACAAATAAAGGTTTATTTAAAAATAACACATTTCAATAGAAAGGCTGTTGCACAGTCGGGTGTCCTGACAGCAACATGCACAATCCCTTTTAGTTCTAAATCTAGATCAGGGGACTGCTTGCAAAGTTGTGTTGCAAGATCTGAGGTTGAGTGCAGGTACATACGAGCACAAAAAGCTCCCAGGTGTATGCTGGAGCCAAAGCAGGGAGTGCTTTCAAAGTGATGGGGAATATATTCAAATCAAATCTAACATTAACTGGATGCCAATACAAAAAGGCTAAAATGGAGGAATGTGAATTACCATTCGGGCTGCAGCTTCCTGTAGAACACAACTTGTCAGACTGTTTTGATTCATTTTGAATGGTATCGTGTCACATCACTATAGCTGCACTAAAACACATTTTAAGCTCTTAAAGCCCTACTGATACTGACGTTCTGATATCAATATATTTAAATATCTTTAAAAAGTTGGTGCTACTTCATAATAAGACGCTCTTTAGTAAAGACTTGAATTGTAACATCAGACAGCCAGAGGGATTGTTCCCACAACCTGGCAACACAAAATGTTCCTATTGATGGATTATAACTGATCTATAAAGTTTTTCTTTTAAGGGGTGTCTTATCATAACGTTTTACCAGTCATTTTTATATTAATACATCCAGATTGTGTTAACATAAACCATGTATAGGTGTCTTTCTCATCAGATTTTAAAATATGTGTGCATGCAAATGACAAATAATTAGGACTGAGAAAGTAACGCTCCAATGAACGAGAAAATATGTATTTTTTGCATCAAAATAATATCAGCCTTCCTTGTCTCTCATCCGATGGAGAGACAAACTTGGCTTAACCCCCAAACCCGCAAACTAAAACTAAAGTCAAGATAACTTGAGAGGAAATGGCGATCTACCAAATTGGAAGAATCTGGTTTAGTGTGGCTAGATAATCTTAAAACATATGAGAAGGCTCTCCGTAAGGCCAGAGCAGCTTATTACTCTTCAATAATAGAAGAAAATAAGAACAACCCCAGGTTTCTTTTCAGCACTGTAGCCAGGCTGACAGAGAGCCACAGCTCTACTGAGCCTTCAATTCCTGTATCGCTCAGTAGCGACGACTTCATGAGCTTCTTTAACCATAAAATTCTAAATATTAGAGACCAAATTAATCAAATAAATCTCCTCTCCTTAATTGGTAATGATTTAGCTTCTAAAACAGGAACCTTAAAAACAACTGTAACACCTGAAATATATCTGGACTGCTTTTCTCCGATCGACTTTAACCAACTAAATTCAACAATTTTGTCGTCTAAACCATCAACCTGTCTCTTAGACCCGATTCCAACTAAGCTGCTTAAAGAAGTTTTACCCTTAATTAACACCTCGTTATTAAATATGAAAAATCTGTCTTTGTTATCTGGCTATGTACCAGAATCATCAAGTAGCTGTAATAAAACCTCTTCTTAAAAAGCACAGTCTTGATCCAGAGGTTTTAGCCAACTATAGGCCGATATCAAACCTTTAATTTCTCGCTAAAATCCTTGAGAAAGCAGTCGCAAAACAGTTGTGTGATTTTCTACATAACAATAGTTAATTTGAGGTTTTTCAATTTGGATTTAGAGTTCATCATAGCACAGAGACGGCACTGGTGAAAGTTACCAATGACCTACTGGCATCAGACAGAGGACTTGTCTCTGTTCTTGTCTTGTTAGACCTCAGTGCTGCTTTTGACACTGTTGACCATGACATTCTGCTGCAGAGACTGGAACATTTCATTGGCATAGCAGGAACCGCACTGAGCTGGTTTAAGTCCTATTTATCTGAGCGATCTCAATTTGTACGTGTTAACGATGAATCCTCCATGCAAACCAAAGTCATGGAGTCCCACAAGGTTCTGTACTTGGACCTCTTCTATTCACCTTATATATGCTTCCTTTAGGCAATATTATAAGGAACCACTCCATAAACTTTCATTGTTATGCGGATGATACCCAATTATATCTATCAATCAAGCAAGATGAAACCAATCAATTAGCTAAACTTCAAGCATGTCTTAAAGACATCAAAAATGGATGTCCTGCAACTTTTTGATGTTGAACACCGACAAATCAGAAGTTATTATACTTGGCCCCAAACACCTCCGAAACGTATTGTCTAATGACATAGTAACTCTGGATGGCATTAACTTGGCTTCCAGTACCACCGTAAGGAATCTCAACGTTATCTTTGATCAGGATATGACTTTTAACTCCCACATAAAACAAATTTCAAGGTATGCCTTTTTTTATCTGCGTAGCATTGCAAAAATAAGGCACATCCTGTCTCAAAAAGATGCAGAAAAACTAGTCCATGCATTTGTTACTTCAAGGCTGGATTACTGCAACTCCTTATTATCTGGTTGTCCCAAAAAATCCCTTAAGACCCTTCAGTTGATTCAAAATGCTGCGGCACGAGTATTGACAAGAACGAGGAAACAAGGTCATATTACTCCTGTATTAGCTGCTTTGCACTGGCTCCCGGTAAAATACAGAATAGAATTCAAAATCCTTCTCCTGACCTACAAAGCGATTAATGGTCATGCTCCAGTTTATCTTAAAGATCTCATAGTACCTTATAAACCAACTAGAGCATTGCGCTCCCAGAGTGCAGGGTTACTTGTGGTTCCGAGAGTCTCCAAAAGTACAATGGGAGCCATAGCCTTCAGCTATCAAGCTCCTCTACTGTGGAACCAGCTCCCAGTTTGTGTTCAGGAGGCAGACACCCTCTCCACATTTAAGAGCAGGCTAAAGACTTTCCTCTTTGATAAAGCTTAAAGTTAGGGCTTGCTCAGGTTTGCCTAGTTATGCTGCTATAGGCTTAGACTCTTAGACTTAGGCTTAGTCAGGGGACTCACTCCTCTCCTCCTTTCCCTATCTTTCTTGCTCTCCTCCTCTCCCTCTCTATTTATATGCATTCATGTCCCTTAAATGCATATTACTAATTCACCATCCGGGGCATCATCCCCGGAGTTTCTGTGTCTCTCATCTGGCAGGTTGCCACTATTAAAGATTACTTCTGGATCGCAAATCGTGGCTGCACCTGTTGCCCTGATCCTGCCTGACACCAGGAAGCCTTTATTGACATGCCCCTGGATCCATCTTTTTGATATACGATCGCATCATGTTTTCTGTTACATAGATTGTCTATGTTGTATTTTTAACTATGTTGTTTGTTCTGTACACACGTCACCTATTACAGTCTGTCCGTCCTGGGAGATGGATCCTCCTTAGTCTCTCCCTGAGGTTTCTTCCATATTTCCCCCTCTAATTGTGGGGTTTCTTTTAGGGAGTTTTTCCTTGTGCGATGCGAGGGTCTAAGGACAGAGGGGGTCGTATCCTGTGCAGTCTGTAAAGCTCACTGAGACAAATGTATAGTTTGTGATATTGGTCTATATAAATAAACTTGATTTGATTTGATTTGACAGACAGAAGCAGTTGGGATGTGATCGTACACGCAGGGTTCTTCTTCAGACAGGTCACACTTCTGTCATGACCCAAGTAGTAGTGCTATATTCACATTTCTTTTAATTAGGTCTTTTTTTTTTCCTTTCTTTTTTTACCTGGCTGCATTCCCTTTTCCCCACCATGTGATAAACCTGGTAATGCGCTGAATGCACCGTACACACATTCCACATCTGCATCATATTCTGATGTGACAAGCGTGCAGGAGTAATTGATTACATTAATAGCTAATTGCTGGCTCATAATTGGATCTGACTCAATTAAAAAACCTCTGGGTGATAGTAATGAAACAGGGCGCTGCGGCTGAGCGGGTGGCGGTGCGGCCACGCTCACTGGTGTGAGAGAGAGAGAGAGAGAGAGAGAGAGAGAGAGAGAGAGAGAGAGAGCTCTTGATACACCTGCAATGCTAAATCATAAGCGCCTCACTAGATAGAGGCTGGCCTGGGAATGCTTTGTGCTGTTTTTGCAATTCCTCAATGCGGATTTATATCTTTTGCTCTGGGAAAGGTTGTAATATTTCACCGGTTGTGCGGTGGTGGGAGTGCACACACGAGGATTTGGAGTGTTGGGGGGCGGGGGGTGTAAGGGTCTGGGTTGCTCGAATATGGTATCAGCATATATTGTAATTTCATTTTGATAAGGCCATGCTTATAGCTTGGTATGGCTCATCTTGAGCAGAGTGAAGCGGGTGTTATTTTACATATTCCCCCAGCTCAGGGACACTGAGGTGCCATCATTAGCAAGCCTGCGCTAAAAGGGGATAGGATCTGCAAATTAGGACAGGTGCTCAGCTAGTGTCGCTATAACACGACACACTGGGATGCCATGATAACACAAACCACAAACCTGGCTTGAAGTCAGTTTATTTCCTGAAATGCAGATTTAATGTCTGCTGATATTTGTCTCTGTACATGTGTTTAGTGGTTTTGTATGCAAATAGGTACACATTAATATTCCTGCACAAGTGTATATCTTGTGTCTTAATCTTCGTATATGTGTGTAAATGTGTCTGTATTTCTGCGTCTTTGCGTATTTAATTTTGTCTGCATGCTTGTGTTTGTGTGTGTGTGTGTGTATGTGTGTGTGTGCGTGTGTGTGTGTGTGTGTGTGTGTGTGTGTTACGTTCCCTACCTCTGCCTTCCTGTCAGAATTTCCTTTCAAAGCCGTCTGATCGGGTCGGGCCTCGTCAGCCTGTCACTGAGCCCTATTTCATTAGGGCTGCCGCTCTGTGTCCGTCCGCCCCGCCGAGCACAAGAGCTCAAACACATGCGCAAATTAAATCAACATCCAAACTCACTCCCATACACAAAGCAATTTAAATGATATTCATTAGAGCGATGACAAGTCCTGATGAGCCTTTCAGTTCTGCAGAGAGGAAGAGAGAGAGACTGAGAGACAGTGTGAGGCGATGGAGGACAGTTTTTTCTCTCTATCAGCTCTTTGCCAACTCTGTACCATGGACACTCAGGTGTGGCGGCCATCAACGCACTTCCACTTGAATAAGAGAAGAGATTAAAAAAAAAAGCAAATGGTGCAAAGAGCTTACTTGTTCGTCTCAGATACGCTCATGTGACCAGTCTTCAATCTTTCTGAGCCTCTCATTTCTTCCTGCCTTGTCTTTCTGACTTTACTGTTTCCTGAAAAGTATAGGTCTGGAGCAAAAAAGAGCAAAAGAAAGAGATCAGTTGAGCCATGACCACTACCAATATGTTCTACTTATTTTTCAGTTCCCTCTCATTCTTTCATATCGCAATGTTAACGAAAGTCAAACTTAGTTTGTGTATCTTCCCCATGATTCGGATCTGAATCCGAAATTGTTTTGGCTCTTCCTTGCCCTGACTATCGACTAAACTGCAAGTCCTAACAAGCACACTATCTCCTGTGGGACTTTAGTAGCTAGATGAACTAATCTGGCGTTCCTCAAGGCTCCCAAGTGGTCTCCTCCGTATTCAGTGTGCAGGCTGCAGTTTGGCATTTAGGGGAACTGTTGATGGCAGTAAGTATGTATGAGAGCTGGTAACAGCAGCAACCGAGTGGAGTACGGTCGAGTGGATTCAGGTTTATGGGTTTGTGGTGCTGAACGGTCTCAGCTGCCAGATGGGAGATATATATAATAATATAATATAACAAATATAATAAATAAATAGCTCAAAGCTATCTCTCGTGCAAACTCTCTTAAGATGAGCATCGAGCGGTGTGAGAGAGAACGACAGCAGTGCTTGCAAGTACGTTGATCAACATCTTAGCCTACACCAAGCATGACTGGATGGAAAGAGGTCACGTGAGAACAGATGCCTAATAAAATGATGTATGATCCATATCCTGGCAAATAATCATACATTATGGCAATTTTGGGCATTATTGATCGTATATCGTACAGAGGGCAAATTTATCGTACAAATGCAACTGTTAAAACCTTCAATAAGACCTGAGGGTCAGTCACCACTTTCACTGCTTGAAGCTAATCTTTGTCACAGAGCACTCACTGAGTTTGTAACCGTGTTTAAGGTTGTAATGCTTCAGTTTATATGGCTGACAGTTGGTTTGCTAACAAAAAGCAGAGTAGGCGGGAGAAGGCAAGAGCTCCATGCTGTCATGTTCGATTTTAAAATGCGACCATATGGCTTTTTCCTGGATGCAGTACGTACCTGTAAAAACCCAGTTTGTGACGAACTCGCAAAAAGAATGTGTAGAAAACAATACATAATTGATTATTTTTGTCCAGCCCTAGTTTTCAGCAAACAGTACGCAAAGACGTATAAGAAATTAGGGACTATTTGCACCTGCAGATTAATACACAATGTGTGCTAGTTTAGCCCTACAATTACACTGATTTACAGTTTTGTTTTCATTTCATCATTCAGTCTGACGGTATGTTTATATGTGACATTTTCTGATTTGGACGGGTTTGTTATTTGTGCTTTAATGTTCAAAAAAGTCATTATTCCTCTCATACTGTCTGAATATACCTGTTGTCATTTTTTCTGGCTGTCATAAAGAGAACACTGGCCAGTGTGCACAGATTACTCCTTTCACCCATGTTGTTTCCAATACCTTTGCACCTACGTGTGATGTATGTATAATTATGCTCCTTCTAACATTCTTCACACCTACATACTTTGATTGGCTCGGTTGTTTTTTCCAACCATGGAAACAGCCCTCAGTGAGCACAACAGACCAATTTTGTAAGACAAATGGTGAAGTGGCATTTCAAAGGTCTGGTGTCTGATACTTCTTGAATGAGGCTAGCACAAGTGAGTATTAAGTGCAGCAGGACAGTGTCTATGGGATGGATTCAAAATAAACAACCATATTTGTTTGTGGCTTTGGATAAGCAGACAACAGTGCTTCGTCGGATATATTCAATGTTGGTTTTGGTCTTATCATGGAATTTGTTGACAATGGGATATAGAATATTGACAGTCTCACCCTTTAAAATCTGTAAGTCATTTGCTTTCCATCATCACTTACGATAATTAGTATACGTATAGTTATAACCATGGCAAGTCAACACTGTCAACTGAGTCTGATGTATGAAAACGTCACAGCCATTCTCTCTCCCCCTCTATTATTTTCTCTGTCTTGTCAGACACAAGCCAATTAATTCGGTCCTCTCCTCACAGCCCCTAATTAACCCCTTCAGGACTGGAATTATGCTTAACACTGGTGATTGAGGCCAAGCCTGAAATTACCCACACTGCTCTGTCGTAATGACAAAATTCCCGTCCTCAGTTTGAAGTGTGTCTGTGTGTGTTTGTACCCCACACAGTTCCAGTCGTTTTGTGTTTACGTCTGATACCTCTTGATTACCACGATCCCTTTGTTGAAGCTACATGTATGTGTTACCCCCCTTCTCTCATTAGCATGTGCATAAAAGATTTGAACAATTTTTTACATGCACAGACACACGCACACACACGCACACACTGTGGGTAGTATGCTTTACATTGTGTGGCATATGTTATATGTTTCTGCTGCCATTAAAGGCCTGCAGGCTCCACTGAGGGCCAATTGTCTTTTGTTCCTGCAGAGGCCAGCCACACACACACACACTGGCTCTGATGTTGTAATCAATTTGTGCCAGACGTGGTCTGGACATGTGTGTTAATTAACGTTCTTGTGGGAGGAAATAATTTAACCGCGATAATGAGCTTGAAGAAGAGCAGTGAGAGGGGTGTGATCTCTGGGATATCAGGCACACAGAATAGCGAGCGGCCTCACCATCCTCCCCTGACTTCAGCCAGTCATGAGGAGCACATGAGAGGAGAGTTTGGAAAGTGGCTGCAAATATAAACTGCCAGTACTAATTCAGATATTTGTTCTGTTCATTAATGTGTTCAGCAGACAGTGTGACCGTCTGCACTGTTTAATTACCAAAAAGTCATTTATTAGAGCTGTTACCTCAGTAATTTATAAAAATCTGAACCTAGATACTTCTCAAAATAGTTCCAGAAGCAGTTTTTTTTTTTTAAATTTTTTTATGATAATTTAATTATGATAACATGATTGAATAACGTAGTTTTCTGCTTTTGTTAATGTAAAAAATGCATTTATCTAAAGTCAGAAGGGTTTACAACATGATTTATTTAAGGTAACATCAATCAACAATATGTGTTCCTTTTTTCTTTCATTAAACAAAAGTTAATGACAAAATAGTCCAGCCAAATTACTTACCTTAACTGTTCGTCCATGTTTTGCCACTCACTCAAATCCAGGTTGCTGTGGTAGTGGATGCTTTTTTCCAAAGTTACTTCATCAAGCAACTTCTAGGGGATCCAAAGACAATAACAGGTAAGATGGGATATGTATTCCCTCAATGTGTTTGGGCAGTCCTACCAGTTTTGCGTGAGTGGATTACCTCCGGAGGGGGTCCTGTTAAGATATCCAAAACATCTCAACTGGTTCCTTTAAGAAGCAGCTCTACCATCAGCTCCTTTTAGACATTTGAGCTCACCTTTTCTTTTCCTTGTAGGTGAGCCTGGATTTCCTCTGAAAGCAACTCATTTCGATCGATTGAAACCATCATTTATTTATTTCTGTCACTACGCAGAAAGAAGCTAGTGTTCCGAATGTAGCTAGCGGATATCCAGACCAAGACTTCATTTTCTGAATGTCGGTTAATTGTTTACAGTCTGATTAGCAACTTGAAAAGGGAGTTGGAGTTGAGAGACAACGTCTACGACCGACAGACGATAGTCTATGGCTTCCGAGATTGCATTTCAGCCAATGTGTTCCGCCTCTTGTACTCTCAACACGGACTGTTTAAACAAAGCCTGCTTGAACGTGAATGGTCAATACTACACGGACTACACGGACTACAAACCAAAGAGCTAAACAGACATATGAATGCAGAATCTGTTTATAGTTATTAGCCTATACCAAAGTCCAAGTCACTCTAGTCAGGCTTCTCTGAATACTTCAACATTACATTTTCAGAAAACTACTTTCTACTACTTACAGAACTATTTTTATGTAGTGGCAAGGCTCATCACCGACATACACGCACACACAGACATACAGACTTCACATAGTATATGTGAACATGCGGGAAGCATCCCATCTTATCTGATGAGTACAAAAGCATACCAATCCAATAACAACAGTGTGAGCACATCCTCGTTTTTGTAGGACCTGGGACAGATAGCGTCTCCACAAAAAGCAGAATGGATTATATTTGGTAATGGATATGGTCTGTCTGGTCTAAGATTAGAATTGAATACATAAAAGAGTGCCTAAGTTAAAATATAGAGATAAAATATAACTTATAAAAAATATATCTATATATGTACATATACACACACACATATATATAGATATTTATCTATATCTATAGATATATATATCTATATCTATAGATATATATATGTAAAAGACATCGATATCTACTGCATGTGTACTTATGTGTGCGTGACAACTGTGACACTAATTCAACATGATAAAAGTCACTCTGTTTGTCTTAATATTGCTATTCTTGGCATCTGTATTTTTTAAATGCATGCGTGGGTGTGAATGATAAAAAAAACATGTTTATTAAGGTATAACTGAATTGATGTTCTCAAATTTGACCTTGTTTTATTTTAAAAAATGCATGATTTTATTAAAGACACTTTATTTGGTGAAAGCAGCACTATTTAATAAAAACAGGCTTAATTCAGTAAACCTCTTCATCATTAATTTCAAGTATGTTGGCTTTCATTTAAAGCTGCAACAATAAATATTTTATATTCACAAATAAGTACATTTAAGGTAAAAGAGTAATTTGTAGTGACAAACTCACAGATAGTGAGTGAAAAAAAACCTCTATTAATCCCATTATACACTACATGCCCAGTACCAAACAAAAGACTGACACAGCTTGCAACAAGCTGATGAACATAGTGGACTATTTAGGTGCTAAAGAGAAAAATATTTCCCTCAGGAGTTAGTGGAGACCAAAACAGAGCTAAAACAAAATTGAATATTGGATTTAAAATTGTCAGATTGTGACTGCAAATTAATATTATGGTTGCTCTGAGCTGGATATGCGAATAGGCAACACTTTTGTCATTGCAACTTGTAAACTGGCTCCCTGTTATTGGCTAGTTATAGATTTGTAACCTTAATCCTACCAACTGGGGTACCCACAGACTCCAGAGGTATACGTTTTGTCATCTCTCGCAGACATTTTATTCTATCATTTAAATTTTTCCTGACTTTGTCAATCAATTTGTTCCTAATGACTTCATGTTTTCTGTTTTGTGTCTCTTTTAATTAGTGCTTTTTAAAATACCAATGTTTAGGGGTCCTGTCAAAAGCACCCAATACCACCTGTGCAGTTTTTATAGACGGAACCATTTTTGAGATTATGTTTGCCATGGCTCCTAATTCTAGTATCACACACTTTCAGGGGGGTACTCTGTCATTTAGAGGGAGACACACACAGATACAGCAGACACAGATTTCGTAATGTGCTCTGTCTATTTTCGTCCTTTCCTAAAATAGTAATTATCAATTATCATTATCATTATCAATTATTATAATTATTTTTTTTTTAAATGACATAAATTGCATAACTAATCATGTTTTGTGAATAAATAAGTTAACATTTTGCTATGATGTTTTTTTTTTGTTTTTTTTCACAGTAGTCTATTCTTGGGTAGTCCTTGCATGTTAAATATGTTGGTAGTTGTTTCTTTATCAAGTAAAATTGCTGAATCTATTTCAAAACACTTTCCCTCATTTCTGTTTTTTTCACCCCATGTTTCTGAGATTCAAGAAACGTGATAAAAATAAGTCCTTTGTTTGAGTATTAGCTATGAGTAGAGTTCGGCACATACATAAACAGAGAGTTCCATAATACCTTCAAATACACAAAAAAATCAAAAATCAAAACACATTTCACAGATTACAGGAAAAAAAGCACAGTTCACTCACAAGCAAATTATATCCATACACTACTCACAAAAACACACACCACGTTCAGCATGCATCTTCTTGAGTGTATGCGTGTCAGAGCGTGTGACTGGGATTCTATTTGTGTCGGTGAAGTGGCTGAGCTGTGTTTGTAGCGTTTAGAGGAAATTACCCCGCGAGCGTTGCCTCGGCCACAGTAGATAGCGGGTCGCCTCTCTAGGCTGCATGGCATATTGATTTCTTGTTGTGAAGAGTGCTGTTCAAGCCCCATTTAAGATTTCCATCCAGCCCACAGCCCTGAGTACGGCAGTCAGCCGTAAATTAGGGAAATTGCACATTCATCACATGCGTTATTTTAAGATACTTTGGAAACGTGTGAGGCCAGAGAAGATCTACGGTGTTGCAGGAAACAAACATACACAATGGCTGACTAACTCTTCATTAGAACATATATAATGTGGGACGTGAATTGTGATCAACACTTCGACACCTCGAGATCCAGACGTAACAAAATGTGCCTAGCAGCTTCTCTAAACGTCACTAATTAATGTTGTATCTCTCTTGTTTATTCCATTAAAAGGAAAAGCTGTGGTTTTATGTTGGTTATGTGCTGGACTATTGCTGCCTTCAAATGGGGTCGTGTTTATAGTGTTCACGAGAGGAGTCCACATGAATGGCCCTTTTTGTGGTTTTCTTACCTTGCAGGTGATATTTTCGGAACGCTCCGAGTTCACGAGTTGTGGCGTTGTTGCTGTCAGAAATGGCGGAGGCCATGGGAATATATTTTTGGTGCATAATAACTTAATATATTGGAATTTTAGTCTTATATAGTTTTTCTTTGTAATTGTTTTAAACATTTCTGAGCAAAATGTTGATATTCCCAATGGCCTCATCTTTTCCCTTTGTCATTATGCCTTTGCCTTTCCTGCATTACTTTACCTGCTTGCTAGCTTTCTAAATTGTTAGGCTACGAGACGCCGACAGTAACATTAACATTACCGTTGCCTAGCAGTGGTGTTCTCACTACTTCATCACTTGAATGCCAAGCATATCGTTCAACAACTTCCCATGTTGTATCCACAAGCTAACGAGTTCCATTTTAAGGCAACATATTTCTTTATTGAAGTCTTCGCTGGTTTCCTGGCAACCTCAAAGTGATGTCAAGAATCTTTGGGCAACAAATAGTCCAGCACATAAGCCCTAATAAAACCATAACCTTCCGTCTTTACTTGTATTTTCTATTTCTTTTAACATATTTTTTTAAATCAATCAAGTAACAAGTCAGTTTTTATCTCCTACATTTGTAAGTCTAAAGGTTCTAAGAACATGATTGGCCAGTGCAGACGAATGACGATTTATGAATGTTATCTCACTATTGATATTTGGACAATTTTTATTTACAGGCCCAAATGGAATGATGAGGATACTGGTCTTTATCAAATTATATTTAACACAAGTTTAAATAAAAACGAATGATAATGATTTTAGTATTACAAAAGAGTATATCTTTTTTGTATACTATAATTGTATATGTGTGTCGATAATGCATAATAACTAAATCTCATACCTATATTAAAGTGTAGGCCTACTTGTTTGTTCTTCCTCTAGTATGTACCAAAAAGAAGATTCAGAGTGCCAAAAAAGTACGAAACCTTAAAGTTAACCCTTCTAAGTAATCTTTAAATATTTTATTAAAAAGCAAGTAAATGTCATGATTCTACCTTCCAGCCGCTTTTTATGTATGACTTTGATGTGCAACTTCCCAGTCTCTTGGCACACTTCCCATCGTCTTCTTAAGAATCCTGCCCAAGAACCAGCTCAGACAGAATTTACATATGCCATTCCTATGATCTGAGACATCAGTGGTTGTACAAATGAATAACTCTTAACCAAAGCAAGACATTAGCAAATCAAGACCCTGGTAATGTTACCAAAAAGATTTTCTATGATGAATTAATGACTGAGAGACTTGAAGACAGAGAATCACAGAGCAATCTTTTCCTCTCCGACAACGTTTCTTTGATGTTTTACATTCAAATTAGTTCAATTGAGTGCAAATGCGCATGCTATGTTTACTTCATACATGAAGAAATGCAAGGGTTGTGTTGTTGCTACAGGTTGGACACGTTTCTCCACAACTAAGATGGTGAACAGCAGGTTGTTATTCTACTTGCAAATATGACTTAGTCTTTAATTTCCTGTACCTTGGACTCCCAGCAACAGTGTAATGGCAGCCATTACTGCAGCCTGTATTGACACACTTCTGCAACTCCAAGATTCCAAGTTGGAGAAATCAGTGACCACTAAGTATTTCCATGTGTCGTACCTGTAATTATCACTAGGGGGCTTGCATAAACTCTTTTCCCAAATTAACAGCTTGTATTTATGGAATTTTGGGTATGATTAAACACAGCAACTTTGCCTATATCTCTATATAATTAGTGTGTACCGTTAGCATATCCCTGGGAAATCTCAGCAATGCAGCCTGAGAATTTGTTTAAATTTTCTTGTCTGGTTTTGTTTGGCTGTAGAGCATATAGCATGATGTTTTGAGAGTCCATGGCTAGATCCATAGAAGTGCTTTAAGTAAGTTAAGTAAGTAAGAATTTTAGGGGAATAATGACTTTAAGTAACAAGTCAAAAAACATGCTGTAAAAACCGTCTGAAAATCAATTTGAATGGTTTCAGGTCAGTGGGTAGACTGGTTGAGTCTGACGGCGCTGAAGCGAGGCAGATATTTGTTAGGAAGCCCTCTTCGAGCTGAAACCCCAGTCAATCAATATCAACTGAGCAAACAGGGTAGTTGAAGCTTAAAATGTTCTTTACTGTTAGTCGGGCTGTCAACATATTTAGTTTTCACCATACAAGTGTGTTTGTGTACAGAACTCTTGTGATCTTCTCTGTAAAACTATTCCCTCAGCCCCAACAAATTGCACTTTTATGCAACCTGGGTTGTGAGTAACACTGTAAAACTGTACAAGCGAAAACGAGTATCATAAGCCCTGAAAATGTACTTTCTCAGTCAGCTCCCTATTCTGACTGATGGAATCCAAGTCTCAACAAATTTTGTTATTTTAAAAAGAGATATTTTATTTTGTGTTTCTGTATGTTCTCTTCTCACTTCAGTTTTAAATTAAGAGGACAGGAACCAGATTGGATGAGTCAAACTGTTAAACTCTTAATGAATAACAACTATGGGTGTTTATTTCTGAACTTTAAAGGACTTAACCTGACTTTCAGGTTCATACTTGTATTTTAGGTTTCTACTCGAACATGTTTACATGCTTTAATGTAAAAACACATAATTTTTCTCAATAATTAAAAAATTATTAAAAATTATAGTTACCTTTAACTCCTTTAAACCTATAAATTTCAAAGAAATGTTTAAGATATCAAACTTTACATTTTCAGAGGCCACGCTAATGGCTCTATGCTAATATGAGCATGCTAATATGCTCACAATGACATTTCTAACATGCCGATGTTTAGCAAGTATAACGTTTACCATGTTCACTATGTTTCCAGGTGTTTGGTCATAAACCAAATTACAAATTAAAATGTTGACCTGATGATGTCGATATATGAAAAGTCAAGGGACCACCATCGTTATTACGATTCATTCCAACGGGGACATAACTGTCTGAACTGTCTGTTGACTAAAAGCAAACTCTGATATTTCCTAGCAGGAAATTATCTGTTTGGACTTAATTAAATTTATTATTTCTGTATTTGTTGTTTCATCTTTTTTGGAATGGGTTGTCATCATTAACAAAGCTGGGCATGTAGCATACACCTGCTCCGACAAATTATCCCTTGGGGGCGTCTGCCAATCACATCTTTTCATAATAACAGAGAGAGATGAGGCCTCCTCTGAACAAGTGCCATTGGTTGGCATTAAATATTACCAGTTTCAGCGGAAAATTAAGTTTGATGTGTGAGTCAGCTGCCTTGACTGTCAATGGGTAGCAATGTGTCTGTGTGACTGCGTGTACGAGTGAAAGGAGTGAAAACAGGAGAGAGAAGAAATGGGAACAGAAAAAGAAATCAAGAGAAAGTGAGATGCACAGGGTGCTCTCCCTGTGCATCTTTGTGTAAGGAGTGTGCTTGCTTGTAACCTGGCGCTATTTGTGTTATGCCGTGTGATTCCATTGTGAGCAGCAGAACCACTGAGCTTGTATTCCCAGCCTCCCTCCTGCCCCCCCTGCTTTAGATAAAGCTATCTGGATCCGCAGCACACCTGCCTCAAATGCATGTGAGCAGCTTACTGTTGTGGAGGCTCCCTCTATGTTGCTGGGGGATTCTGACGGTTGCATTGTCTGGGCTGCAATGAGGGTGTGGTATGTTGGGACATAGCACCATCTCCGAAACCACTATTAAGATGTTAATGTTCACTGACATAGCTGGCTTCAGGCAGTGCAGTCCTTTTACATCTCAGAAAGCCTATTCCCCGTTTGATATAGTCCACAGAATAGGGCAACCTTGTTTAATTGCTCTGCATTTTCCAGACAGTTAGGAAGGCAAGCTATTGATCATTTTTGTTTACATTTCATGTCTTGTCAGTTGTGCTAGTGGTTCTTTGCGACTGCAGCTGGGGACAGCAGTGATTTTAGCCAACTACTAACCACTGCTAAAATGATGATTTATCAGTTTTAATGTTCACCATGTAAATCACTTTAGTTTCGCATGTTAACATGTTGTCATTTGCCAATGAGCATTAAAGTAAAAGTACAGCTGAGGCTGACGGGAATGTCATTAGTTTTGCAGATATTTGGTATTTGGTGACCTGATGGCGCGACCGCGACCCGACCCCGGATAAGCGGTTGAAGATGGATGGATGGATGGTGACCTGATGGTGGTAGAGGAAAGTCAGCCGATCACCAAAGCCAGACGCATTCAACCTCTGTGAACCATGGGTATATGTACAAAACATATCGAGACATTTCAATGGACGGGCGGACCTAGAGCCATGCAGCTAGCGTGGCTAAAAAGCAAGTTCTAAAAGCAAAAAATGACCTCTTAGGAATTGCTTGTTTTGTCCAACCAATAGTTTAAAAACCAAAAAGTGACCATCAAATGATATCTATTTACAATAGATTAAAGAAAGATATCAGTGACAAATCATCACATTTGAAAAGCTTGAACCCAATGTTTGTTATTGTCAGCTAGTATGGCTGTATAGTAGTGTTGCTTGAGGAATAACTTTGCCATTTAACTAATTTAACAAAATTGAGATATGAATTTTATCATTCATAGGGTCAAGTATCATAATACCTTATAATTGTTGTAAGGATCATTCAAATTCCCATAGTTGTAATACATTATAATTTATTTTATAATGCATTATAATCACTGTTAAAATGCCTTATAGTGCGATTACAAGTTACAGTAAGTTGGCATCGGATGCTTTATGTGAAGTAATGAAATTTCTGAGGTACAGGCAGATACAACACATCACAAGCATGTGATAAGTCACTATAAGTGTTCATTGTTTGTTTTAAGTAAAGTGAAAAAAAAATAATTTAATCTAAAAAGTCAGAGCATGACCAGCAATCATGAAGTATTATGATACCTGATCCTATAGGTCATTATAAAATGCTTTACAATGTGAAATGTTTATTGTTATAAAGCATTATGGATATTTACGAGTGCTTATAACTATAATTACATGGTGCTATCAGCAGATTAAATCGCATTGTAAGTATGTTTATAATGCATTATGGACATGGGTGTTATAGAAAGTGTTACTCAAAATTGTTGTTAATTAACTGAGTCATTGACTGATTATTTCAGCAAGAGACACAAGCGTGTAGATGTGAATGATGTGGACCAGTCAAGTTAAAGTTAGAAGAGTTAACACTTTATCATGTTTAATGTATTTGCATTATGAAATAAAGTTGTATGAGTAAAGGGTGCTTTAAATGTGTTAGGAATGGTTACATTTGTTGTGTTTGTTTGTTGTAGCCTATAGTTAGATTGGTTAACTTTTAAAATGTATTTGACCTGTAATGAAATAAAGCAATTGTAAAATGAATAAATAACGAGTGCTCTGTTTTCTGGAGGTCAGCATTTACTCATCATTCCTCTTCCCTGACTCTGATTAATAGGTTTTAATGCACATTATGATTGCATTGAGATACATAGTAAGTTCATGAATGTGAATATGTTTCTCTGAGTAAGTCTGTGTGTGTGCTCTTCCCACTGGTTTTACCGATTGTCTCCGACAGTTTTGAACCTTAATAAGCCCTTGCATCTGCTCGCTGGATGTGAAGGCAGGGAGAGAGAAAAGTGCTTTCTTACACTTCATTTTCACGCATATTTTCTTTGAGGCTAATGAGAGCCTTAAATATGGTGGCAGACTTCAGGCTGCGCTGTTGAGGGCTGACGTTTTCACACACGATGGCACCTTGTCACTGCGGATGAAGTCCTTCTACCTGGCTGATGAGAGGTGTGTGTGTGTGTGTGTGTGTGTGTGTGTGTGTGTGTGCGTGCGTGCGTGCGTGCGTCGTGCGTGCGTGTGTGCGTGCGTGCGTGTGTGTGTGTAGTGGTCAGTTGTGCAACTACATGTGTGAAGATAAGACGATTTAGAATCCTGGTCTGTACAATTCAGAGTTGCTGTGTTGTTTGTGTTGTGTGCAGGTGTGTGCAACTGCCGTGCATGTGGGTTTTTTTTTTCTTTTTTCAGCACGGTATATTACGTGGCAGAGTGGAGCAGGAAAAGTGATGTGGTTCACCAACACACAGCACTGTCTCACTTTGATAAATTGTGTGTGCTCTGTATGTTTATGCAACGCACATGTGTGTGTGTGTGTGTTTTTGCGCAAGCATATTTGCGTGTGTGTTGGTGCTTGTTCTTTAAAAAAAAAAATTCTCCAGCTAATACCTACCTCTGTGTTCTCAACCCCTTTATCTGCACTGAACATTTACCGATTCTCATGTAGATCTTCGGACAGAATGGTCTCCTAGATCTCGTCCCCCTGTAAACATAAACTCTTTGCTCCATCTGCTTTATCTACATCCTACTGTTGTGCAGGACATATCAGATAGATAGTGATACAGCTCCTATTTAATCACAGGTCCGGACAGGGAACATTCTGAATAAATAAACACTTGAAAGCACCTGTTCATCTTGTCAGCATTGTTGCCATCTCCCATGAAGCCTAAACAAATATGTCTGCCAAGTGTCTTACCTCGCCGAGAGTAGTCACAAAATGGACGTCGGAGGTAATTATAGAGCTGCAGATATGGAAGGGAAACTTTGTGTCTGTGTGTGTCTTTATACTTCCATATCCTGTGTGGAAAGAGAAACAAGGTGTGTATGGAGCTCAGTCGCTTTAGGGTTGTTTGATTGCTTCACTGCCCCTTTATAATGACAAAACAAGTTTTTGTCATTTGATTGTTTACTGCTTCTGAGGCCTTTTGTTGCAGGCTCTCTGTGGTCTCATATGCAGTAGATGCATTGGTCTAAGCCCCAAGCACAACAGCAGTGGCTACTGGGTTAAGCCCAACAATGATGGTGTCTTTTTGCATGTCTGGATGTGTGTGTGTGTGTGTGTGTGTGTGTGTGTGTGTGTGTGTGTTTGTCTCCCACACGGCCCCACTGCTGCCACTCACACTCAAACTAGTATGCAGCTCGTCACAGACAGACGTTGACACACTCCCAGTCTAATGTGCTCATTAGGGACTGCACAGCACACACATAATTGATAGCCATGACACACACGATGCATACGCACATTATTGCAAAAAACAGTTTCCTTTTTTTAATGCTGCAGTAGAAAACAAGGTTATATGAAGTCATATAATGGGGGTTCATTGTCAAGAACAACAACAACAGAAAACGAAAGAACAAAATGAAAAAGACTAACGGCACAGAATGCATTACAGTATCTGTGCTGTTTACATGCCGATATTTTACACATAAGGATTTTTTTTTTTATTTCTCTACCCTGGCAGCTGTCAGTTACTTCAGCAAATTAACTGCCAAAAAAGTAGCAGAACTTGTCACTCAAGAGGTTAGTGTAACCATGGTTACCTTTCATATCCCAAAAAGATAAAGCTGCAGAGTGGAATCATGGCAGAGTAATTAGACAGAAAAAATAGGACCAATCGAAAAGGCATTCAACGATATGAAACAACCAAGAGTGCTTATAAATAACAGTTTACATGTGAAATATCTTTATAAAGTAACATCTTTTTTGTACAACCTTTAATATCTTTTTAGTGTTCATACAGCGGCACATGTAGTAGTGTCTGGTAAAGAGAGTCTTTAACCCTTTGAGCACGAGTTGGGAATAAAAAGATTCACCTGTTGTCATCCTTTTGCTACCTATCTTTTTTCGTATCCTTTGATTAAATAACACATTTATAAAACTATTGTGCAAAACAATTTTACTCATGTCTTCATATACTGTGCACCAGCAGATAGTCATAATCCTTTTAAATTAAAAAATATAGAAATTATGCATAATTTAGACAGGAATTACTTAATATGTTTTTATATACATATTTTACACAGACCTGAATTATTATAGGTCCCTGATCGACCAAAGTAAAAGACTTCAGATTTCCTTTTTTTTTTTTTTTTTTTTTTTTACCACATAGCTACAATATTGTCTCAAGTCCTGCGAACATATCTCAAATAAATATTAAGCCCAAGATGAAAACCTTGCAGTGAATAGAGAATCTCCTTTTGAAAAAAAATGCTTTCATGTCTAGGATTAGACTCAACATACTGTATGGGAAACAGGCATTGCAGGCTCAATGCACAAATTGTCCATCTAATTCTCATGATAGCTTCAATAATTCACAATCTCAAATCTTGAGTCAATAGTGTTTGGATCTTAGGTGTAGAAGTGCTTTGACGTACTCAGAGGGTTAAATTTTAAATGCTGACTGCAGCACAAAAAAAGAAAAAAAAGAGAGAGCGTGAAAACAAAAAAAATAACATAAAGGAAATCATGGAAAGTGCACCAGATTTAGTTATAAAATGTTTAACTAAACTGTTTCATTTATGCATGCAGCTTATCACATCCCAGTGATGTCAAAATATAAAGGAACTTAATTCCATTTACACATGTTTCAAAATACACACCACTTCATTTTAGAATCTCTTTTTTAAACCTTCATATATTGTATCTTCTCAATGACAGAAGCCTCCATCAACACATTTTTCAAAAAGTCACTCTATTTCTGTCAAAGGAGATCACTAAAATCAAGTGTCTTGGGCCAGAGTGAGTCTACCTCACACAGCAACAAAAGAAAAAAAACAACTGCTACAACACAAAATTTAAAACCATGTGCCAAAACTCAAAACAGTAGTTGTATGGCATCTTTGTGCAGTTCCATCACGTTAATAATCCTTTCTTTTCATTGAAAGAAATGTCTGTGAAAGGCTTTAGAGAGACAGCATGAAAGAGTGAGACATTACAAAAGAACGCAGCATTGTCCCCAGCCAGTGCTACTGTTTCTCCAGCTCACACACATACATGAGATGGTCCTCGGGGGACTTCCCATGAGTCTTGCTCAAGTGAAGTTTGACCGCATGCTTGCTCGCAAAAGTCCGGTTGCAGAGCTTGCACTGGTACACAGCCCCAACGTCATCGTCGTCGGGGGAGGGTGACGGAGATTCAGTTGAGGGCAGAGAGGTGGTCAAGGACGAGGGCAGGGAGATGGGTAAGGAAGAGGATAGGGATGTAGGTAGAGAGGAAGGTAAAGGGTGGCTGGATGGGTGAAGATTAGAGAGCAGTTTTTCAGATAGTCCTTTGGTGTGGCGTTGTTGATGATGTTGCTGTGAAATCTGGCTGAGCAGCTGCTCTCCAGAAAGCTTGGCCAGGTCTCGCAGACGGAAGCCCAAGTGGGATTCCAAGTGGCTGACGTAGGTGGATGGTGAGCGGATCTGAGAGGCGCAATCACTGCAGAAGAACACTGGGTGACCTGAATCCAAGTTTTTCAAGAACTTGGTGCCACCGGTTCTCCTCAGCTGGTACTTGACATTAGCCAACCAGTGGGATATTGTAGTCATTGAGAGGCCGGTGAAACGGGAGATGTGCATTCTCTCCTGTGGGCTCAGGTCCGACATCATATACTTGCCATCACTTGTTTGTCTCAGACTGGAGGCAAACTGAGCTTGTAGGATGAGGAGGTGTTGAGGGTTCCAATTGGACTGCCGTCCTTTACGTTTCTGGGCCGGTGAAACATCTTCTATCTCCTCCTGTGTGATACCTTCAATGTCGGAGCGCTCAGACAGGCTGGTAGGTGTGGAGGACTTGGATACAGCTTGACTTTCTGTCAGGTTCCTCAACATGTCAGAGATGTCTGACAGTGCGTTTTCTCTCAAAGGGGAGCTGGACATAAAGGAAGCTACTGCAGCTGAGGCTTTGGTCATAGTGACAGCGGAGGAGGGAGAAATTGATGACGGGGTGGTGGTGGTAGAAGAGAGAGCAGTTGAACCCAAAGAACCACTACTGCCATTTTTGTCAGCATTTTTGCCTTTGGTGAGATCAATGGGTTGGTCATTGTTTAGATGTTGCTGGTAGAAGTAGCGGTCTAAGCGGTCATTGTTTTGCTTTTTGGTCTGTGCTGGTGGGGTCGAAGAAGCCACCGCTGCTTTCTCCGCCAGGCTGTTGCTCATCTTGAACAGCATGCTCATGGGGTCAAGGGAGGGCAGGGCAGGCTTAGCTGCCTTCCCCAGGTGGGCGTTCATTACTGACTGCAGTGCACTGAGAGGGTTGACGAATGGCTGTTCTGGAGGTGGATGGTCTGTGATGATAGCTGTACTGCCACACAGGGAGGCAGGCAGGGGGGATGTCACAACAGTGGACTCCACTCCATTCTCCATAGACTCCTTTATAGAAATATCGCCATTTGAATCTCTGTGATTGGCTCCATTTCCATCACCTACCGCTTTTTCCGTTCCACTTCTATTCTCTGGAGTTTTACAGCCTCCTGCTCTATTTTCTTTGGGCGAATCTCCTCGGGCTGAGTCCCCTGCCTCGCTGTTGCACGGTGAGGATGTAGTATGTCTCAGTGGAGATGTCCTCACAACACCACTGGGCTCTCTCATTTTTTCTTCTACCTTGGCCACTTTCTCTGTCACCTTTTTGACCAGTTCCTCCATAGCATGGAAGTTGTTTTTGGGCAGTGGGGAGTTCTGGCGGCTGGGAGGGGACATCAGAGGCTGGTTCTTACCGGTAGAAGAGAAAATCTCCCCTCCAGGAAACATGTATTTAAGGGGAGAGCTCTTCCCAGAGTTGCCTAGTGAGAGCTTCATTATGTTTGGGAGCTGGTAAGCAGCATGGATACTGGGATATCCACCCCAGCTTGGAGCTCCATTCTGGGCTTTGTTGATGGCTGACGTAACTGTGTTCTCCAAGGACTTGAGGATGTCAAGACCCCCTTTTGGACTTTCATCCAGATCCTCCTCAGTCAGATAAGAGTATTTTGAAGAAATATCGAACTTCTCCTCAGCCTCCTCCTCACCCCCTGCCTTCTTCTCCTTGTTCAGATCACCATTGTTGATGATGGACTCTTTAGTGCATTCCTCCTCCTTCTCCTCCTTTTTTATCTCCACAACCATGGCAGTGGGGGAGATGCTAGTTGGAGGAGGCACTGGGGCAGGTGGAGGGGAAAAGGTTGTGGCGGCCAGGGGAACAGACTGGACCTTTTCTTCAGCTGTTAAATTGGGTGTGGGTGTTGGGGCGGATGGTTCTAAAATGGGTTTGCCTTTCTTAATAGCAGAGTTGGTGACTTTAATAAAGTGTCCAGTCACCATCATGTGAGCAGTTAGCTCTTGTAGTGTGTCATGAGAGCTGCCACACTCCATGCATTTAAGGATCTGTGACTTCCTGGATTCAAACTGCCAGGCATAGCTGGCACCGTTCTGGTGTCCATAGCGGTTGTTAGGTGTGATGTAAGGATTGGTGACTTTCTGGTGCATATCATTAGAGTCGTTGAAGGAGGTGGGCTTAGGTGTGGTACCTCCATTAGAGTCTGGTGAGCTAGGGATGTCTAGGTCCATAGGGACTCTCTTTCGAGCCGAAGAGATAATCTTAGCTGCCACTGGTGTAACAGGCTCTTTCAGAGGCACTTTCTGGTAGTGTTTCGTCTTGATCATGTGGACACTTAGATCCTGAAGGGATTCAAAGGAGTGCCCACAGTACATGCACTTGAGAACTTTCTGTGCATCCTCCTTCCCCTCCATCTCTAGCAAAGAACGCTTTCTTGGTTTTGACCACCGTTTAGCCCCCTCACCATCCGTCTCGTGGTTATCATCGCGGTAGTGGCCTGTCTCGTTCATGTGCACCGTGAGCCCCACTAGTGTGTCGTACGCTGCACTGCAGTCCTTACAGCGGAACTTGCTGGCACCAGTGAATATAGAGCCATACAACTTGGAACTCTGCCGGTACAGCTGGACGGTACTAAATAGGTTGTGTTCTGTAGATGCTGTGGATACAGCCACTGTGGGATGTTGAACCGGGCCCAGTCTGTTGTGGTGGTTCTGTGAGGCCTGCTGGAGGGTTTTAGCCATAGCTGTCTGGTGCCAGTCATAGCCTCCACTTCCACAGCTACTGCTACTGCTGCTACTACTGCTGCTGCTGTGACTGCGAGGGGGTTTTTCTGCAGGGGGCTGGGTTAGGTTCAGATTCAGAGTGGACCAATAGGAGTTGGTCAGGAAGGAGGTGTAAATGGCCTTCATCTTCTCAAGGCTGTCAGCCACAGACCCTGTTGTGGCTAATATGGCCTCATCTCCACTTACTGGGGCAGCTGCATTGGCAGCAACCATCATGACGGAGGGGGTTGACAGGGAAAGGGCATTCGAGGGGTCTTTTGAGAGGAGGATATCATCCTCATTTTTAAGTGGGGTTAACTCAAAATCAGACATTCTGTCACTGGATTCACTCAGGTGTGACTCGCTGTCCAGCTCTTGACCAGAAAAGTCGGCAGCACTGGGGGAGTCATGGAAGCCAGTGGATCCTGGCCTGTCCTGACATAGGAACTTAGTGGCAGGCTCCTCCCCTTCCTGAGCTGAGTCGTCTCCATCCAGGTCCTCATCCAACAGGGCTGCTTCCTTCTCATCTTCAGGGACGTATGCTGCTCAGACAGAGAGAAGAGAAAACAAAGACAGAGAGAGAGATGTGTTAGAACCACACTGACAGCATATCTAATGATGGAGATCCTCAACTCTGTATACCCTTTTCTTCACCAAGCAGAAAATTGATAGAAACACAAGATACTGACATTCACACTTTCTCTAGAGGAAACAGAGCAATCATCCAATGGCATTCATAGACAAAGTATTTCCTATCATAAACTGTTGCAGTAATTCTTTCCTAACTTCCCCCCTTTTACATTGACATGGTTTTCAAATTGTAATCAAGTTGCCACCCCCTCCCATTCTCTCTCCACCCCCAGGTCTTTGTTCTGTACTGCAGAAAATCAGAGACAGCCAGAGAGAGAGATGGAGGATGGAAAGAAAAAGATGGAGGAAGGGAGAGGGGAAAAATGTCTCTTCAAACAGAACTTGCCACCTTTTTCTTCTCAAGGGGCAACAGCTTGAAATTAAAACTAAATTTGAAATTAATGAAGCACATTCTGGCGGTGGCATTCCTTTCTGAAGTAATAAATTACTTGTATCAACCTCGGAGACAGCGGTTCCTGTCTGTCAATTAATATGTCTTACGCTTCTTCTGCAGACTCTAATGCATTCCCTAACAGACACACTCGCCATTTAAATTAAGCAAGCATTTTCACTCATTACACTGTTCAGCCCTCGCCTCCTTGTAAATAAAAATGAATGTATGTACATTTGCCTGTAACAAATCTCTCTGTGCAAAACCCATTTGCTTCAATTACCAAAGATTAGAAAAAGTTTAGAGTTATTATTTACAGTTTAGCTTTGGGGAGTGGGCTTGAGGCTTTCAATTTATATATTCGAATCCTTCCAGTTTAAGAATAATACAAACAAAATCATAAAGGGAAAATATGTATCAAGACAAATCACAGTCTCGCCTCTTTGTACATCTATGAATGTTTTCTTTTTGTTAATAAGTCAAAGGGATAAAACAACATCAGATGAGAAATGCTGCATGCTCACACTTGTGATTAAGGCTGGATTTGTGAATAACAATTGATGTGCACAAAGACAACATGCATACACAACCCTCTTGTTTTAGCAACTACACCCTGGTAAAGAAGATGAGCGTGTGTGAATATCAGTGGCCTTGTGCCTTGCATTCCTTTCTGCAACAGGCCATCACTCATCTAAGCTGGTATGTAAACACAGAGCGAGGCGGTCAGTGGGACGGGGTGTGGCATGGAAGCACACATTCAATCCCACATTCAATTTTTATTGCAAAATTGCATTAGAATGCACAGTAAAGCTCCTTATAAAAAAACAGAAATATAATATAAATATATATATATATATATATATATATTATATGTGCAAGGTAAGTAGGCTGAAAACAAAACTTCAAAACATGCCTACAATTCTGTGAAAATATGGGCTTGAAAACACACAAGTAATACCTACACAACCTGCCAGCCATATCATAGAACACACTTTAGGCTGTTTCCGACTCCCATCTCTAACTGAGAACTGCAAGTTGTGTGTGTGTGTGTGTGTGTGTGTGTGTGTGTGTGTGTGTGTGTGTGTGTGTGTGTGTGT
>CALSCE010010660.1:3704159-3711659 GCA_943593645.1 Bovichtus variegatus
AGTGTGTGTGTGTGTGTGTGTGTGTGTGTGTGTGTGTGTGTGTGTGTGTGTGTGTGTGTGTGTGTGTGTCTGTGTGTGTGTGTGTGTGTGTGTGTGTGTGTGTGTGTGTGTGTGTGTACTAGCACTGCATCAGCAGCAACTCATTGTCAGGGTACTGGTTGCCATCGGCAATGATACGACACCTCCATGGGACAAACAGATGCAGAGAGACACAGATATCCCAGAGCCTATTACACACACACACACACATATACACACACACACACACAAGTTGTACTGTAACTGCTGTAGTCCAACAACTCTTTTCTCAGTAACTTCTCTGTTAAACATGCGGTCCGCTCCAGTGTTCAGTCTCACAAAAAGGAAGGATCCATCTGAAACACTTCAAACACGTTATCTATTAGATGCTATCATATGCAATTTAAGAACTGCGGGGGTCACATGACCTTTATCCACACTGCATGAGTCACTATAGTTTGTTTTTTTACCGAAATACATATATGTTAAAACCTTTACGCATTTCAGCTGCATGTTTTTAACATTTATGGATGTAAAACACGTAAACACAACCCCTCTCACTCAGACATCCTCATCCCTCCGCGTCTCTCTCTCTCCCCCACTCTGTCTCAGAGACACATTCACCCGCCCGCACATACGTGCAGCCGAGCAGACCCACATGTACATGCCATCTGTTCTGAATCAGCCAAAACGACAGCTGTTTAAGAGAACAATGCCCTGGCTGAGGAAACAGCCGAACACAGCAGCCCGGCGCTCTCATCAAGGCCAAACATCAATGTGAAATCTCCTTTAAAACACAACGTACAAATTCAAATTAGCTGCCTTTGTGTGATAAGAACACAGTGTGTGTGTGTATGTGTGTGTGTGTGTGTGTGTGTGTGTGTGTGTGTGTGTGTGTGTGTGCCCATCTGTGTACCTGCAAATGTGTGATATGTATAGAGACACATGCAGAGTAGCAGGGAGAATTGTGTTTGCCAGCAAGACCAGCATGTACTGAATGAAACCTTGGTGTGTAGGCTACATCCACCTACATGGAGAATGGAGTGCTCGACTGATTTCTGGACTTGTTTGAGGCAGGAGATTTTGAAATCTGAAAACATTTAAGAGGTGCAGTCTCGCAAGGAATTGATACAATGACTTGCATTGAATCTGCTCAACCGCATTGCACTGTTTTGTGACATCCGTGAAAAAAAATACCCTGTTGATTGCAGTCTTTGATATTAACCTCTTTTTTTTTTTTTAGGAAAATTTAGTGCGTCATCATCCACCAAAACCTTGCTGCCGATGTTGCTGTTTTATTATGTACAGTCGTGGTTCCTTACCTTTTTTTAGTCTAACAGAATAAGAGTCAGATTCAGAAATACTTTATTTATCCCGGGGGGAAATTAGATTTTTTAACTGGTGCTCCACTTTAGAATGAAATAAAATAGAATAAAGAATTGTTATATAAACACAGAGAAGTTAAAGTAAAAATGTGCACATTGTACTACAGTATATAACAACAATATATATGTAAAACTATATATATATTACGAGTGTAGTAATATTAACTATGATATTTATGCTAAAAACAAGAATATGTACAGTGTAATACAGTTATAATGCCATGGTGATGTGAGTATTGCACAGTTGAATAATTGCACAGGTAATATAAGCATAGTCCATATTGCACAGTTAATAAATATAATAAGTATAATAAATTATGGGGTTATAGCTGCTGACGCGTTAAATGAGCTCAAGTACCCCAATGTCATAACCACACTATGTTCCAAATGTGTTCCAAATGAATTGCTTTCAACACTTTGAATTGTATAAAATGGATATCATTTCACACTTTTTCAATACAAAATACAGAGATACTGGAATTGTTTATGTTGAGCCTTTATAATACTGACTTTTCAAACCATTTATCTATTACTTCTAGTTTTGTTTTTTTTGTACCTGTCTGCTAGTTTACCACCACACCACATGATAATGAAATTATAGCCATTGATACGAAGCCAGATTGCTTTCATTGACTTAACAAGCGCAGCATCTACACACTCAGAGAGAGGTCTCTTTCTTTAGCCACAACTTGGCCCAACATGGTTTCACTGTGATTGTGTGTGGGGGGCAAGATGGGGAAAGGGTCACTCTACACCTTCTACATTATTGTATTTATTGTTGTAGCAGTCCAATGAAGCTGTGACCAGATGTATTGAGCAAAACCCAAAAGAGGAGAAGGAGAAAAGAGACGGGAATAAATGTGGTAGAAGGAGAAGACGAGGAGGTGGAGCAGGGAGGCGGGGCTTTGGACGGAAGTCAAGACTGGGGCCACACACACACTCGCACACAATCGTGAACATGCAGAGATGATCCGCAAGGCTTCTGGCTTAGGTCCAGGCTGCAAGGTTCACAACACTATCCGACCCAGGATACTGCGATAAATATGGAGAAACACCTCCATGCACACACCGAAGCACACAAATGTAAAACCGCTGGAGTAGAAGAAGTCCGGGCCAAACACGCCAGGTATGCCGGTGCTCTTTTAATTAGTAGAGAGAGGAAAAGAGAGAGAGAGAGAGATGGATTGTCAGCAGGGTGGAGGAGGTGGTTTGATCTCATTTTCAGGAGAATGGGCCAGGAGAGATTGCCGACTTTCAGGCAAGCAAGCAAACACCACAGAGCTCGAAGGGCTCAGAAATTATTCTCGACATCCGAACAAAATGACAAATCCCAGCTATGATAGTAAATCATTCTGATAATGAACCGGTTAAATGAAAGTAAAATAAAATGTTGGACTTACAGTCAAAAACACTTATGAAGCTGGGATCCTCAACTGCGTTTCTGTAATTCCTGTCTGTGCGTAAAGTGAGGAAATGCTTATGCACTCTCCAGATGTTATGATGTTAGGAAACCGTTTATCATGCTTATATAACCACTTAACAGCCCTATCA
The DNA here is from genome assembly GCA_943593645.1 of Bovichtus variegatus. Classification (NCBI taxonomy): domain Eukaryota; kingdom Metazoa; phylum Chordata; class Actinopteri; order Perciformes; family Bovichtidae; genus Bovichtus; species Bovichtus variegatus. The sequence goes on from CALSCE010010660.1 coordinate 3,707,114, forward strand.
GACACACAGGCACGTCAGCGCTGCCTGTTTACACTTCTGCTTAGACGTGCAGTCTCAGTGTGTGTGTGTGTGTGTGTGTGTGTGTGTGTGTGTGTGTGTGTGAGACAGACTGTCCACATCAGTCTCATGAAGGGAAACATTTTTGATGAGACAAAGCTGAAGACTCGTCTGTAGGCCTTTCTCACTTGTACCCTCTGCGTGAGTGTATTTATACATATTTGTGTGTTACATGCATCCACCTCCCTGTCAATTCCCACTTAATGAGATCCTATAATCTCCACCTTCACCTCCCTCCTTCCATCCCTCCCTCCCTCCCTCAACCATTTTCCATCTGTTCCCAATCACCAGTGCAACCCACATTAATGAAGTTAATTGAATCTGAGATCGATAATACTTAATTATTGTGATTTGACATACACAGACAAATTGGTGGGGGGGGCTCCTGTGTTTGCACACGTGTGTGTGTGTGTGTGTGTGTGTGTGTGTGTGTGTGTGTGCAGCGAGGGTGGTTAAAGGGGCATGGCTTTCTGCAGTGAATGCCTTGGTTTGGCGAGGCGTGCCATCGATCTCAAGAGGTGTTCCATCGACCCACACGCCTGATGAATGGGGCTGCTCCTTCAAGCGGCTACATGATTTACCAAACTGGTAACATATTTACAGTATCATCGCACTAATTGCATCTCCACTGGCACACCATGTATGAACGCATACTGTATAATAAGTTGTGCGCAAATCACCGTGACAGTCGTGCAGAATGTGTCTGTGGAAAGCAACATTACAGTTACTCTACTTTATAGCTTTTATGTTTTTCATCTCCGAAATATTTAAATGTTCTTGTAATAACATATATTCAAATAAAAAGAAACCACTTATAGAAAAAATACCAGACAGGAAAATTTGTGTTAGTCAGGCAGCAACCTATTCTGGTTCTGAAAAGTGAAGCCAATGCGGAAGTACCTTAAACTTGCATTATTTCTAATGGCCAGCAGGGGGCGACCCCACTGATAGCAAAAAAAGTCCTATTTTATAGAAGTTTATGAGAAAATGATTCTACTTCTCACTTAATTTATTACCTCAGTAAACATTTTCGTAATGAGTTTATGGTCTCGATCGCTAGTTTCAAGTCTTCTTCAACACAGCATGATGTTCATTTAGTAAATGATGGTCCCATTTAGAGTAACATAGACAATAAAGCAGGCTATGCTTTAGGGTGGGGTTACTTGTGATTCACAGGTCGCTACCACGGTGTTGTCCGGTTTGGGGTATGGCCATGTTTTCGTCTTAGAACTTTAACCCTCACAGTGAGTTTTCAGTTCATGAAAGTTTATTGTAACGTTTTGGTCTTCTGAAAATATCATGTTCAGCGTTCATTTGTACTCCACCCTCTGTGTACTGTATATGCATTCACAGAATATTTTGTTGTAGATGTAGTTTGAGAAAAAACTTCTAATTATACATTGAATAAAAATCTGAATATCAGAAAATGTTCTATCATATTTCAACAATAGCTTATAGACACTTCTGTTGTTGTTTGCTGTAACCCTCAAAAAAAAAAATATACTACTGTATATGAATTATTTCTATGTGGAACTAGCTCCATGCTGATAAGCGGTAATGAACAGCAAGATAGTCCGAAATATGCAGAATGCCTTTCAAAAAAGCTGAGATAATATTAGCATATACAGCACATAGTGGCAGTGGTGTTAGTGAGAGAGGGAAGGAGGAAGAGAGAGGGGAGATTAGATTTGGAGTGGCAACAGTTAGTGTGTCTGTCTGTGACTGCAGCAGCGTCGCAACCCACTGAAATACTGCGATTATTCACAAATACAGATGCTGTTGTAGCATGCTTGTGTATGTCTGTGAATGTGTGTGTGTGTGTGTGTGTGTGTGTGTGTGTGTTAGCCTGGCTAATCGTCTCCCCATGCCACTCAGCTGGGGAGCTGCTGACACTGTATTTACATGCTGCTGTTACAGTGCCAATACAAGAGTGTGTGCCGAGGCTAGAGAGCTACTGACAGACTCACTGATTCATGTGTGTGTGTGTGTGCGCGCGCTGTATTTATACATGTGCAGTATTTATTTAGCAAAACAGATAAAAAAAGTTGTACACCATAAATCAAATGTTTTCTAGACAAAGTGAACTTCACATTTAGACACTGACTTTTAACTGTGGGCATGCGTGTGTGTCTATATATACAGGTATATACAATATGTTTATTTATTTATTAAAAATAGTAACACAAGTGTGAAAACTGTGGCAACTAATAACCAAGTCAGAATTTCCAGCTATGTTTGACTCTTGGCATCCTAAACACACATAAGAGGGGTGAATATTTTCCACCCTCACACTCACACACACACACACACACACACACAAACACACACACTCACAAACACTTGTCGTCAGTAGCCCTGAGCCTTTACTTGACCTGTCTGAATGTACAGCCGCTAGTTAATTAAGGAGAAGCTGTAAAACAATAAGTGGTATAGAAAAAAAAAGATAACTATCTAACTCAACATCCTGTGTTGAAGACTCGTGAGGAAGATGAGTGAGAAATCAATCAGAAGGTGGGCAGACAAAAACGAAAGAAGAAGCGATGTTTGCTGCACACTTAGATTCCAGTGGTGCTTCGAGGATGACTGCAGGGACTGGAATGTTCTTCAAGGTCAGGTATGCTCCTCTGCTGTGTTACAAATGTCAAACGTGCTATGAAAGGTCAAGTGATAACTAGGTCAGCACCCGGGCATTAGCTGCTCGAAGCCGACAACTTCGTAAATGCCGTAAAAAGTTTTGTAAAAATTCAATCATAAGTCCCTTTTAACTGAAATGAACAAGACAAGAATGTAATGTGTACATTATAGAGCAAGACACATTCAAGAACCACACATGGAATCAATGTTAAATGTGATGTTCAAGGAATACTCCACATGTTAGTGGGGGTTCACTGCTCGGGTGCAGTGACAATAACACCACCCTCCTCTGTACTAGCACTTCACAGACAGTTAGCATTGATTATACTTTTTTTTTTTTTTTTATCATATATTGTTATCAACAAAAAACTACAATTATCACCTCACGGTTACATGCCTTCGCCAACAAGTCAAAGTGCAGTTTACATCTATGTCCGTCCAAAATGTCATCACTTCATCATGTTATCTAGTTAGACATCTAATTACTTCATCCTTGAGTCCAACTGGACATGTGTGCCACATTTGAAGAAATTCCAAAAAACAAACTCCAACAAGCGTTTAGCCTATAGTAGCAGAATGCTAGCCACAACTTCAGTGCTTGAATTGGAATAAAAAGCTCTAAAAGCTCTGAACCTGTATTGTGTGCACGGGCAGCATTCAGTGCAAATCACGCACAAGAATTCTTCATTCAATGACAGAATTACTCATTCATAATACATGATATTAATAGTACTGAATGTACACAAACATTCAAAAAACGCACCCCTGGTATCTCAGAAGGCAGCTGTGCTGATACCATTTAAGGACCATTAAGGTTTTGGGAAATCTCAGCTGTTATCCAGCAGCTTCCCAACTGAAATAGTGTAGGGCCGCTCACACAGCTCCTCCTGCAGCTTGTATGAGCAGGAAACTATCTGGACATTTACAATAACTTCAACATGCACATCTCCGCTCATTAGAAAGGTGAGTAACAGTAACAGTGTGTAGTAACAGTGTTCAGTTGGACAAAAAATCAAATGTACCTGTATTTTGTAGTTTAAAGCACTGTACAACATAATACATGAGTTCAAGTGTTAGCACGGGGCTGCTAAGACGTGTGTGTGTGAAGAGACACACACAGGCAACAATATCATGCTCACACTACACAAATACTGGGCGACTGTTTGTCAGTAAATGATCGACTGTCTGTCCTTTGTTACTTAGATAGCTTGCACTTGGAGCAGCCACACTCTCAAAGGCCACAAGGCAACCTAGGGTCATGAGCACTCGTCCCAGGGGATGTGTGTGTGTGTGTGTGTGTGTATGTGTGTGTGTGTGTGTGTGTGTGAGTTAGCCAAGCAGGACTGAGCAAGATCCATCACAATCTCCCATTTGTTTCTCCTCTCTGAACTCCCTCCATTCTTATTTTCTCTTACTGTCAATTCCCCTCTCTCTCTGTCTCTCTCTCTCTCTCTCTCTCTCTCTCCCCCTCTCTCTTTCTCTCTCCCCTCTCTCTCTCTGTCTCTCGCTCTCTCTCTCTCTCTCTCTCTCTCTCTCTCTCCTGCCAACATTCTCCAGTCTGCCTCACACACATACACTTGCTAAATTCTCTCTCACTTTCACTATTAGTTCTGATGTTTTTACTTTACTTTTCCTCAAATTTCCTCAAGGTTTGTCACAGGTCTTCATCATTCGCCCCGGAGAACCAATCAGACTTGCCGAGAAGGCAAGGGTGCACATACAAGTGGGCATTCAGCGCTGCACACACACACACACACAACAAGAAAGAACCATAATGCTCAATACAGGAACTAAAATAATATATTTAAAACACACAAGTCCCTTTCACACTTGCACTGCAACCCTAAAATGGACT
>CALSCE010010660.1:3714159-3732249 GCA_943593645.1 Bovichtus variegatus
CTAGACCATTAGTGTTTCTTCAGCCCACAAATGTAATAATCCAATTATTATAATTACATTAAAACATACAATAATCTAAATTTGATTACATCGTATTCATGCGTTTTTTTTAAGTTCCTTTGAAGACGTATGTTTCCTTGCATTGGACGTTTTTTCTTATCTCTTAAATTGTCTCTTACCTAAAAGAAGAGCAAAAATAAGAAAAAATTGGTGAATCCCAGAAATCGATAACAAAATAATAAGAAAAAAAATCATGGATATGAACGAAAATAAGACGCTATTTGTTGTTCTTTTATGGCTTCCTGAGTGAGGCCTTAACTCTTGATAGGAACAAAGAGTATGCCATTATTATACCATGTCTCTGCAGTTACAATAGTCTTGTATTGTGAAGGTAATCAGAGCGGGAAAAAAAACTTGTTCATTCTGCCCCAAGAAGCATTTTTTCTTTCGACACATCAACCACAAAATTACAATCACAGATTTTCCAAGATTTCTGAATCAACCTGGTCAACATGTGAAACTATAGGACGACCAGCAGACAAAGAAGACTACTGACTCACTTCATCATGGACCAATCGCTCTCTCATTAATACCCTCACAATTCTTTTCCGTATGCATCACATGCAACTTTAGTACTATTTATTCTTGTCACAGTGTCTGTTCTTGTCTTTTGCTTTGGCAATAAAACACTGCTGTATGCCATGTCAATAAATAGAATATGAATTCAACAGAGAACTGCGCACTGAAATGAAACAAAGTAAGCAATAATTAAGTCACACCCCCAGTCCACTGTGTGTTCCCACACACACATATAGAGACACACCACAGACACTGAAACAAGTACAGAGTGTCATTTGAACTGAATACTGTTCTGTATTGGCATTTCAGCCCATTTCCATGCTGAATTTGCAAACCAGAGGCCTTCCTTTGGATTGGAATATCAGAGGAGATTTCATAAAATGCAATTCCACAAAGTCTATTTTTTCATATTGTTCCATAGTCGCAATAAAAAATTTACCTTTTCATAAGCAGCCTGGAGACCTTCCACATGTCGCTCTCCATCAAAGGCTGATTCGTGTTGTTCATTTGACTTTTTTTTTCTTTTTTTTTTTTTTTACAAATCAACTTCTCCCCTTCATCATCTTTATAGTAGCGTGCAATTAAAATGCAACCTGAGAGTTAAAAACGAGGCTGTCTCTAGGCTTTGATTTGTAGTTAGCATGTTCTTAGCGGCCGGCATGTCACATGATGGATCTCTGGCCCTTGCAAACCATCAACACCTTTTCTCTCGGCCACGGTGTGCAGTGTGTGTCTGAGTGTGCGGGTTTAGGAGGGGGAGGGGGGAGTTTCAAAGCACTGGATTTGTCTGTGACCGTGTGTGTGTGTGTGTGTGTGTGTGTGTGTTTTCACCAGGGCGGTAAATACACAGACAGTGATGAATTATGTCAGGAAGGAGAGCGCCATTTTTAATTACGTAATTAGTCCTGAAGACTAGCAAAAAATAGAAGAACGGTCTATTTATGTCATGCAAACCATGTCAAAATGGTGCCGGTGATGTGTGTGTGTTTCTGTGTGTATTTGTGTTATCTTTCCGTATATGAAAGTGCCCACAAGACATGTTACCCAGGCTACAGGTAGAGCAAGAAGGCCAACACGGTCCTGTCTAATGACACAACCTCAGACCGCTGTTATGGCATCCAAGCCATAGGAGAATACAGAGACATGCACATGCAAACACACACAAGAGATGAGAGCGCTCAAGACAAATTGAGAAGGAGTGAATGAAAATGTGCTTTTCTTATCTAAATACAAATATTTCCCTTTTCAGTTGACTTTTACTTTTCCTCGCATTCATTCTGCAAGAATACACTTGGAGCTTACTTTATTAAACGTATTGCTGCATAACATGTATTAAGTGTTGTGTGCTTTGGGTTTGTTAATCCAAACATGTACAAGCGCTGATTAATGGATCAGAACAACATGTGGCGCTTGAGAATGATTGTAAAATAAAGCATTTCCTGTTCAAACCATAGAACAGCTAATGTGAACCAGAGAATACGCTGCCTTTGCAGTAGCAATTTACAATCTAATCGTCTCATTATTCTGAGACGCTGGCCTGCTCCAAACATGTGTTACATGACTTTAATCAAGTCAAATCCAATAGCAGTATGTTTCGAAACTGTCATAGTGGCCCACAGGGCATATTTACTAATGTTTAAATGCTACAGGAAGAAGGATGCATATTTGTGGTAAAATGTCACGACCAAAACCTGTGTCCGACTTTGAGCGGCAAGTCTGAACATGCAGCATGAAAAAGTTATTTTGTTTTCACCAAAAATTTTATTTTTTAATTTTACATACAGTAACTGTGGTGTTGGAGACACAGATTTTCACAGATTTGTGACAGCTGTGTGCAGGACATCATGGGACAGCTGCACAAATACACATATGCACAAACACGTACACACACATCCCATCAATGTAAAACAGACCTATGTCTGGCATCCCTTGACACAGGCCACAATTGATTAATGTGATTTACAACATAACTCCCACACACACAGTACACACACATGCAGGCGTTCTCTGTCAGTAGGATGTGTGTCACCATTATGTCAACACATCCCGAGAAATCAGCTGTGTATTGAAATGATTTATTTATTAAGAAAAGCACATTGAAGCCTTGTGTGTCTTTTAAATTACAGACACCAAAATCCCAGATTGCTCTTTTTAACACTGCCCCCCCCTCCCCCATCTTGTGGTGTTTAACTAAAAATACCTCAAGTATAAGAGTATAGGAGCATTTTTTTCCAGGCTTGATCACATTATCCATGCGAGAGAAGAAAGAAATCACGCAGCACACAAAGCTACATTTGTACGCCATCACTCTGGGCACTGGGAACAAAACAATGGGTCGCATTTATCGAGCGAGATGCTGACAAATTTGACTGGACAGATTTTTTTAAATGCGCAAGCACCAAAAAGAGACAATGTGGGGTCTTTCAAAAGGGGTCGAATTGAAGGAATTACATACTGTACTTTAGCATGTGATGTTACAGAGGTTGACGGATGAGTTTCATTCAAACGCTGAATTCAATTTAGTAGGGAAAAAAAGAAACGCAGTTTGATATAGCTTCTATCTTTCAAAGAGTGCGACAGGTATTTTTAATTTTATGTTTTGTGCACTACCAAACAAAACTATCTCATAGTCAAGGCTCATTAATTTATATATATATATATATATATATATATATATATATATATATAAAAACGTATATTTACATCCCCTATGAAGTTAACAGCTTGTAAGTTAAAGCCTTGAGATGCTCCATCATTTCAATCACATTTCACAGGGAGTTTAACTTTGGGTCCATATTTTTAAAATAACGGATATCCCACTTTCATTCCAGAGTGACACAGCTTCAGCTTCCCATGGTGGAAGTCGGAGTGGTAGAATCCATCAGTCTTAATTGCTGAAATTCCCGGCTGAGATATGTAATGGTTGCCTTTGGCTTAAGCCATGTGGTGACGACTCACACTGGACAGCCAAGTGAATGAAGCCTGTATCACAGAAGGGAGTTATACACACACTTTATTTGTAAAATCGTGACTGATAAGTGTTCAGGAATGCTCAACAATGAGTAGCAAAAAAAACAATAGTTTGGTTTTAAAGAACTTGGTCTCAGTACACCCAGATCATATTTCATGCAGGGTTTGGACCTCTCTAAAGGTAGATTTTACCTCAATTAGGAGAGAATTCAGAGTAAAAGTAAAACATTGCTGTGAATGTATTCTATTCACAGTGCTTCAGATATGAGTGTCAAATGTTTCATAGTAGATCCCACTCATACAGTAGCAGTTGCTGTGTATGGGGAGGCCTTTAACACGCAAGCTTATAATGGTCGATGAATCAATAGCTACATGTTAACCAATCAAGTGTCTATTGACTGAGTTATAAGTGCTAATGAAAGGCATGCACACAGACACACACACACTCCCACACCCCTCCTTTCTCTGTCTGTTTCCCCCACTGCTCGTGATTCTGCGTGTTCTTTCATTTAGTTCAATCAAACAGAGACTTCTATTTATGTGGTTGGGTTTTTTGTGATGTTTATAAAATAGAATGTGTGTGTGCGTGTGTGTGTGTGTGCGTGTGTGTGTGTGTGTGTGTGTGTGTGTGTGTACGTGTGTGTGTGTGAGAGAGTTCAGTGGGACTGGATATAACCTGGGGCAATGCTGGAGGCTAAATCATTCCTGGAAGAGTGACAGAAAAGGTAGAAAGCTAAATGTTAAATGCTGACTGATGCTCTGTCTGCTGCTTCCATCTCTGCTGCTCTCTCTTCCCCCGGTCTGTGTATTTCTATAACTGCATGTCTTCCTTACACTCTATCCCTCTCTCTCCTTCCTAACTACCTGGCTAAGTATCATACCTATATACCCCGCATTGACACTGCATCCCTTTTGACGACGTCATATTATCCCCCACTTGTCATATTTTAAGCTTGGGCAGAAGCCTTTAGCGTAGCATCCTGACGCAAAAGGTTTGCGTGTGGTGAATGTTGTAAACTTTGTGAAACGGTTGGGTTAGGCTTAGGCAACAAAACTAGTTGGTTAGTGTTTGAAAAAAAGATCACGGTTCGGGTTAAAGTGTTTGTGACGTAACTTAAGCTACTGACAAAACAGCATGTCACTCAGTGATGTAGCCTCCACTTTCCTTCCCCTTAATACTACGTCTCTTGCTCTGAACGTCTAATATTGACGAGGATGGGTTTACATAAGAGTTAGTATTGCATCTCATACAGATGCTAACGGTATCAAGTCGCCAACGCCCATTGTCCAAGCATCAGTAATTTACGCCCTGTGGGGGGGAACCAGGTTGTTTTTGAAATACTTGTTTTTGGATAAAGAAAGACGAGAAGCACTTTAAATATAACAGGGTATGCAGATCATTTTGAATTCCGTATAAATGGATGCACTATCCAAATTCTTGAAAGACCAGTTAATCCAAATCTTCTTGCAGCCATATTTGGTATCCAATGCGAGGAAGATCATCTTCCTAGGGCACAGTCACATTGCATCGCTTATGTCACTCTTTTAGCCAGAAGACTTGTTTTCTCAGCTCAAAGCAGGCGAACCCTCCCTCCTTTAAACAATGGATAGGAGATTCACTACAATATTTCAAGCCAGAAAAGATTTGCTCTTAGTTAACCTAAGGTATATATATGGCAACCTTTCATTAGACATCAGCTTGAGCAGCAGTATGCAGTATATATAGAAGTAGTTTGTTTTCAATATTTGCTATATTATATTTAGTTTATTCTAAATTGCTTGCACACACACACACACACACACACACACACACACACACACACACACACGCACAGAAACCCCTTGACTATTATTATTGTTGTTTGTTTGATTTGATCTTTTTTGTTCTATGTTTTGTGGGGACACTGTATTATCTTATTATACTTGATTTTGTTGTCTATTAGCATGCTTGAGAAAAAGGAAAAATAAAGAGGAAAACATTTTATTGTTATTTTATTTTCTCTTTAAATGTGAAAACTGATAAACAAAGGGGGAAAATATAACATCAGAATTTAGTGTTAAAATTATTTTTTTAAACATTTATATTGAGTTACTTACCAGTAAATCAGATGCAGTAAAAGCTGAAAACAATAGCCTACCGGTCTGGCAAATTAAATGTTGCCATCTCAAAGAGAAGCTTAATAACAGATCTGCTAATATGTTTTCCTTCATTCTGTTTTTTACTCACACACCTCCCTGTCAAGTTCTTGTAATTGGTCCTTTCTTGGACCACAGAAAGACTTTTCACATGACATTTCATGACAGCCCATTTCTTGTCCATGTGACAGATGATTCTGTTCCTGGTCAATTGCAAAAAAAAATGTCAGGAGAGACTTGTTGTCTAATTGAAGTCTAAGCACTTATGTTTTCATCGATACTTATTCATATATTCATATATTGCCCATTCTACAAATATGTCATGCGGTCCTCTCCCGTTTCAGGGTGAGGACCGCAAAGGACATGGGTTGAAAAGTGTACTTTGAAAGCCTTAAAATTAACATACACTTTAACAATCTTAATATAATATAGTTAAACAACATACTTATGAGGAACAGAAACAATACATCTTTATAAACTTGACCACTATGTATTTGTGTCTGTCTGCCTACTTCTCTCCGTCTGTGTATTTCTCTCCCATGCTGTTGTTATGTCTCGAAGTCGGGCTTGTTGTGTGTACAGAACGCTTGGTTCCACTGGTGTGCTACTTTGTATAAACTCCAGATAATAACTGGTGGTGAGAAAATGAGGGACGTCAAAACACGGGGGAGATCTAAGACTCAGAGGGGGAGAACAGAGATCCTGTCTGATACTTCACCGTGGATGTACATGCACACATGAAGGCTAAGAAGAACTTTTCAAGATAAGATATAAGTGACAGGAAGTGAAGGCGACAAAGAGGCTGAATGGGGTCTGGTATGTTTAAAACTAAATAGTCTGTATGGCATGTCATCAGAAGCAAAAGTGTTTCTAGATGTTCTGGGGTGGAAAGGTTACTGTCGGATTTTTTAAAAAGGGGATAAAGGTTGCACACTTTTGGACAGTTTCAACTCATGCACTGTGTTACACTTGCTTATGCATACAAAGAGTGGCAGAAGTAGTTCGGTGGATAAAAAGAGAATTGGAGAGAGAAATTCAAACCCTGCCCACTTTCTCACCATCCCGGAGAAGTATGTGTGTGGGTGTGTGTGTGTGTGTCTCTCGATGCTGTTCGACAAGCAGAAGCTAATCAAGACATCAAACCTCTGCCACATTATTCTCTCCTTTCTTTTCTTCCCTCGTTCGTCTCCTTAATACTGAAGGTGGCCAATAATCTTAAAATGCCAAATCTAATCTTTAAACATTGACGGAGCAGGTGGTTACCACCAGTGCTGCCCCCTCTTTGACCATTAATATTTCTTGAGTCGAGTCAATCTTTTAAAGCAACTAATCGTACACGTGTGTTAGTCGACTAAGAACTTCTTACGTCGAGGGCAGCCCTAGTTACCGGTCTTGGCATATAGCTGCACTGGAAGTGACGATGAATCCATACCCGCTTTAAGAGCTCTTTCATTCTCCCTGCCAGGCCTTTTCTTTTTTAAAGAATTCCTTTCTTTTCTTTTTCCAGCCCATATCCTCCTAATTAAATGGAGTAGTGCCACTGACTAACAGGAAAGCCTGTTTTATCAGCACTCACTCATTCCACTCATCCACGAGTGTCTGAGGGTGGGGGAAGAGGAGGAGGGGGGGCGGTCCAATGCTACAGCAAAAGTCTGCAGTCATCAAATACCTGTTAGAAGCCCGATAGAGTCTTAAAGAACCATTCGAGCATGATACTGCAAAGCAGCAGCAACAAAGAGAGTCTTCTTCTTCTCACCTTTTCTATTTTGTTCCCCTCCTCCCCTCCCTTCCTGGGCAAACCCAGGACCAAGTACCAGCAAGGGTCATATCTTTTTAATTATCTTTCCCGCCTTTGATTAATTATTCGGCGTGACAACGGCGCGTTCATAATGCTTTTCACCTGCCGTCGCTGACTGACGGCCCCTCTGTTGAACTCAAAAGCAAACAGCTGCTGCCATGATCGCCTAGCAACCGGCCGGTGATGGATGAGTACCAGAGATGGATAGCCACAATGAATCACCACATCTGCCTCGGCGCTATAGAAAACCTGGGACGAGTGAGAGGGGAGGGGAGGAGGGAACATACCAAAAAACCCAAAATGTAACTGTTCTTATTTAAAACGGTTACGGGCAAGTGGACAGAGTTTGCTGTCGTTCCCTCTTGCTTCAAATGTTTCTTTAGTTTTACATCTCCTCTGGTTTCAGCATGTTTCCCCAGTTACAAAAACAGAACCTCTAAAATAAAAACAAAAACGGAAAATGTTAGACTTCACTGTGGCCCGATTTGTGGTGAGGATGGTGCCAGAACTGTGATTGCATACTGTGCATGCATTGTAAAATATAAACATAGAACAATATATACTGTATGTGTCCTTCCCAATAATCATTTCAGTACTATTTATTCAAGTGTCGCCACTTTTTCCCAGTAATAATCATAGGACATCTATCCGCCGAATGTGTCCACATAAATATTACACACATTCAACACAAGTTATTTACTACATGAACATGCAGGGTTGACAAGGGGTATCTGCATAAACTGGGTTCCAACACGTTGTAGATGAAAAAACATGGGATCTGCTATTTACTATGATGCGTGTGCATTGAGGCCTTCATGTTTTTCGCCTCAGTGTAATTATCTGCCACTGTTAGCACGCGTGCTACATGACTGCCTCATGTGCAATAATTATAAGGCATGGGGGTTGTTTGGGGTAAGGATGGTATTGCCAAAGCTACAAATCCCCAAATGATTATAGCCAATAATCCACACATGGCAAAAATGTTTTAGGTTAAGACAGAACATTTACAGACATGTCAATCTTAATCAGGCTACTGCAGCGTGTGGACTGTAGGAATTAGAAATCCATTTTCATAATTGGCCGCAATGAGAAGCAACGCAGAGTAACGACAAACTGAACACACCACCCAGTCTGTTCTGTCATACCCTATTTCACATCAACATACAGTTTGTTTCTGTGATTACAAAGTCAGCACATTTGGTGTCAAGAGGACATTCCTGTCACCTTAAAGATTGAGGATATTTGTGTTTTTAGACAATCCATTGCCTCCTTTCGACCTTCGGACAAAACATTGCATTGCAAAAGGAACGCATGAAAGCCTCCAGCAACAGCACTGGGCTGTGAGGCTGTGAGGTGATTTTGACCTATTGGCCCCTGTCGGAATCGCTGGCCGTGTGACATGGAGTGGCCCTAAAACAATCCCTACAAAAGAGACTGTTTATAATATCATAATTTGATTCATCAGGTTCACCAAAAAATGTCAAATAAAATGTCCTTCGACTCATTGTGTTTGGTAAGCCAGCAGGATGTCGTCCATCTCAGTCGGGGCAGGACTATAATACGCACGCTCAATGGGTGAAAATGCAGAAGCCTGAGGAAGACAAAAAAATGTAATTGTTTTGCCAAATGCATCCAAAGAGGATCTTCCATTGGAATCTTAAAAAGATTCTCCACCAAAAGAAAAAAAAAAAAAGCTATTGGAGACAGTGTCGCCCGATATCCCGTATCAGTATAAGATCGGTGCATCCCTACTCTGGACCATGTAAAGGGGTTTTAAAACATTGCTTCATTTCATTCCTTATAGTCATCAGAATATTATTGTCCATCGCCCTGGAAGAGGACGGACATAGAAGAGAGGTGTCTGTTAACATCGTCCAACCGTCGTCAACTCAGCTCCAACCTTTCACCTTTCGTGACCCTTTTGTGTATTTCAACCATTAACCCTTCTGTGTTTCACCTGCTGCACAATTTCGGCCACTTCTTCACCTCACTTCACTGTTATTCTTCTTTCCCTCCCTTTGTTGAGACCACGACTGCCTCCTCCTCCCACCGCCCTCCCCTTCCTTCACCTGCCGTGTCCTCACACACACACACACACACACACACTCACACACACACACACACACACACACACACACACTCTCGTAGCTGTAGCTCAGGTTACAGCTCTGTAGCAATCTAGTCTAAATAATATAGCAGTGATGAATGGCAGGGCCAGATTCATATCCATCAACAGCCTCTTTTTTTTTAAGGAGCATCCATCTTCTATAAGGCCTCTCTTTGAATCAGTGAAAAGTGAAGAGAGAGAGAGAGACTGCGCTGCCCGAACCCATGGGACAGACTTGCACGCGGTTGTGAGTTTGTGTGTGTGTGTGTGTCTGTGAGTTAGATAAGACATTGTGACTGATACACGCCTGCAAGCAACCCCCCAAGACACATGAGCATGGGAGAGAGACATACACAGACTGTTATTGACACACAAACTCACATGCGTGCCTGCACATGCATCGAGGAGATTAATGGCGCCATGATTTACAATCTATACTTATTTATGATGTGAAATGTGAGTAATTGTGTGTAAAATGCTATTTAAAGTTACCGTATCAATATCGCACGCAGGCACTGTTTTTCTCCCGATCACCCGCAGGGGATGTGGGACGTGGCTGGGCCAAAACATTAGTGAATCTAGTCCAGCCAATTTCTTCTTCTACTCCCTAACTTCTCACACACTCACTCACTCATTCAACACCAATAATCCCCCTCTTTCTGTCCGTTTCTCTCTCTCACTCTCCCCCCCTTCCTCCTTCCTGGGGGGGGGGGGGGGGGGGGGTGGTTGCACCTCAGAGGCTGCCCTATGCACTGAAACACACATATGTGCTTGTAAACACGCACAACTGCGTGAGCACAGACACTGCTATACGCTCCCACACACATGTGAGGCCCTGGCAAGGCCCTGTTTGATAAATGACACACGTCATTGTGTCAGGAGAGAAGGGTGGGTCTGTGATGTATGGTGTGGACGATGAGAGGGGGGAAATCGACTGTTTGGCAGTGAGACAGCTCTTGTCTGCTCTCCCTCCTCTGGTTTTGGAAACCTCCGAAAGCATGCGGCAGTAACATTCATGCATCCACACAAGCGCGTTAACTCGCAAATGTTGATGCGTAGTCTAAATATATGTACAAGCGCGTGCTTAAACCCGCACTATATATATATTCGGCCTGAGTGAATGCGTTTGGGGCAGAGGAAAAGGCTGTCCTGCTTTTCCTTTTCAGTGTCTCCTCTTTTTCTTCATGTGCCACTTTCTTTCTTTTCTTTTAAGCCCTTTGCGTTCCCTGGCTGAGTTACAGCGAGGACGAGTTCATGGAGGAAACAGAGAAGAAAAGGAGAGCTGGGTCTGGGCAGGCGAGCGGCGAGGGGGGGGGGCGCAACGATATCAATCACAGTCCCGTTTGCAACAGAGATACTAGCATTTCAAATAAAACAGCCAAACCTAGACAAATAGCCTTAACATGGGGCTGTAACCTGAGCACCCTGCAGCACCACCCTGAAACTTCTCATAAAGTGGAGAAACAGAGAGGCTTCTGCTTTGTATTTCTGTCCTTTTTTTTCTCCCCCCTTTTTTTCCCTCATCGACTATCTCTCTCCTGCCTCTTTTCTCTCTTTGTCGCTCTCAGGCGAGGTGGCTGACATCTGCAGAGTGCATTTAAAGAGAAAAAAATGTGTCAGAGGAGTGTGATGCACTCTTTTGCACGCACACACACATACACACACACACAGACAAACACACACACACACACACACACACACAGGCGGCCCCCCTTGCTCGGTTTCATTAGCTCACTGGCAGGGTGGCACTTCTCAAGCTCATTACTGAGGAAGGATTTATGGCGCGGCAGCCAGTGGCGGAGAAAAGGCATCTGTCAATAATTGCAGGGAGCAGCAACTCCCATCTCCACCAGCTTTGAAATCTCATTAGGTATGCAGTTATCAGGCATAAAGATCAAAAACATTACTCAGCTCCGACAGAAACCGACCAAGAAACATTAATTAGCAACAGGCCCTAGCAGTATAAAATAAAACAGCCTTCCTCCTCTCATCTCTCTCTCTCTTTTTTCTCCCCCTTTCCAGCATGGTCGACCGTCTCTCTCCCTCCCACCTGCCTCCTCGCTCTCAACCCTCTCACAAGCACACACACAAGCCAACAGAAAAAACACACTCAGAGGTGAGTACGCTGGTTTACGCACGGGTTCCCTCCCACACCCTTGTCAGACCGGACACTATCAAAGGATCCCTGGTCAAAGCATCAACACATGCAGTCGCAAGGCTGTAGAGGGTGAGAATAACTCCCAGCATCTGAAAGTGATCAGGACATGAAACAAGAAAGAGGAATAGGAGGGCCAAAGGCATGTTGGGCTGTCTTTTGGCAGTGACTGAGTGGTGACCGTTCAGCCATGCATGTGCGTGTGTGTGCGCGTGTGCGTGTGTGTGTGCGTGTGCGTGTGCGTGTGCGTGTGCGTGTGTGTGTGTGTGTGTGTGTGTGTGAGAGGAGAGAAGAGGAAGGCGCTGTCAGCCTGAGAAGGATGTCAGCTCGGGCTGGCCCTGATTACCAGGGCCTCAGACGGGTCCTCGCTGGCTCCCCTGCCTTTCATCACAGCCACCGTCACACACACACACACACACACACACACACACACACACACACACACACACACACACACACACACACACACACAGACTGATGGCTGCCAGTCTCGTCCAGGTTTAGCCAAAGCCTCCGTGGGAAAGGGAAGCGAGGGCCTCTGATTGTGCGAGCGTGCGCACAAATACACACATACACACGCTTTGCAACATAAAGGCAACTCCCACTGAGGGTAAGAAGAAACCCAGACCTGGAGCCGAGCCCAGATGACACTCAAAAGATGCGTACGCACACACACACACACACTAGGGATGCACGATATTGTACATATGCTGATAAAAAAATGTAACATAGGTAAAGAATTTACAATTTAAAAGTACCGACAAGTGGCACATGAGATGGACTTTAAAGTAACCTAGTGTTTTATCTTTGTTAATTGTTAAAAAAAAACGTAAAACTTATGCTCAATCTGCGCTGCAATTTTCTATGAGCTACAGACAGAACGTATAAGCACGAGTCATGGTCCTTAGCAAAAAACATAGCGTTCATTCTAAGTCCAATGAGGCTGAAGGACTAATGTCCTACATATCGAGATACATTTCTCGGTGCCTAAACTCACCTCCACACTGCAGACAATCGTTTCCGAAACAACACTGACTACTTGGCTGACTACTAAAAACGCTCTCATACTTCATTTAGATCCAGTGTTTGATAATGAATACGACCCGTTTGATTTTAGCACATATTCTCATGATTCCGTGGGCAAGGTAGACCGCCCCAGTAACACTTTTCCTTATGCAGCAGCTATCATCTAGAGGACCATAGGATCACAGTAAATACACATATATCTGCTTTGTGTCAGCACAGGAAGTGTGTGTGTGTGTGTGCGCGCGGAGATCACTCCATTTCCTGTTTTAGCGGTTTTCCCAGGGTGCCTCGGTGTGGGCCCGTCAGCCAATCGGACCTCACAGCGAGGGGCTGCTGGTTGGATTAGGACCAATAACCTTTGATGTCTATTATTACAGCTATGTTTGAAGTCCATCACATAGTTTTAACACATTTTACAACTTATGTTCATTTTACATTTTTGTATATACATTTTTAAATGTATATTTATTTTTCTAATCCTTGTTTTTACTCTTATTCTATTCATAGTTATTTCCTGCTTTTGCTTTGCATAAAGTATTTGCAATTTGAAACATTTACAGCTATTTAAATATATATGTGCGCGTTATTAAGAATAGTTTAAGAAACATGTCCCAAAGGGACACAAAGTAAGTTTGTTTAATAAATATTATTTTGCTTCTTCCTCTTCCCTCTCTTGTTATTGGAAAAATCCGGGACCTAAATGTATCATTAATTCTTCATTGTGCAATAATCCTCAAACATTCATGGCAAAAATAAAAAATGATAAAAAAATAAAATAAAATACAAATACAAATTCTTGAGCATGGTTCTTTCTGTCCTGCAATCTTTGCAGCCACCCCTCTACAGACACACGCCATTACTCTCTCCGCACAAAATAATCTTTGGGGAGGAAAAGGAGAGCAGGGAGGAGATGGAGAGAGAAGAGTAGGAGAGGAATTGGGGAGGGCAGGGGGGGAGAAAAATGAGGAAAGGATGCAGCCTTGTGAGCCAATTTAAGAAATAACTGCTGATGCATCAGCTATTGACTGTTTGAGCGCTCGTGATAACGCTCAAGGCGAAACTGGGAGCAAAATGACAGCATCAACTGCCTGCAATAAAGTGCAGTGCGCCAGACCAAGGGAGCTCTAATTGACAGCTGTCAACCTAATGGGAGCCATGACGGAAGATTCTGGGAGAGGGAGGAAAAGAAACACTGTTTATAAACCATCAGCCACTTATCCTCAAGGAAGGGAAGGGGGGAGGAAGAGATGAGGGAGATCTAGCACCCCCCTCCCTCCCCCTCTGTCTCTCTGTCTATGATTGTCGTTTGTCTACTTGCTTGCTTTTTCATTAGCTCCTATTTTCTCGTGCCCATGCACATAATATTTTTTTTTACAATCTCATTACCTTTCTGTCTTTTCCCTATGATAGAATATTTAACTATGCAACAGTTCTCCCACTTTATATCTTTTCTTCTCCCTCGTTTCTTTGTGGCAGAGCGTGGCGGGGCAGGAGCACAGAGAAAAGCAGAAGAAGGCCATAACTAATCACAATGTCAGTTAGCTGCCTGGGAAAGACTCACTCTGCACAAAGTAATGCAGGGAGCGGGCCTGAGGACGTGTATTCAGCTCAGCATACATGCAAAAGTTAGGAAACGTGGTGAGTTTTAGTCAGAGACGGGCTGGTGAAGGCACATTTTGGAGCATTTTAACTGTCTGGGTTAGCTTTGTGAATAAACTGGCCATAAAACTGTGGTTCCCAAACCGTTGTTGCTTGAGAGCCCAAACTACGAAGCTGACCTCTCTAAGTAGTGAGGGGTTCAATGGAAGAGTGACTTTCATTCCTTATATTCCTTCATTTACATTTCCTTTTGAACTAATCAAACTGTGAAACATTTCACAAGAGATATCCAAAAAAGGAAAAAATAAATAAATTTGTGTCGAAGAATTTCGCTTTGAATTATTTCTTAGTCCTGGAATTTTATGACATCATCACAGATTAATCTTGTGACCCCTTATGGGGGTCTTGAGCCCAACGTTGGGAATCACTGGCATGAATGAGGAAACTTTAAAATGTAACAAAAATATGACAAAATCTGTTTAAGATCAACTGTAAAAATAAATAATAAATAATAATAATAAGTTAATATTCTTTAAAAATAACGCTTCAGACAACAATATGAACCTGATTAAGAACCTGATTTTGCCTTGGATCATTGAAAGTCTGCATCCAAGCATTAGAGCATTCAGGATGCTGATTTTTTACAACTAGTCTCCGTAAGAAATGCAAAAGTGATTCTGTAGTTTGGGCATGAAGCAAACCGAAATGAAGAAAGTTGCAATAAATAGTCAGATATTAACCATTTGAAGGTCTGACACAAAAAAGGCTAACGTTTGAGGCAATGGTCTTATTTCTGCCTCCAGAGAAACTCTGCTTTTGATAAATGTTTGGTGAGAACTCTATCCCAGAATGATCAGATGAACATCCTTTTTTTTTTTTTTTTTTTTAAAGAGTTAATGTGTTTCAGTCAGAATGAGGGGAGGAGCAGTCGGAGCGTACACATGGAGAGGACCACCACCTTTCAGATTAATGGACTGCGGATGGAAAACTTTGAAGCGCTGTTATTGAAACACATCCACTTCATTAGAAACTGTGAGTGGACGACTCTCACTTCCAGGGTGAGTAACCTCAGAATTTCATCTTTCTCCGAAGGACTTTAGTGATTCTTCTACCATGTCGTGTGTGTCATTTCTAGGCAACACACTTTGTAACGTTGAAGAAGGGTAACTGAGGGCAGAATGCAAAAGTGATAAAAGTATGTACTGAAGGAGATGACGTGCTTTATCCAAAAGTTATATTTATATCTATATATATATATATATATATATATATATATTTTTTTTTTTTTTAGAAAAAGGCTGTAGGGCTATTTATAAAAATACACATTCACTCTCTTAGTCATCCATACAATTACCAAGAGCTTTTTAAACCCGGTTAATTAGCTTCCATTATAGTGAGATGTTTCATTAGAACGTATTGCCACCCACTGGACGGGACCCTGATGTTGTATTTCTAACAAATAAGCTCTTGCATTAAAATGTTCTGTAAAATAGCAAATGCTGGTGTGTTAGTCACAGCCGAACGCTGCGTGTGTCTGTGATGCACAGACACACGCAGCGTTCGGCTGTGAGAGGCCGTGAGTGCATGCGAGTGTACTCGCTCCCTCCTGTGAACCTGTGCGTGTGTGTGTGTGTGTGTGTGTGTGGGAGTGAGTATATTTAAATGGGCCACTGCATCTCGACTTAGATCCACCGCTAGTGCAACGTTAACACACATCAAGCATGATTAATCTCTCGCTCTCATCTACAATCAATCACACACACGCGCTCACAGACACACACAGAGAAGTAGAGAAATCACAGAAATCAGCTGCTTTTCCTCCTCGGCTGCCATCTATCTCTTGTCGGACAGAACAAGATCTGTCTTGATGTTAATATTTACATAAATCATGCTTAGCCTCTTTGGACACCATGCTGATGATAGGTGTTTCTGAAAAATCAACACGGGTGAAAAATCCTCCCACTCTTGGAAAGTGTCATTGAGTAGCTAATAATGACCAGTGTCAACGTCATCAATCTGCAGGGAGAGAACAAAACACTTTCACTTTCACTTTCACTTTCACACACACAAACACACACGCACACACACAAACACACACGCACACACAAACACACACGCACAAAAACACACACAAACACACAAACACAAAAACACACACAAACACACACACACACTAACACAGTGCTATTTTAACACCACGCAGCTGCTACTTACTGCTAAACATCCTTCATTTGAAATGCTTTGCAGTTGCACATGTGACGATGTAAGAAGTGTGGAATTTGGAACTGTAAAATAATATATATATATATATATATATATATATATATACGTATATAAAGGTAAAAAAATATATACTGATTGTTTGATGTTCAAGCTTCCCTCCCATAACAATGATCTGTTTGGTCTCGCCTAGCTTTGAAGCCCACGGACAAAAGCTGGCCGCTCGCCTGAGCTTTGTCCTTTACTGCGATGCGCACACTCATACCACCACTTTCCAAAGCCTCACCTGTGGTGGGGTTGAAAAAGCGAGTGGGGGTGTGTGTGTGTGGGGGGGGGGGCAAACGAGGACAGTGTAAGATCAAGTTGATTACATCCAACTATGCCGCAGACCTAATTGGCGAGCGTGACAGTGTGCTGAGCTTGTCATCTCCAATCATTAGGCCCGTCAGAGATCCATCAGATGCTCGGCTAATTAGCAGAACGCTAATGAAGCTGGCAAAACAACTCCTCTTTTTAGACGACTGAATGCGCCCCGTCGCCGGGGTGGGAAGTTTGTGTGTGTGTGTGTGTGTGTGTGTGGAGGTTTGTTGGATGAAAAAAAAAATTATAGTGAGAGAGATGTAGACATATGTGCAGAGTCAAATAAATTGCTTATTTCTTTATGCCTGTACCTGAGCAGAACCCTGTAAAAGATTTGTACGAGTGGATCGACATTATAGTCTGTTGAGGTAATGACCAATTAAGAACGCATGGAAAGCTCCAAATAAGCAGATTTAAAGGAACTGTTTAATAAACACGCTGACCTTCAACCAGATTTACGACTTTTTGTCATTTTAACAAATTTGATGGTTGAACGAACCACTGAAGCTTATTATGATATATCTGTTGTCTTTAACCACAAAACCCAAAAAAAAAAAGAACGCCGAATTAGTGACATAAAAGAGAGGAAAAAGAGAAAGAAAGTGGGGGGAAAAAACTTAAGGTTGGGGGTACTCTGCCCCCCCCCAAGTTCCTAATCAAGGCCTATCATTTGCCATTCTCCCATAACTCTTGCCATGACTACGGCGCAATCAATTTGTCATCACTCTTTGTGTGCCATGCAGTTCTTCTCAACCTTATAACTTGCAGCTGCGAGCAAGGCGGGGAGGGAGTAGGAGATGTGGGAAGGAGGAGGAGGAATGAAGGGTAAAAAAAATAGGAAGCTGCCAATAGTCTAAGATGAAACTCCTCCTTCGCCTGTTTGTTCTCGTCTGCTCATCAAATAAATAAATGCCTCCTTTTCTCTCCTGCTCACTGCCGGCACACTCCCCCGCTCATTCCAGCCGAATAAAAAGTCATCTCGCTACGCATCCATCCATCTGTCCGTCCACCCATTCCTTTACCCCCACCCATTGTGTCCATTAAGGCTAAAACATTTTGATCAAGTAAGGCCCTGGGCTGAGAATACATAAGACTCTCTCTCTCTCTCTCTCTCTCTCTCTCTCTCTCTCTCTCTCTCTC
>CALSCE010010660.1:3732259-3772269 GCA_943593645.1 Bovichtus variegatus
TCTCTCTCTCTCTCTCTCTCTCTCTCTCTCTCTCTCTCTCTCTCTCTGTGTGCCAGCCTCTGATTGACCATTAGGGCCATTGATGAATGTGGCTGTCAGAGGGCAGACAATTAAATCAAATATGAAACAAAGTCTCTCTGACGGGCCCTTCTGATGGAGCAAACCAGTCTTCCGCCTCATGATTAGGCTAATAGTTACATTTATCATACCACTCCGTGAGCGTGTGTGTGCGGCGAAAAGTATTACATGCTTGTTTATATGTACTACAAAGCCATTGCAGCATATCTTTTGACTGAGCATGCACCACTGCACACGTGTAATTATGTGCAGTGTACTGGTGGGCTGTAGGCACATGCGAAGACTAGATTTCCTTGAGAGTGAAACAAAGTTGCAAACCAGAGTGCACTGTGGTAAAACATCCTACAATAAAGTGTTAAAGGTCATGCAGAAATCAGTACTAATGATAAATATGAATGGTCATGTGTGTGTTCCAAAGCCACATCTACTCCGAAACAAAGGCTACAAAAATGTAAGGCTTTGTTTAATTGAGTGAAAATCTCAAAAATTAGGAAAAAAAACAAATTATTTATCTCGGAAATGATGTGATGAGAACACCAAAAACTCTCCCTACCCTTTAATGGGAACATAAAATAAAAGCCGAGCTCAGTTCTTTATCCTCGTCCAGTCCGAGGCGAAGGGGGGAGGGAGTAAGAAATCAAAGCTAATAAAATGAGGGTGGGGGATAGATACAAAGATGCAATTAAATGATGGTGTTAATGGCTAGAACTTTGTGAGGCCAGACGTGACTTCAGCAGGCACTGCTTTGCTACCAGAGTGAGCGAGGGAGGGAACGTAGGAGGGAGGGGGGGAGGGGTGATTTATTGACACTTATCGGGAATGAACAGATCAAAGGCTCGGCCAGATGACAGGCGATCAATCAGGCGTCAAATCAAAGATGGCAATTGTCCATTAAAGCTCTCTTCCAGTATACACTCCCTCCTCGGGCTGCGAAATAATCTTTAGACTAGAAGAAAAAAGTCTTTCCCAGAAACAGAAGTGAAGGGACAGAGCAGACCCCGATGGAAAAACAGGGATAGTAAATCTCTGAGATATGCTCAGAGAGGTTACTATATCAAAGTCCCCAAGGAATAATGAAGGAGGAACAGTTTGCATGTGAAAAATGTAGAAATACACCAAGAAAAGTCGTCCAAATTCCTGCAGGGCAACATGACGGTGATACAGTCTCACTGGTAGGCAGTCAAACACGACATTAGGGATGCTAGAGTAATGTTACAATGAGAACAGAGAGCAGGATGTGGATCACTCAAGACAAATGTGGCTAAAAAGAGTTCACTTCCTGTCACTTATCGGGACGTTTTAAAGTTAATCGGACTTCCACCAAAAAGACACCAGCAAAGCATCAAAGTGACAGTCAGCTGTTAAGAAAATTAAGATTGGGAAGGAGGAGGAGGAGGACGAGGGAAAAGGCATTTCACATTGATCAGTCCTCACACTGCCGCTCTTTTCTAGGACACATGCACTGGTACGCCAAGACTGACCTGTGACCTTTCAGAGAGGCACTAAGATGATTGTTCTAACTACCGGCTTTCCTAACACACATGTATGAACAATATTAATAATCTACAGACTAACAATTATTTACAGCATGGAGTAATCTGAGCATTAATGTTTTTGTTTTTGTATAAAACGTCAGAAAATTGCGAAAACCTGCCCATCAGAGTTTCCCAAAGCATCGGGTTTCTTGTTCTGTCCAAGCAGCAGATCAAAACCCAGAGAGATTCAAATTCAACTGCAAATGTTTTTTTTTGTATTTTGAGAAGTGACCCAAACGTTGAGAGATGACATGTTCTGTTGGTGGACTAATGACCTTGTTTACTAATTACACTTGAAGAAAAAAGACAAATGTTGAGTTCAGGGTCTTTAGAATTCCAACAACAATACATAACATTTTTTTAAAAAAAACCTGATAAAGTGTTATGACAGAAGTGTGTGGGCGGATTCTTCACATGAAAATGAAGAATTATGACAGAAATGATGGGATAGGTCTATTATGAGAAGGCAAAAGTTGTGTTGAGGGAAAGTACAGGAGGGCTCGATGTTTGCCCTTTCCTTGTTAGTTTACAGTACACAGCAAAAGATGTTTTTGGTGAGGGAAATAAAAATGAAAAGTAACTGAATGAGGGAGGCGGGGAGGAGGGAGGGGCAAAATAGAGAGAGTGTGAGAGAGAAAGAGAGAGAGAGGCAAATTGCATTCAAATCAAAGCCAGTCCGTACCTGCGGCGCGCCGAGGCGCCTCCTGCTTCCTCCGCGGCATGTCGGCTTCGGGGCCCCGGCAGGGAATTCTTCTCTGGCCCCGGTGATTCGATGCTGCCTGGGGGATCCGCGGAGCTTTGATACACAGTTTCCCCCCCCTGGGTGCGCTCTCAGGGCTCCCTCATAGATCGGGGTGGGTGGGTGTAAGGAGGGGAGGGTGTCCAGTTTTCGAACACAAAAAAATAAATCAGATGAGATAGAGCCAGTAGGTGCGAAGATAATAATAATAATAATAATAATAATAATAATAATAATAATAATAATTATAGAAAAAAAAATAGAGGGATATATCAGCGTGACTCCTCCCGGCTGTCTGCTCTCTCTGTCGGTCGCTTGGTTCTCTCTCTCGCCCGCTCCGACTTGGATGGACGCGGTGGGAGCAGCAACAGAGGAAGCTTCGCGGTAGAAGAAGAAAAAACAGAGTATAGGAGGTTTCAAAAAGCGCCTTGTGTCCTCCGTGTGATCCTCTTTACTTGGCGCTGGAGGCTGCAACAGGCGTGCTTGAAGGGATAAAACCAAATGATCGCGTCAGTCAAAAGTCCGCAAACAAGGGAACAACACATCAAGAGCTGACACAACTGAAGCCCTGCGCCTCCTCTACGTTCAACCTCTCCGCCGCTGATAGGCGTCACGTAGCCCCCTGTCTCTCTCTCTCTCTCTCTCTCTCTCTCTATCTCCCCCTCTCCCTCTGCCTCTGCCTCTCTTACCCCTCTCACTCTCTGTCAGTCGCTGCCTTATTGTAGCCCCGTTTATTCCGAACGAGCGGGCTAATCACAAGCTTTTGCGTGTGCTTTGAAATGTGTCAGTCATATTGCAGATGGACACGCAGACACATGGTAGCTTAACACACACACACACACGCACACACACACATTGTATCTTCCACAAGCACACGCGGGCTGACAGCGTGATCTGAACGGAAATACATACTTACTTTACGGGCTGATCCTCCGCCGCGCTATCCATGAGCTTGTTCGCCTTTCCCTCCCGGTAATCACGCG
Source organism: Bovichtus variegatus (assembly GCA_943593645.1). Lineage (NCBI taxonomy): Eukaryota > Metazoa > Chordata > Actinopteri > Perciformes > Bovichtidae > Bovichtus > Bovichtus variegatus. The sequence continues at coordinate 3,735,595 of CALSCE010010660.1, forward strand.
CAATTCAAAGCCAAGATGTGGACCAGCTGAAACGTGCCTGAAACCATGTCATAAAAATCCATTCGGCTCTGGCAAGTCCTGTTGGTGGTGAGAATGAAGGACAGAGAAGAAGAAAAAAAGCCACATGCAGCTTTTTTTCAGTTTGTTATTCTCCGGACCGACAGCGGAGGAGAAAAGAGGAGGAGGAGGAAGAGGAGGAGGTGACGACCGGGATCTGGTCACTACGCGCTGCCCTGCCTGGCGCTGCTACGATATTTTGTCCGAGAAAATCCGCTGAGGGCAAGTCACACTCACTCAGAATGTGTGCGTGCGCGCGTGCGAGCGTGTAACTGCGCGCGTGTGTGCCTGAATCGATGAGATACGTGCTTGATTGGGTCTCCCTTGTTGTAATAATGTACATGAGGAGGAGGAGGGGACGGGCTCAGGCTGCTCCCATGCATGCAGGCTGGAGCGCACAGGATCAGCCAAGCTCTAGCGCCTTCTGCCAAATACTTTATTGGCCGCTGGTGGTATTTTTCTCCCGTTTTTTCTCCTTGACGTGGCCTGATAGGAGCTATTTAAATCAGCCATGCAGCGAATCAGACATGTCTCCAAAACACTGCGCTCGGCTCTCCTTCAGGCACCTCAAGTGACCAGAGAGGCGCAAACACCCTCACCAAGCTCACGCTGTCCCTTTTATTCGGCACTGAACGGAATAAAGTTTTTTTTTTATCCCTTCACAGGTAAGATCAAAATCCTCCTTAGTTGAAGGTTATGCAAATATTTTCTGGAGATGCTCCTTTTCTCTCTCTCTCTCCCTCTCTCTCTCTCTCTCTCTCTCTCTCTCTCTCTCTCTCTCGCGGTGTTTCACCTTACAGCGAGGAATAAAAGTTTTTTGGGGGGGATTCAAATGTTGGTGAAGTGGATGAAAAATGTTCTCCTCTATTTTTTAGGCAATCCTTCGGGATGGCTTCGCGGATAGCGGGCTCTTGAAGAGGGAGTTGAAGAACGAGGGAGAGCAATGAGGGTGAGTTGCCAAAGGCTGTCTTTCTCTCACCTCCTGTCTTCCTCTGCGCCAGATGTGCCGCTGCTGCTGCGCCTCGCCTCTTGCGCTCATCAATAGCCGGAGAAACGGCTTTCTTCGTCGGATCCGCAGAGGGAATCAGATCTCCTCAGCCTTTCTCCGCGTGTCGCTCCTCGGGTAAACCGGGCAGTCTGTCCGTTCCTACTCCGTTCACCGGGCTCGGTGGAAGGATTGGTGATTGGTGACTCTCCGCCGATCGAGGATGTTTTCGCCCTAATCTCGCCGCGACTGTGTGCACCGCTCCACCACTGCATGCCGTTAGATCCGCCCAAGCATCTGTCCGTCTTTCCATTGGCGCATCCATCAGTGTCACACACACACACAGATGCCGTGCGCACATTCCTTGCGATACTACAATTCCCCCTCCCACCCCACAGTGTACGCTCAAACATAACACTCATTCCCACGCGCAAACACACTCAACGCGCCCGCGCTCGCTGGAGATCTCTCTCCTCTCCGTCTGATTGACACAGCCCACTTTCTTAAAAGCCCGTCAGTGAGCGCGCTGCGTTTTTTTTTTTTTTTTTGGGGGGGGGGGGGGGGGGCGTTTTTGCTCCCCCAAAGGGGGGCCTGGGTTTTTTTTTCTTTTTTTTTTTTTTTTTTTTTTTTTTTTTTTTTTTTTTTTTTTTTTGCGTCTCTAGCATTGTATCTTTCCTAAATATCTACAAGAACACTACTTGTATCACGTGGATGAATTTTGAGACGTGGAAATATTTTCACTTCCTCATTATCAAACATTTCCAAGTATTTCCTGACAGCCTCAGCGGGGTGTTCGGTGCTTTGCGCTCGGGTGAAATTCAACTTACATTTGTTTACAATATAATTATATTCGTGAGAGAAGCACATGTCAAGGCAAGGACAGGTACCTTTATTTATAGAGCATTTATTATAACAGATTTACTTTATAATCGGGATGTTCACCTGCCGAGGTGCCAAGACAAATGCGAATTCTGCCTTTTGGTCAGCAGCACATTTCATCGCATCGTTTCACGTTATTAATGAATTTAAAATGACAAAGTCGATTCCCAACTCTTATAGCCCTCGTCAAGTGGAAGTGAGGCTAAAATGTTTATTACGTAATATGTTTAAAATATGTCAAACTTACACCATTTTTAAAAAAAAAGTATTTTCTTAACTAGCTTAATGAAATATAACTTTAGTTGGTCTTGTTTTATTTATTTGTATTCGTGCAGCACACATGGTGAGATATCTTTGCTCTGTTTTGAAAATGAAACTATAGTGTTTTTTTCTGACGAGTCTTTAGATCAGATTGTATTATCTAATGGGGATGTAGACATACAGCTATGGCCCAATGTGCCTACTTTAGAGAGGGAGAGAGAGACTTATACAGTTGCCTAACACACAGATACAAAACTCAAAGTAAAATCTCATACATACAATAATTATTATTTTAAATTCGTGTAATCCAACAATTTAAAATATTTATTCCAGTCTGACGGTGAACTGGGTTTAGGAAGGAAAACAAAAAACAACTCAGCAGTTCCTTATGTGCCAGATGTGTTTGTAGGGATTTCAGTCAATATGCACTTTTTTGTTGTTGTTGTTGCAAATTGTGACCTTTAACTCATGTTATGCACGTCATGGTGAATATAGAACGGCTGTAGCTGCGCAGTTTTATGAGTTGTATTCTTTTCAACCTTCGACGTGTGAAATACAATCACGACGTCAACGTGCTGTCGAGACCTGCCACAAGTATGACTGTGGAATATTATATTTAATGTAATTCAACGGCAGTAATGACTTTTCGTCGATGCCATATAGCTTCATTTACATGGTTGTTATTTTCCCATCTCATCACCATTCCACCAATAACATTCTCACATGATTATTCTTTTGTATGAAACCCAAACACGGTAATAATATTTGTTTTAACATCACCAATTATTCTGTTTGAAATAAAGTGCGTTTTTCATTTTTTAAAGGTAAGATTATGAAGTCAGTGGCGTGCAGTGTGTGTGTGTGTGTGTGTGTGTGTGTGTGTGAGAGAGAGAGAGAGAGAGAGTAACAGAAAAAGATCGTCCATCTGTGGCCCACGATATTAAAATGTTTACGTAAAACTTTCCAAAAAACGTACATGTTATGAAAGCGGTGGATTGAAGTAAGCACTGAGCTGTGACGTGAAAAGTAAGTCAATGTTTTAAAGCAGGAACAGCTGCTAATTGCAGATATTACCCAAAGTCTTGGATGCATGTAAGTGTCTGGAATCGAAGTTTGTAGATTAGGAGATTTGCGCTTTTTTTTACTTTACTTTTTTTTAACTTTACTTTTTTACCCAGTTTTAATGTTTATCTGGGAAATCCATTGCATCATTATCTCTTGTTTTTATTTAATAAAAAAAAAAAAAAGATTAGTGTGAAAAATAACTTTATGTCAATAGTGCGAGGATGGGCTTGCGCGCGATGCAGAGGTTCGTTTCCTGTTTTTCTTTTTCTTTTTTATGAAACGTTTTTAAAAAAAATTTTTTATAAACTACATGAGCAAATCACCACCATTTAAATTACTGTCCCACTTCTACCACACACAAACAAACTACTGCATCACGCAAATATTATCAAAAGTCAAATATTGTTCATTCTTGCCAGTGGACCTGTAACATAAATATCACAGTATAGAGCGCTGGTGCGTTTTCATATTCTCACTGATATTACAACTAATTTAATTTAACTGTGACATTCAAGTTCCACTGGTGACATATGTACTTATTCCCTCTAAAACCAACGTGCATCATATAGAGAAATACATTTGGGGTGACATATTCGCTGGAGTTATCGGACGCGGAGTCTCTAAAGGCAGGGTCGCGTGTGACTATGGGCGTGGATGACTTATATTTGAATGTTTGAGCCAGATATTCTCTTTAAAGCACCTGGGGGAAATGAATAAATGAAGTGATGAAGTTAATCATAAACAATTAAAATACTGATTACACCAACAATTTGCAAAGCTTGAAACGTGCCATCAGTGTACACACCTCCAGATTCCATGAGGCTTAAGAGCGAAGCCATCCAGTGTGTGTGAAACCTCTGTTTTACGCATAAAGGTCTGGTGTTAGCTCAGTGTCCCGGGTGGTGTGTGTGTTTGGGCTGAAGTTGGGCTGTAGTGAGGGAATCGGGACCTCGCCTCTGCCTTCTGCCGCTGCTGTCTTTACGCACAAGTCGGAGCTCCAAACCCCTCTCCACGGACGCATGGCACGGCTTTGGCACTCACGCTGGACTGAGTTGGTGAGTCCAAATTCGATCCTGTCGTTTTCATATTGATGCTATTTAGTACTAATAAATCGAAATTGGGTCAAGTCACATAGATCACCTAAGCACGAACATAACGCGCGCAGACATTCACGCAAGCAATAATATTCAATGTTTAAAAAAAAAAAATGTTTTAAGATTGTATTTTGGTGACCTGCAAACACGACATTGATCACATGGACGTATTATGAGAAAAACCCATTTTTGGATTTTTAAAGTTCCAATGCCACATTCTATTAGCTGCAGGGACTTTGTGATAGTCCAGATTTAAAGCTTTGGTGAATACCCCCCTTCCCAAAACGCAAATACATGCACTCGATTCAGTATAAACAGGGGGAGGTTTAGAACACAACTACTGTGATTTATCTCCGAGCCCCACCACTCTACACCGCTCGCGAGTTCCTCTTTTTTTCTCCTCCTTTTTCTCCTTCTATGATGATCACGTTGGCGTGGAGAGGCGGCGTGGCGCACCGGCTTCACGGCATACTGGTTTCTAGTAGGCTGGATAAAGAGCCAGGGGGAGGGACAGTCCACGGTGCAGCTGGGAAAAAACGCGGAGATATATGAAATGAAAAAAAAAGGGAGAAAGAAACGCTAAACCCTAAACCTTAAACTAGAGTGCAGCCCCTAAATCGTTTAATCTGTTCTCAACATGAGACAAAAGTGTCACAAAAACGGATAAATACTCTTGATGATTGTGTAGGTCACCAAATTAGCTCGCATGTACAGTTCAATTGGAAGCATGCTCGAATTCTACAAATTTTACAAATTTTATACAAGTTTTCTCTCAAACCTCCCACTGCTATAAATTCTGAGGAAAAATTATTTTTTTCTAGAAATACGTATTTCTCCTTCAGTGTGAAATGCAGAAAGAAGATTGGGGGGGGGGGCATCTCTTTATTAAGGTGGGCACGCTTAAAGTCCACAAGCATCCTGTAAACTCCTTCTTTAGTTTTTACTTTCTTTGATGTAGTTTTTAATTTTTTTTATCCTCCAAGAAATCTTCTTTTTGTCACCCTGTTTTTGATTCCCCCCTCTCCTCTCAGCCTTAGGCTCTGCCTGTGGCTGTTGGCCAAACCCTCCTGCCTTTCCCACCTCAGTTTGAGACGGACTGTTTTATTATGTGGTGTTAAGGTTTCGTCGATAACTGAGCTGCCATCTCTAAAACTCTCCGCTGACGGTGGTGTTCACTATTTGCATGGAGAGACAGACAGAGAGAAAAAAAGGAGGCCAGGGTTGGACTCTCCTCAAATAACCTTAAAAGTAAAAAAAAAAAAAAAAGTCCCACCAAAAACAAGACAACGCATTGACATGAGAAGCTGAAAAAGATTGAGTGCATGCTCTCTTTCTCTCCCTCTCCCCTGTGTCCCCCCCCTACATAGTTGGGTGTGCTGCGGAGCTAGCAGGGTTGAGAGGGCAAGTGCTGACCAGCCCTCTTTCTTTCTCTGTCTGCTGTTACTGGGTCACCACACACACACACACACACACACACATACACACAAACACACGTGCACACACATCTCTCCTTGCGGTCAGTGTTGCCACCAGGGAGAGGGGTAATTTAAGCCCTCCTTGATGTAGCCTATTCATCACTGTCCTGCGGTCTGCGCTTCAAAATTAAAGTCTGATCTACAAAGTTAGAGTGAAATGAGAAAAAATGTTGGCAGAGGTTGCAAGGGCCAGGCCAGTCAAAGCACAAAGCCACGTCTCAGCTGGGCTGGTGATGAAGGTGCCTTCATTATTTTTCTTCCATATTTCGTGGGCTGTGCTTTTTGTTTTTAAGCGGAAAAGAAGCCAAATTAGCAGAATGACATGTTGGGAAGCCTGGTGGGTCAGTGACAAGAAACTTGTAGGGAGCGCCAGAGATGCTTCATTAGCATAGCCTGAGTCAGGAGCTAGATGTTTGTGTATCCTGTACTGGTACTTATAAGACACCCTTGTAATTAGGTTGTTTGCACAATATTATGAACTGGCACCTCTGCTAATATTCTGTGTGATAAAACAGAAATGATTCCCACATGACCTAGGTACAAATGAACAACTTGATCATATAAAGAAAGCACGTGAAGATGGTCCATGATAGTAGTTATAGTTCTAATAATGAAATCAAAGCACCCACTTAATTTAATTCCAACCCAGACAACCAAAAACCAAAAGGCAGGTTTACGATGTGTCGGTAAAAAGTCAAGTTACTATTGTCAACTCTTTGTGTTTTATTGAAAATGGCTCCTCGTTGTTTGGGTTCCCACGGTCCCCACTGCTGTATATGCAACACATATTAACACTTATTTCATAATGAACCCATTTTTTCCTTGCAAATATTTTTCTTATTATTTTCTGACACCTAAAACCCGAAAAGTAGAAAAAGCTTGCACATTGGATGAAGGTCACAAAATACTGAAATGGCCGTGATGCATTGTTATTAACACCGCACAACGTTGCATGTGTTAGATGGGCTTTGCATGCATTATTTGGGATTTTGCAGGGGTAGTGCTGTATAAAGAAATACTGTCAACACCAATCACAGATACAGAGCAAGTGAAAATATATTGAATTTGACCATATTTACTGTCTGAGACCCAAACAGAAATATTATGTGTACAAGCAATTCTTATAACATTAGCAGAGTCATTAAGTATCGAGCTGATAAAACAATGTTAAGTATGTTTTCTGAGCTGTTTGAGCTTCTTTTGCTTTTTCTTTTCCAGAGCCCCACACTGAACACAAGGGTTGACAACGACAGCCCCTTTAGCCTCCTTCATCCGCGTCGTTAGATCGGGAGGTGGGAGGACGGGGGAGAAGTTACACTGCAGCCATGCACCTTTTTGTTAAGACCCACACACCTGCGACCCATGACTCCTACAGCCGTCACGCTGACGAGGCCGGGGTCATCTTGTAGTGCAAAACGTTTGAATTGATGGATGTCCCTTAATGCAACGACGAGACATGAAAATTTTTTTTAGAACAAAGACAATAAGGGACACGGACATTTATCTTATATTTCAAGATAGCGGAACAGGCCAAATAATAACTTTTCTTTTCTTTCATTTCGCCGTATCTTTAAGTGAGGAGCACCAACTGTGTGTTGCAAAAGTCATAAACTGTAAAAGTTAATTCACGGGCTCAGATATTTTCAGAAGGAGTAGGTATTTCCTCTGGAAATGTTTGTGTCTTATGTCTGATGCAAGTCTGATGAGTTACACTGTTTATCAGCGTACAGTGTGACGGCGCACTGCTGAGTGAGTCACTGCTTCCTCCTCACTGTGTACATGTGTGTGTTTTGTGCGCATGTGTGTGTGCGGAAACCACGCTGACAGCTGCAGCTCATTACAGGCACTATTACTGATGGGGACTGCTGGGGGAAATTCCTTCTTCCACAGAGCAAACCACCCTGTTTACCACACACACACACACACACACACACACACACACACACACACACACACAGGTCTTGCTTATTCCTAAACCAGAGCTGCAACATCTGTAGCTGGAACAAAAAAAATGAAATAGAAACATTTACGAAACATTTACTCCTTAGTGAGAAAATGGAGGCGACACACATTCCATCCTTCCAGTTGCCAGAGAATGAAAGACATCCCTCACCTGTGCATGAAGTGTACTTTTCTACATGTAAATACACAGTAAGTTGTGTAGGTGTGCGTTCGCAAAAACACATGCACACGCACACGCACACGCACACACACACACACACACACACACACAGCCACAGGGTGAGCAAACTTAAGAGGAGATGAGATCACCGGAGCACTTTAAGCCTTTCTAAATTGGCAAACAGCATCGTCTCTCTCACACACACACACACACACACACACACAGCCACATAGTATACAGTGTCCAGTCACGTTAATGAGAGAGCTGAAAGCCAGACACCCATGTGCTAGAGTCATTAGGGAAGACTTCATAGCTACACTTCAGGCCACTACACTCCATTACTGTACTTCATTGGTTAGACTGCTTGAAAATAGTGGTTTCTCAAAGTCAGGTTCAGGGACCACCAGGGCTCATTGGAAAGCCCCGGGGAGTTCCTCGTTAAATAACAAAAAATGTAAATGAAAAAGACCAGTTACCTGTTTTTATTTATTTAATTTATTTGAAGCAATATGTTACACGAAAACAAGGATCACTACATTTGACCTTTCACAGTCTCAGATTGCATGGCTCTACCGAGAAACATTCAAAAACAAGAGCACAGCACTGTTTCTTATTGATTAGTTATTTTCCCTATCGTCATCTGTGAGGCAGGGGCAGTAGTTGTACTAGCAATTATATAAGTCGTTTAAATATTAGGTATGCTAGTAGTAGGTGTAGGTGAACACTTCTATTTGTGTATGTTTGGCTTTTAAATGGGGAGCAAACTAAAACAGTAGCATCATCAAAGAACACAAAGGGAGGATACAAACAAACACATGTTGCATATATGCAGCTCACTACACACCCCACACCCCCCCAAGTGAAAAGTAAAAATGTTGTGCACATTTTAAAGTGTGACAGTACATCCAAATACGCAGCTTAAAATGTAACTTAACTGTATTATCAAAAAAATTCAATTCAGTTGATCACAAAGGAAAAAATTAGTATTAGTCAAGACTTAAGGATTAAGCTGGCATTATACTATATTTTTGTTCTGGTAAACAAATCCCATGAAAAGGCCAAAACCAACAATCTTAGTCCGCTTCTATTAACTTTTCTGCCCTCTCTTTGACACAGATTATTAACCTAAATTAAGCTTTGCATATACAGGCAATAGTTGTTTTATTGTTATGAATTTACAAAAAAAAAAAAAAAAATGCTTTTGGCATATTTGCAGAGGACTGTGTAGAAATTGGGGAGAGAGAGGTGTGTGTGTGTGTGTGGTGTGTGTGTGTGTGGGGGGGGGGTGTGTGGGGGATACGTTCATTATTAGTTTTGATCCTTTTTTTTACGGGAAAGACATAAAAAAAATAAAATGAAGGCTTGTTCTTTGACAAAGAGGCCAGCGTTTTTAATTATTAAATAAACGTATTGAGTTCAAATGAAGTACGCAAATACATGAAAACGTTTCTCAGGTGGATCGGAAGAAATATTAATATGGAAACATGAGCTGCAGCAATGAATGTGATTCTGTCCTAATTTTAGTCACACTTTAGTTTTGATGGCAAACTGCTGATTTTCAATTTAGACATTCAGTGACATCAACATTTTCGTCAAAAATGGGTCCTGGGTAGAGATGTGGTAAAATATTCTGTTCAAATGTGTGTGGCATTTTAATATGTCTGTGAATCTTGTCTGGAGTAACACAAATGATTTGTTACTTTTCTACAGGAGTTAAGTTCACTCAAGGTTATTCATCCTTGGTTATATTGTATTATAATCATTTATTTATTCAAAGTCTTAAACTTGGTTCCTGGCATTACAGTGATGGTGAAAAGCATCTTATTGACACGTAAATTAATCACTTGTTACCTAAGTAAATCCTGGAAATTAGTGTTTTATTTTCAGAATATTTGGCCTGAATGAAATTTGTGAACATCAACAAAAACAGGAAACAATTGTAGATTATTTGGACAGATTTAAAGTCACATATAAAATGTTTGTTTTGCTTGATTTCCCTTTTTTTCCCCATTGGTTTTTACAAGGTGTAGAGCATGGCAGTAAATGAGTGTATCATCAGCAAAAAGACAAAAACTGAACTAGTGGTCGTTATTTGTAATTGCAACTGTAAGACTTAAAAATCTAAATGAAAAATCTGTCTTCAAAGCTTTATTACAAGCATAATGTGCCATAGCCTAATAATGTCATGCTCTGTCTCTATGCTGTCATGACCAGAGAAAGAGAGAGGTAGAGAGACGGTCCACTCCATGCTGTAAAGTATCTGTTGCATTAATCAGCCTCTTAAATTGGAATGGGCTGCCTTTATTAATTATGTTCTACATGAGGATGGTAGGGCCTCTCCCAACCATCCCTCCCTTGTCGTTTAGACACACCAATCACGTCCAGGAGGAAAAAAGACAGCAAAGACAGAGAGAGCTTCATTATAAGCAAATGAAAGGGAAAAAAAATGGGACGATGCAAAAGCCAGTGAAGGATACAGTAAAGGAATGATGACGGGGATTTAAAAAATAAAGTCAGAAGTCACACAAGGTTGTGTAAGGAGTAGTGGCATCTCTGGCTTTAAAACATATTTACCTAAATTGTGTGAAGTACATGTACACGTGCTTCTCCCGCCTGCATATATTAATTGATAGTGTAACAGCATTTCATTAAAACATTTCCTCTTGATGATTTTCATGTTTCATTGTATTTGGAATGGAAATGGAGGATTTCAGTCCTCTTTTAATGGTCATACACATGTACACAGAACAGCTCACACAGTTAAATGTAGACTCTGCATTTAACACATCCTAGTATTAGGAGCAGTGGGCAGTTATTATTTATATACTATAGCACCCGGGGAGCAGTGTGGGGGTCCGGTGCCTTGCTCAAGGGCACCTCGGCAAGTTCATAGCAAGCAAGTTCCATACTTGGACCGGCAACCCTCCGGTTCCCAGGCCAGGTCCCTACGGACTGAGCTACTGCTGCTCCCACTTTTTACTTTTATTTTTAAACTAAGAATTCCATTTAGGGAAATCTAATCTAATGTTGTGGGCATTAATTTGACATTTTAGCAATTTTTTATAATAAGAAAGTGCAAGATTGTTTGTAGGGTCCCATTCCATTACCACCAATCCAATTACTTAAATCAGAAATTGGCCACCCCAAAATTAGCAGGTTGGCTTGGCTCCTCAGACAGTCACACTCTGGAAGTAAACAATTGGTCAGTTTGGTTCTTGTTTCTATCCAAATGCACACACCCAACTGGAACAACATCTGTATCAGAGCTTGTTTTGGTAAAAAGGTCCAATGCTATGTATTTCTCCTTAACTAGCAGCAACATGTTGGAGGTTCAGCAAACCACAGAACAAAGGCACAGGGCAATTGGGACCATGTGCCAGAGACAGAGGCACATGAATGTTTCAGAGTTGCCACCCAACACAACGATAAACTGGACAAGTGACTGAGTGAAACTTGGATCATCTTAAAGCCTGTAACAGTGAAAAACAACAGTCCAGATGTGCTCACCCAGATCAGTAACCCACTGCTTTATAGGTAACATGTGCATCAGTTATGGTATGGTTTAAGCATACTATGTTTTACTTGTGTAGACATGCGAGCAATCAACTTGTGTATTAAAGATCTATGCTTGGCGCACAGAGGATACAGAATGACCAACAACTTTGGCACACACTCCTGAGCTGTGCACACCGAACGTGGCACCAACAAGAAGCAAGAGGAGTTCAGTGAAAGCTATGCATCCAGTGTGTTTTGGGATCGATTTAACACTGAACATTGAGAGGAAATAAAATAGCTTACAAATATTGGGGGGTACATGACCCTGAGGCGATTACAAGCTTGTTGGTACCAATTCTTTAATACTAGGTGCTTTATGAAATAGACCGAACAATATGAGTTCAAATTCGGGGTTCAGACTATTTGTAATTTGCAGTCACTCAGGCATCTGTAAAATAGCAAAATAGCAAGTATTTTAATCAAAACGCAAAACAATTATTGCCACCAACAGGCACTAAAACTCGCTTTTACTCTCCCAACTCTCTCGTAGTTCTTCGGCATGCTTGCAGTGGTTCTCAATGTATAAAGCTGGTATCAACCGCAGTCGAGTCAGATTGAGGAGAGTCAAGTCTTTAGTGCTGAATGATCTAAGCTGAACGCACACACATACAGTAAGCCCAGAGAGGAAAATGTATTCATTACCACATGCATTGCCTAAAGCAAGCAAAACTTTGTAGCACAGTACTCAAATTACTGTTTAACGTTGTAATGCTTTCATTTTGATAATTTAGCGCAGAACTAAGTGTGAAGTAGGTCCATAAGACTATTTCTTGGAGGCAGTATGTGCCGGTGTAGATCTCGTTTATATCTAATTCAAAAAAGAATTGTTTTACGAAAGAGTTGTATTTGCTAGCACTAACTTAAATGCACCAGTATGCCATGCACCTTGAAACCCAGCCCAGATGGAGTTTGTGTTTGTTTGCCTGGCTCAGTTTGAGGCCCTTCTTTAAAGGAACACTGCATGTCAATTCAGCTTTCATTGTGCAGATCAATACTTCTTGATTACAATGTTATCATAACCAATAAAACCAATGTCCGATGGAATAAAAATAAAAGTCAAGATGTAATAATCCATCATTTTCCTTTTAGATCTGACCCCGCTGAATCCCTTGTACTGCCAAATGTGAGGCCGCAACCCACAACACAAGACCCAAGGCTATTATTTTCTTCATTACATCCAATACTTACTGTTACCATTTCCAGGCTAATGCAGTGTATTGGCTTCACACATGAACACAGGTGATTGGGAAAGGGGGAAAAAGAGAAAACCTCTCAGATCTCAATGTAGTCCAGGTGATATGTGAAAATTATAATCCCTTTTGTATAACAGCATTATATTTGGTACACTTCTCCAGTTTGGGTCCCTAAACATGTCCAGAAATGGAACAATCACGAAAACGCCATGTGGCGGCCATTTTCCCTTCCGCCATAACCTTATTATGTATTTTGCATCATCCTTATGACCTCATTAACTGTTCAGGTAAATAGTTTATGGTAAATTCAGTAACATTGTGAGAAGGACATCCCAGTATCTGAGAACCTAGGCTAGACTTTATAATATCAAGTCTTTTGCAAGCATGTTGAGTAGACTTTAAAAAGCGTAATCCTTTGAGCAAGAGTGGTCTCCAATTGCTTGGGTCCATCTAACCCCAGTCTGTTGGTAATGGCATATGTGATGCCACATTAAGTGCTTGGCCCCAACAGTGTACTTCTAGGTACATGGCTCCACAGGTGTTGACTTGATTTGTCAGGATCCAGAGACTTGGCAATCTCGTGGGAAGGTATGTATCCAATGTTCTTGCCAGTCCCAAATGCCACCCACAGCTCCTTAATATCCAGCTCTGACACATGTGCAATGGCGAGGACCTCAACAAATTTGTCCACAGTGCGCAGAGAGATCATTTTAAAGCCAGTGAGAGCGACCGTGACCAAGCATGCATGTTACCAGGAACCTATAATCAGCTTTGATTATAGGTTCCTTGTATCTGGTATTAGCTGCTGAGCTAATTCATCATTCATTCATTTCAATATTTACACTTTTCCTAACGTGACGTGTCAAAATGTCTTCTGTGAAAAAGGCCTATTAGCTCTTCGAACTTAGCTACCATTAGCAGCTTCACTGTGATCAAGTTTATTATGATATTGCAGGCTATACAAACATAGCAGGTTACAGAAACACTCAGGAGTCAAATGCTGTATATTTCAGGATGTATAGCGAGTGCGTGGGAGCCACTCCACACAGTGGATACAAATAACGGGCTGATACTCTGGTCACGTCAGTCCGAGCTGATTCCAAAGCCACTTCAGCTGCACCCAGTGTTTATCTTACTCTGACATTCTCCCTGCTGTTATGCCAAAGCCTCCCTCCTCCACCCAATCCACCCCACTACTATCCTGTAAAAGATACCTGCTATATGGGAGGAGAGAATGTAATGGCGGTAGAGAGATACAGAGAAAGTGAAGTAAAGGAAGAGTGAGCGAAGATATGGGCACACGTTTATCTTCTGTGACAATGCCGATGCTGCCTCTCTTATGAGAGGCCATGATGTGACAAAAGGGAAGCTTGATTCTGCATACATATCAAAAACTGAGTATGTATCTGTGTATGCATTGGGAGCATCTGTGTCTTTTTGTATTTGTCAGGTTTAGGTTAGAGTGTTGAATTAGTATTAGTTATAGTTTATGATAAGGGTTTATGGTATGTAGAAATCAATCTAGGCAATTCCAAGGTCTTTACGAGTATCTGCAAAATGTTCACGGCCAATGTATTTCCTTTGCTTTTCCTAAAATATTAGTTGCATGGCAACTTAAACATGATTAACTTTTCTTTAGTCAAAAGAAGTCAAGGCTGACTAGCGGAAGAGCTAAACCAAAATGTTAGAAATATATTGAACGGTACATCAAGCTGTGTTTGATCTACTGTTCTGACAGAGGGCTCACAGTAGGTACGTTTCCATCCACCTCTTTTTATGCATATTTTTAATTGCCGCATAAAAACCCTGAGTGGAAATCCGAAAATTCTTGGTGAAAAAAGAGTTTTGCAATACTTTAATCTCATAACAGTAGTGGATGGAAACAAGCAGCCTTTCACATTTTGTTTTGCCAATTCTTTTGAAAATCTGTTAAAATTTGCGTTATATTTGAATGGAAACAGCTAGTGTCGGACTTTAAGAAGCCACTGCCTTTTAAAACATAAAGGTGGTGACCAAAATAACAAAAGTAGATAAACAACAACTACAGATGTTTTCACAGGTTCACTGTTGAAACATTACATGAATCATATGCTATGGCCTTTGCTGTCACCGGTGGGAGATACATTTTTTTTAAATAAGCGGGAAAAAAAGGAATATATTTTAGGAGAATCCTGTTCATCCATCCAGTCGAGTTCCTTGCCGAATCTATGACTGAAGCTGTTCTGGAGGCTCATGATGTCCTCACTAAGGAACTTAATGTTGGGTTTTCCTTTCATTTGTTACCCATCACCTAAAGTTAATAAATACAATTAAATGTATATTATCTAGGCCTATGTGTAGGAAATAGTGTTGAGTGGGAGTTATAGTACATGATCAATCCCCCCAACATCTGTTAGTTACAATAAACTTTAGCCTTTCATGCACTTGAATTGTGTGCACGTCTAAGTGTGTGCATGCCTTCCCCCACTGTCCATACCCCCCCCCCCCCCCCCCACACGTCCTTACATAAACTTACACTGACCTCTTCTTGAACCAACATCCATATGCCTCTGCACAAACGCCTCTGCACAAACAGTAGATAGGACACCGTATTAAATGCAGGCACCCCAGGGTGCAGTGGCCACGCCATCTCCCTTACAAACTGGCAGTCAGGTGCCCTTGGGCCCCCCAAAGATGCAAGCTGACTTGACATCGACATCTGCTCAATGCCTGTCTGAATTAGCACTTCACTGCTAGACAATCTGCCCTACCCCAGGGGAGGCCAGAGGAGAGGTCAATATGCTCACGTCATTCTCCCCAACAGTCCTAGCTTTAGGATATTTAGTTTACTGGACACATTTTCTTGATGTGTCCTGCACCTCAAATGCTGATTTGGATCGTCAGTGGGGCAAGTGATGACTGATGGTCGGGGAAATAGGAAGCAGCGTCCTAGACAGTAAACAGACGCTGACCAGCAGATCACCATGAACAGGCCTCCGAGGTTTTGGACTCTCGCAGGGATGTACTGTATGTTCTGTGAAGGGTCTGAGCGCATGTGTGTGTGTAGGTGGCTGTGTGTGTGTTTGTGTGTATGTGTGTGTGTGTGTGTGTGTCTGTGTGTAGTCCAAGGCAGTTTGTGAAGGCTTTCCCTCTGAAGTGTCAACCTCCCAGAGAGAGGATCAAGTGCTAAGCAGGGGACACAGGAGCTCAGTGCCTAGTGTGTGTGTGTGTGTGTGTGCATCTCCAGCAGCCCACACTTGTGGTTTTAGGGATTGAGGAAGTGATATATCCTTTTATCTGTTACTGGGGATGACCAGAAGCCTGACCGGAGTCGGCCCCGCATGGCTAAATCCACACACTCAAAGGATGGATCAGTGTGTGCGTGTTTGTGTGTGTGTGTGTGTGTGTGTGTGTGTGTGTGTGTGTGTGTGTGTCTGTGTGTGTCTGTGTGTGTGTTTGGATGTACAAAGGAAGGTGCATCAGAGGGCCTTTCTCCAGAGGGGGAAGCACAGAGTTGAAAGGTCAAACACACATGTGGGGGGTCAGTGAGCAGCCTGGCAAGTGGAACAGAAGCGTCATACACACAGAAACACACGGGTAAGTTATCGTGTGTGTGTGTGTCTGTGTGTGTGTGTGTGTAAGTGAGGCAAATGAAAAGAGCCCTAAAAATGAAAAGCATTCCAAGCTGTTTGTATTTGTTACAAAAGATCTATTTTCCTTGTATTACTCTATTAGTACATGTGAGACCATGACTCTTTTTTAGTGCAACACTTAATCATTAAACTTGTTTCTGTTTGGCGCTGTTCAGTGATTTGCAGTCAAGAAAATGATAATGAAAGTGAAACCAAAAGAGTTAACTCAAAGTATTATATATTTTTCACGTACTTTGTTATTTCAACCAAATCACATTTTTTTATGAACTTAAATATTTAAGTTAAATATTTTATGTATTTTTAAACATGCTGTACATTTTCAACTACCACTTACGATGATATTAATTATAATTTTGGATGATTCCGTTGGCCAATTTCATGTTTGTGAGGAAATTGAGCTTGAAAAATAAATGACAGAGTTAACGAAATACAAATTAGTAAAGGAAAAATAATATGTCTTCATGAATGATAGAGTCATGGTTGGGAAAAATCCAATTCCATGCACTGAAACGGGTGTTTAAGGATTAAAGGCCTTTAATGAATATAGGTTTATACAGTGATTCTCAGACTATTTTGATTGTGACACATGCCTTTGAGTTGGGTTGAATAGTGATTTTCCCTTTTGAGACCGCTTCATTTGAAAAGTTGTTTGAAGCCGTAAGAGATAAAAAAAAAAAAAAAAACATAATATAACGTGGTATTTCACAAGAGAAAACGCAAAGGTTAGAGAAGTGTAGAACATTTTAGTTTTACTTTAGTTTTAAAATATTCATGATGCTTTATAGTAATAATCATGACACACTATAAAGCATTGTATTATGACGTTTAAGGTCAAGTATCCTAACACTTCATTATTGCTGCTCAGTCACTCACTTATATTGAATGATTTTTCTTTACTTAAAGCAAACACTGACAACTTCTAAACATCTTGGAATGTATTATATGTGCATATAGCTCATGAATTTCATTACTTCAACAATGACCACTTAAAGCAACTTATAATCACATTATAATGCGTTATAAAAAATGTAATAGTATATAATAATGCACTATGATCCTTGCAAAAAAAAGTCAGTGAGTGACCAGCAATTATGAAGTATTAGGATACTTGACCTCATAAGTCATTATAAATGCTTTATAATATGCTATGTTTATTGTTTAAAGCATAATTAATATTTAGGAGTGCTTGTAACTATAACTATAAGGTGCTATAACCACATTCTAAAGCAAAGAAAATAGTATGTGAAGTATTTATGTACATTTTCTTTCTGTTTATTTAAAATGTCCCGATGGATCATGTCTGATGCCAGTGTCGTTCTATTTGTAGCTGCATAGGTGTGATATGACACCGGTCGTAGCTCTGTATTGCAGACTTAAGAACGTGAAAAAAAAAAAAAAAGATTTCTTATTATTATTTGGTAATATCAATAGGTACTGTATTAGTAACTGTTAAGGTGGACAACAAGACACATTTTATAATAACTATCAATAACTATATAATAACTATTCAATTCCTCTATTCTCTATTTATAAAACATCGCAAGTTCATCTGTTAACGCACACAGTAGTGACAGAAGCAAACCGTTTACACTG
The DNA here is from genome assembly GCA_943593645.1 of Bovichtus variegatus. Taxonomy (NCBI): domain Eukaryota; kingdom Metazoa; phylum Chordata; class Actinopteri; order Perciformes; family Bovichtidae; genus Bovichtus; species Bovichtus variegatus. The sequence goes on from CALSCE010010660.1 coordinate 3,753,506, forward strand.
GGGGTGAGAGGGATCCCTGCGGAGTCAAATAATAACGTACTGTAGAGCGGGTGTGACTCGTACGCATCATACCACGGTGAATGGGGCTGTGGCGGGAGGCGATGCATGTCAGCCTGACAACGCAGGCAGAAAAGTGTTAAAAGCCAAATCGTGTTTGTCGTTGTGTTTTCACTGCTACAATCGAAACCACAACAGGAGTAGGTGTTGCCACGAGGACAAACGGGCGACTTCGATTGTGACCTCGTCGTCGCAATCGCAGCCGTCTGCTTCCTCTTCCCTGTGTTGCCGGTGCAGAGATTTGCGAGATCATTCGTTATCGTCCAGTGCATTTGACCTCAAACGGAACCAACAGTCTACCAGGGTATGAGAGACAGTAAGCACACACACGCACGCACACATAGGTGCAAAGAAAACACACTTATCTGTTAAACAGAGCAAACACTCAATCACTCTTTGCTAAAGTAGAAGTTTCACTGACCCCCCCCCCCTCGTTCTCTCATCTGTCCATGTCATCCCTTACTACCCCACTTTCACATCACCCATCAGTCACACACACACACACACACACACACACACACACACACACACACCACTCCGCATCAGCCATCAGTTTGTCCGACAGACACATAAATGTACATCTTCACAGTCACACCCAACTCCTTTAGATCACATGTCGGATCACCCAAGATTCACACTCACACACACACACGCACACACACACACACACACACACACACACACACACACACACAATACATCACACATCAGTTATATCTTTTAGGCTGAAGGAGAGAGGGGGTGCTGGCAGCGGGAGCGGTTGACAGGGGAGAAGAGGAAGTACACAGGAAGTACATTAGTTATCACTCGCATGTCTTCTCCACCTTTTCACTTCTTATCACTACCCGATGTCTCAGACTCCAGCCGAGCTGCTGCTTCTCCTCCTCATCCCACTCCCCTTTTCCTTTTCTCTTTCTGTCTCTCTCTCTTCCTCACACACACGCCTCTAAAAATGACTTCCGTGCTCCATTTTAGTGTCGGGCCCTGGGATCTAGATGACACTTGGCAAGCCGTAGAGGCCGCAAGACAACTGGATGAAATATTTAAATGAAAGACGGCAGGGGTAGAAGAGGTGAAGAAAGGGGGGGGGATATAGGACAGAGGACGAGGGAAGGAGAGAGTGACAATATTCAGATGGTGAGCAGAATGTGAAGGATTTATTTTTCTTGGCAAAGAGAGGGTGTGACTAGAAGTGCAGATGAATTGACTTTCACCTACAGAATAGCCTGAAGAGAATTAAACCAATATAGTCTGAGAGCACATCGCTTTGTCTTGGAATCATCCCCGAGTCTCAGTGTGTGTCAAAGTACTTTCAGCACTGTGTCAGCTCAGCTGCTTAAAGGACAATGAATCCGAAACATAATCAAAATGTAACTTTGTTACGGTGATTTTGCAAACCTTAGAATTACGAGGCTCTATCTGACTTTCTTATCATACCAAAGGCCGTTATTTATACAAATATACGTTCAATGACAATGCTAACATGCTGATGCTTAACAGTTACAAAGTTTACTATATTCATAGTTGAATGTGGCATTATGCTAACACTTGATTGCATTAAACACAAAGTACAACTGAGGATGATTTGCAGATATCTGGTGATAAACGATGTGGAAAATCTGACCTGATGATGGCGCTCGATTCCTCCTGAGGGGAACATGAATGTCTGTACTGATGGTTGTGGCAATCCATCCAATATTTAGTCAATATATTGAGATATTTCACTCAGAACCACAAATGTCATTCTCAGAGCGGTGCTACAGAAAAAGTCAGAGATCATCAAAGTCATGAGGAGTCATCGTCCCAGAACCTGAATGTCCGTATAACACTTTGTTCCAACTTTGTTGGGGACATTAGACTCTGAGAAAAGCTGGTTCTTGATAAGTGCGCTGGAGAAACTCTTTAAGTTTGTTCTTTGGGGAACTGGAAGCAACAAAAACAGCATATTTAAGTCACACCTTGCAGCACTTTTAGTGATTTGAACAGCCGTTTTATGTTTAATGACACTAATGTAAATGCCAACTAAGCTGAATGTGATTTTTTTATCTTGTTTAAACTGAACAGCTGATCGTCACCACTAGCTTACACTGTACACAGTTACACATCTTAATGTTTGTTGGCAAGAATCCCTGTTTTTAATAAGTAACTCAACGTAATGCTTTGCCAAGTCCAAGCTTTTTAAATTAGGGACCTGACACAAATGCAAGTTTAACATTTTAGTTAAACTCTACAGCGCTCCTAACACAGTTGGTGTCTGGTCATAACTCACAAAAAAGTTTTTAATATGTAGCTGTTTCTGTGCTGAACTATCTTAAATCATAGCTCTTTTTAGTAATTAATACGTTGGTTACACGCATGGAAACAAAGTAAGCATTAAGCCTGAGCAGAGAGTTCACCATTCCAAAGAGAAAACTAGTTCTTGGTACCAGAAGGTTCTATCTGAATAAGCCCATTTAAAAATGTTGTTGGATTTCTATATTATATTTTCGGATTCCTGTTATTAAAAGAGGACTATTTTCACTATCAAAGATGTAAAAACTTTGAATCTGAATATCTCAAAACCAGGATCGCAGGGAGAACCACACAATTCCATTAATTTTTGAATCCATCTCCAATGCAAGACAAAAGATAGATACAGAACATATTTTACGTGTGTGTGTGTGCGTGTGTTTATTCAATCATCAGTTCTCTTTTATTATTTTCAGTTGTGCGTGCGGCGCTGCGTGCTGGCTGTGCAAATGCTTATTTAAGGTGCATGCCTGTGTGTGTGTGTCACCGTGTATGTATAGGCCTACATGCATACATGGCTTGGTGTCTGCAGTATAATTTAAGCCTCTTCATGCCGCATTATTGACTTGTATGTTAAGTCCTGCTCGCTCTGCTTATTACAAAGCTGGACATCAGGCCTCTCTCTCAAAGAAGTGGGGGAGTGTGTTAGCTTGTAAAGGCATCGGAGATAAATACACAGCGGAAAAAGTTATTTAAATAAAATGTACTGTGTCCTATTATTGGAAAACAAATCAATAAAAAGATGGAAGATTCGATATGCAGTGTGTTATTTGTATTTGACATGCAGCACTGTACACGATACTGCCATAACGGCACCACGATTCACAGATTTGAAGACGATTTAAAGTCTTGAATAATGTTTTAGAGCAGTTTCAGGTCACATTAGGTAAGGTGAATAGCATGTGCACAAGCAAAACTGGATGGAAAAAAGTGGCGCTTTACATTCACATCCACAGTTTTCAGTTGTTGCAGCACTGAGAGGAAGAGAAAAAAAAATCATGTTCTTCACCATTCTCAAGTGCCAATTATGCATGCAGCAATGCTAACGTATTGCCATCCAGTAGTTCTGACCAAAGTATTACTTCAAATAAACATTCCGTTTCCCAGTGCCGGACTTTGTGAGTAAATGGAAGGGAGCGGGAACAGGGCGGTTTTCTCCCGTGCTGATTGGGTGCAGATGTGAGCTCCAGTCTGGGTTTGGTTAAAGTCCCGCTGCCAGGAATATTCGTTACAATTCAATAAATAGAGCTGTTAGGAGCAAGGCATTTCCTTGTCACCATGTCAAGGTTTCAGAGCGGATGTTTCACATTGGGTGTATCTAATACTTAGCCTGTACTCTCAGCTTGATATAAAACACTGTAACTCAAGAACGCTGCTATTGAGAAGCCGCAGGGGAGCATTAAAGCATGTATCTGAACTTGAATTTAGACTCTGATTTACAGATGGATGTATGAGACGAGAACTAACATGAGTTTTTTGAATGGTGACACGCAGAATTTCTGACCTCATATACCATGCATTTAGACAATATTTAGACGAGATGCAGAAACAATCCAGTGACGTGCAAATGAATACAATTGTTTTTGGGTTCAACTTATCTTGATTATCTATGAGCACATGGTATTATACTAAGAAATTTAGAATTTTTACCCGACAAGGACAACCAAGACTATATTATTTGGGATCCATTAAAGATGCCAAACAGAAAGCCAAGCTGCTGCTTTCATTAAATGAAAATAAATGCTATGTTATTTTTGGCACCTCTGGCACATTGCAGAACACGAATAGTCATATTTACTATGCATTGCAAGGGGTACATGCAATGTATTAAATATCGTACAGTATATTGTGTTTAATGTAATTTATTTTTGCCATCAAACAAAACTATATCATGTGTGATCATCGAGGTGAACACCACCATCCTATTCCCAACTATGCATAATGTCCATTCGCTTGTCATTCATAAGAAAGTGGTCTTATATGTAATTCCCTCATAATAAAAGCATTAAGCATTTATCTTTCTGCTACAGATAATAATACGGCGTTAAGCTATTTAACTATTATAATGTGAAACTATTCAGTAATCGCTGAGAAGATTTGAATGTTCACCTTGAGCATCCAGCGCTTTTCCAAAGCCCACATCTGTATTCACGTATTCAATTCGTATTGGAATTCGGCGCAGTAAAGAAATACTTGCTTATTGCAATTGATGCAATTTAAAGACTTGCAAACGTACCTTTTACCTCTCTAAAAATCCAAGATGACACCACTAGGTGTGATTGTTCATTTATTTTTACAAAGCACGTGTGCGGATGAAGTAAAATGCCGCACACTGGGCGTGCAGGTGGAGGATTTAAGTGTGTCTTCGTCTTCAGCCACCTTACGTCCTCACCTCTTCTATTGCTCCTTCACAGCTCCCTTTCACTAATCTACCTTTTACTTTTCCTCCACTCCCCTCTTTTCTCTCCTCCCCTGTGCCCATCTGGGAGGCGATCAAATCATCGTATGGAGAAATCCTGGTGATCCAAGAGGGCCAGGCAGAAAGGTCACGGAGAGAGTCCGTAAAATGGATGAAGCCTAATGATTAGCTCAACCTTTACCTAATCAATAATCATTTATCCAACAATATCACCGGCAGCCATAGCCCCATTTGCCATTAACCTCAGCGGTGAGGAGAGAGGCAGTATTGTTTCCTCTGGCAGCTTTACGGCACTCAGATGAGTGGTAGCGGCCGGGATGGAAGCTTAAGGTTGAATCTCGATGGCTCCGATCCTATTAAGGGACTGTAGGTATTTTAGCGTTACAGTGTCATATAATTACCCTTTTGAATGATTGACTGTGACACCGGCTGTTGAAATAGTGGAGCAGGACGAGCTTTTTATTTAAGGATATAATGATAAAAAGCTGTCTTATTTACGTGATCTTAATTATTGGCTGCACTATCGAAATGATGTTGAAAAATAAATTATATATTTTTTTACAGAACGTTTTGTTTTGTTTTTTTCACCTCCTGGAGACAAAAATGTTTTGCTTCTTTGCTGCAGTTTTAAAGAAAGAAAATAAATAATATTTGTGTATGTCTCATTCAGCTTTTTACAGCCGAAAAAGCTGCAACCTCCCCACACACACTCCCTCTTTCTTTCCCTCTCACACACACATCCAGCAGAAGCAGCGGCTGTCTCCTCTGTGTCTCTCCATGATGCCATCTTCGTCATAACCTCTCCCTCTTTATTGCCTTTAATGACTCCCCCTCTCCTTTCATTAATTCTTTATCGATTCTTCCTGACGTTGCCTGAATTATTTTCCAATTACAGCAAATAAAAGAAAAGGAAAATCCATTGAAAATACATGCCTGTGTGTGTGTGTGTGTGAGAGAGTGTGTGTGTGTGTGTGTGTTTGTGTCTGTGTGAGAGAATGTGTGTGTGTGTGTGCGTGCGTGTGTGTGTGTGTGTGTCTGTGTGAGAGAGTGTGTGTGTGTGTCTGTGTGTGTGTGTGTGTGTGTGTGTGTGTGAGAGAGAGAGTGTGTGTGTGTGTGTGTGTGTCTGTGTAAGAGAGTGTGTGTGTGTGTGTCTGTGTGCGTGCGTGCGTGCGTGCGTGCGTGCGTGTGTGTGCGTGTGTGTGTTTGTGTGTGTATGTGTGTGCGTGTGTGTGTATGTGTGTGCGTGCATGTGTGGGTGCGTGTGTGTGTGTGTGTGTGGGTGCGTGTGTGTGTGTGTGCAGTTATGTAGCTCCACTAACATTTAACTCACTGCGCACAGACAGTAGATACCTACACATGTCTACGAGTGCTTAAGGTTATTTTAAGGGCTACCATTTTGTGCACGATCTTGTAGAAATTCGTAGCATTTTTATTTATTTTTTGCCGTCAAACACACACTTTCAGAGACACATTCATGCATGCACACACACACGCACACACACACACAGAGACGAGGCAGAATGTGAATGTGACGGCAGAGGAAGAGTGGTAAAAGGTCACAGGAAGCTAATGGCTCCAGCTATCTTACATGGAATAAGTTCAGACACTTTGGACAGGTTTGTGTGTGTGAGGAGTAGGGGCCGGACGTGAGCGGAAAACAACACACTGGCAGGCTTCCACACACACACACACACACACACGGAGAATTCACAAGGGCAAACACACGCATACACACACAGATACATATTACGCATAAAGTGTTTGCGCCACACCAGAAACTACAGAATCTTTTAATATGCTGTTTTGATAGCGTGAGCGATGCTCCCGACACCAGATAGAGCCAGTCGCAGAATTAGCCTCAGAGGTCCATCAGATGGCTCTGGTTAATACCCACAGGTCATTAACTACAACAATTATTCACTTTCATATCGCAGACACATATCGACTCTTGTTTTTAACGCCTCGGCCCGCTTTGTCTGATAATGCGCCCAAAAGGCTCAATGGGAAAAATAAAGCACATGTATTGACCATGTGCGTGCTCTTTGTGAGTGTATTGGCGATGGAAATAGATGTTTTACCTTGCATGGGAATCTTGAATTGTTTATTATGGGCTGCGCACCAGCCCCTCTGTTGTCCAATTAGATCATATTACTCTGAGGCAGTGTCGGACAAAGTGATGGTTAATGATGTAAAACATGATTCGCATGATTCAAATACACAAGGCACAAGCGTGCAGGTTTTTTTTACACTTTCAGTCACATTTGTCTCATGCCTTTGAAATGAGCAGCAGGAGGAAATTAAATTAACGTCCATTATGCACTTACCTGAGAAGTGTTTTGTTGTTCTGTTTTTGCAAATGAGAGCCATATGTTTATCTGCTCTGTATATGTGTGTGTGCGCCACAATGTTCTGACCTCTTACTCCAAACTGTCCGTGTGCTTGCATGTCCACACCACCGCGCACCCTGCCTTTGCAAGTGTGTGCTTCTAAATGTGTCCCTGAGTGTGTGTTTGTGCGTGCGTGTGTGTGTGTGTGTGTGTGTGTGTGTGTGTGTGTGTGTGTCCCGACCTCTCCTGCCCTCTCTCTCTCTTCTATCCCTCCTTTGAGAGTGTGTGTGATATACAGTGCTCTAATTGTCAGGTCTGGCCCCCACATTCCTCGCCTCGACCAGCCTACCAACACTGTGTCACTTTAACAACCGCAAATTATCACTGCGATGGAGATCTCGGCTTCACAGAGGCTCTACGCGAATATAGATAAATTTCCTTCAATAAATTGCCCCCTCCACCCATACACACACACACACACACACACACGCGCACACACACATGCACACGCACATGCACACACACACAACTTACTACCTGTCTACGGTGCTCTCTGACTGACATTTTTACCACAACATTATTGCGTCTGCCTCAAGATGGGAGACTGCACCAAATGTAGCTAAAGTATCCGCCAAAAAGGGGATGAGGTGATGCAGCCGCCTGGTGTCATTCGACCAGGGTTATTGATTTTCAGAGAGCCGAGCGGGATCGGAGCAGGTTTCCCATAAAGTCGGCGGCCACGGCGACAGCAGACAGGGGACGAGGACAGGGCACAAAGAGGACGATAATACGTATACATGTCTGGTGACTGGGGATGTTTTTTTTTTCATAACATCTGTTTTTACTTAATCTCTGCTCAGGCTACAAGATGCTTCATCTTGCACAAATGCACCCGATCCTTTTTTAGTTGGAGTCTATCCAAAGAGGATGTGTTTCATTTATTCCTTTTGTGGCTGCATGAAAACTTCTGTAGAGACAATAAAGTTACTTTTCTTTTCGGTAAAAGCATTCTCTGTCCCGAATTAAACATCCAAGTGGAATACAGCTGATATCCTAAATGTATTATTACGAATGGTGAAAAAAAAAAAAAAAAAGTCATTACCAAACTGGACCATTAGATCCCAGCCTGCCATGTGGTTCATTTTTATATCAGCACTAAACAAAAATAATTCCAACCACCCAATCGGATGCAGCCTAAATACTTCAGCATGGCCGAGCAAGCGAAGCAGTCATCTTCTCCGGCGGACGGGATGCCACGTAAGTGTTTCAGTCTGTCTTTATAGAAGTCCAGGCCAGCTCCGCTAAAGGCTCAGCCAGGACCGGGGGTTCAGCATAATGAAAGGCAGATTGAAAAAGGCTCTTGATTGATTTCCTACATCTTGATTTGATATCCTGAATTAATTATTTGAACTTGAATAATATATAAAGGGGAAAAATAAATGGAGAACACTCGGGGGAAACAAGGAGAGCGCTTCATCGCGGCCGCCGTCGCTGCAGAGGCTGCTGCATGGATACTGTATCTATTGGTTAATCTTATCCCCTCTTGCTCTGGAGGAAAGTGTGTGTGGTGTGCATACGTGTGTGTGTTGCAGCTTAGTTTGTGTGTGTGTCTGTGTGTGTGTGTGTGTGTGTGTGTGTGTGTGTGGCAGGGAAAGAAAATGAAAGTTTGTGTGGTTGATTGAAGGCAGCTCCATACAAAAATGGTTAATGTTTTGAAATTGTTAATTAACGGGTGTAAAGTAGTTATTTATATATTGTGTTGTCACATAGAGAAATTATCACACCACATTTAGAACCCAATTGGAAAAGAAAAGCAAAATATGGGAGAAAAAAAAATAAGATAGTTTTGAGTAAAATGTTGGGACTTATTGTCATAGCATTGTTCATTAAAACACAAGTTTTCTATTGCTCGCAGGGCTATCATGTTTTAGGTTGTTGAAATATACTTGGCCATACCTAAATACTTATATCTCCACATTATTACATCTTTATTTTAACAATGGCTCAAATAACAATGTAAAGGTGTCACTCATGGCGATAAACCCTGAGAGAGCTAGAATGGCGCTCGGACAGAGCAAACTTTCCCCAAGGCCAATGGTGCATTCACAATGGTGCATTCACATGCTACTCATGTTGTTGGCCTATGTTATTGTGTAGCGTGTTTCCCATATTTATAACACTATCTATAACGAAGAGCAAAGGAAACAGATCGGGGTAATGAAAAGGGTACCAAATCTTTTGCTGAGCTTTTGTTCCGACTTAAAGGTGTGTGAATATTCCCTTTCAGGAACACATTTTTCCGATTATTCCGACACTGCATGAATGCAGCACAACTGCATCAGCTCTGTGATTCGGATTCTAGACAAACACACAAACAAAGCCGAAAACCTTGGTGCAGGTAATTATCACCCAAGTCTGCAATTCCCCTCAGCTCTACGAACTGTTTTATTGTCTTTTAACTTGTTATTGCTTTTTTTACAATCCTAAATTTACTGTTTTGGTTCAGTCTCACGACTCTCATTAGCATAGTTTCAAACCACAGGAAGCTGTTTTCAGTGGGAAAAGCTTTGATGAACTGTACAGAATCTGCCCAGCACAACTATGGACGGACAACATAGTGGAGCATATAACAGCTAATAAATCTGATAAATCCCTCAGGAGTTGGTTCAGACCAAAATATAGCTAAATTGAGAGTGCATATTAGACTTCAATTTGTCAACTGACCAGACACTTCAAATATATAATAACAACTGCAATAAAGTTCTGTTTCTGCTGGATATGCAAACAGGGTATCGTTTTGTTACAGATTCACCAACCGCATCAGTAGTAAATAGTTAGTTAACTGAATTACAGAAAATGTGTTACAAAACTTCATCCATCCCTTTAGCAGATTGGAAATCAGGTTTTCTAGTAAAACCACCTTAAAATAATCACACTGTGTGTGTGTGTGTGTGTGTGACGCCTGACACCAGTTCTCTTATTGATAAAACAAGAAATGTAGTTTCTCCCAGCAATAAAATATTCTAAACAGAACAGAATCATCTGCATATATCTCATTTCCTAGTACAGGTGCTCAGCTCATTCTGTTGTGGCATCGGAGGAAGCATTAAACACTCTTCCTGCTCATCTTCTCCTCTCAGCCAGGGGAAAAGGGATAAAGGAAAGGTGAGAGATGCTGAGGGAGGGAGGGAAGCTATCAGCCGGGCTCAATTGGACAACTACACTCTGCCTTCCCTCACTGCCACCTATTTTCTTTTACCTCTTTCGCTGCTGACACCCAGATTATCCTATAGAAAGACAACTGCCATGCAGGTGCTGATTTACAGGGGGCTTGAACCAATCAATCTGAAAAGTTAAGATGAACAGTAAAGGCATCTCTGTGCTCTCACTCCCCTGTTCCCGCCTCCTCTTACTCACGTTCTATTGTCTCAATTTCCCTCCCGCTCTCCCTCCCTTTTTTTACTTTATATTTTAATCTAAGCGAGAAATGAAAGGGGAGGCCTTTAAATTTCATAGCCTCCAGAAAACTCTGGCAAGTATTCATTGTCGTTCTACTTTTCTCTTTCAACCTCTCGGCTGGAGGCCTCGGCTCGTCACATCTTTATATATGACACCCTGCTCTCAAATTGCCACTGACACCTTTAGATGAGCTGCACTGTGATCTCGGAATATGAAAACACCCCTGACATATTTTTCTTATTGACACACGCTGTAACAGAGATCAACCCGTGCACCGCCAGCCCGAGGCCTCACTCATCCCGGCACATTAAAAGCACCTACACCGAATGCACCCACAACTAAAACAGACATAATTAACTCGCTGGGTATTTTAGGATAATCGTTAGAACTTATGATAAATACTTTTTTTTTTCTCCTTCGACACAACCTGCTTTATGGCGAGGATCAGCAATGTCATGAAGAATGAGGCGCAGCTCTTAATCATCCGGGACAAATACACCATTAACTTTTGAATTCATTTCCTGAATCTGCATCGGCTATGGTAAACTCTTCCTCATTACGAAAGCAGATGCTTAAAAGCCAGACTGGATGGGATCAAAGGCCAGCGAGTGAGAGAGCGACCGGTTCCCTCGCTCGCTGCTTTCGCTCATTTTCATTATCATACACTGACTAAAACATCTATCGCATTATGCATTATCAGTTTAAAAGCTCCTCGTTTCTCCGGCCTCTTGAACACCTTTTCTGTATTGGATGATGTCATCATGGCCAAAGCCTTACGTCAAGTCCATCAAACCACCTGCACTAATTATGGCCACTCATACAAAGAGGAGTGTGTGTGTGTGTGTGTGTGTGTGTGTGTGTGTAGGTCTGCACGCACATACCAAAACACATGGTTGTGAACTATTTTCCGTTAGCAGCCATAGAGGGAAGCTATGCAGGACTACATATGTGTGTGCTGGGTAAAGGCCAGAGAGCCGAGGAGGCTGATGGTTTTCTCCAAACAAGAAAGATTGCTGAATCCCTGCCTCCTGGAGCAGGGGGGCCTGAGGGGGGGGGGCAGGGGGGTAGCGTAGTGATGCTGGGGATTCAGGTATATGGATGGCCTAGGGAGGTTTCCATCATTCATAAAGCACGGCCGCCGTACGCGCCCTGACGCCGAATTGATCTTGCAAAAGAAGCAGGGTGGCAGAGCGACCACTTCATTAGTCTCCCTGAGCTACAAATCACCTGCTAGTGCTGCGGCACTCAGAGGGACCACTGTTCCCAACACTACATTACTACAGCCTCAACAGTCTAAAGTGACCGACCGTTCACGCAGCCATTATGAGTGAGTTATGAAGCAATGCAAAAATATTCTCTATACATCCAGTATTACTGTGGGTCACAGTCAACACCGCTACGATAAATGTGCAAGCTTTAAGTACGCCATAATCCACAAAGCAAAAAGCCCTGCAGCCGGTGGCTCATTTAGTTTTTCTGCTATCAGTTTGTGCAACTGCCTCCCCTGGTGAATTCCTTTTCTTTCTTTTTTTTTTTTTAAGTATGAAAGCAACGTTCAAGATGGCAGTGAGATCACTTCTTTGAAACAAAGTAGTGATGTGATCCTTTCGATTGTAGTGGTATTGTATTCTGTGTTGCATGTCTATCACAAAAGAAAAGAAAAAAGTGACGAACAATACATGTATTTAAACTACAGGTGTCCCTGTGGAATAGATGATCTGATTAGATTTTTGCAGTGCATCCTTTTGCATATTAAGGAGGGGAAATAGTGAAGCATCAGGGGGCTCAAGTGCTTTTTTTTGTTTTAATCAGCTGTTTTTTTAAAACTACTTCTCAATTGGCTCGATTTTTTCAATAAAATGTGTTGAAAACCAGGCTACACAGGACACTGGATGTTTCTGAAGGACGGTATACATGCATGTTCCAGACGCTCCCTACACATTTCATTACTTTATTTAAGTCTTCTTTGTAATATTGTACAATAGTTACGAAAATAGTTTTTTTTAAATTTCACAGTTACTACCTACACCCTTCTCTCTCTCCCTCTCTCTCTCTCTCTTTCTCCCCTCCCCTCTTTCTCTCTCTATGAATTCAATGTAATTCAAATCAAAAGGGCTTTAATGGAATGGCAAACGTGTGTTTACAGTGCCAAAGTAAGTGTAAAAAAACGTTAACACATTTTTGGCAATCATGTTCAGGGGTGTGAAGAAAGGGCCAACTGACTACATGACTAGACTCTTTTTTGAAACCAAAAGTTATGCCTCAACATTTTTCATACACTCGTTCTCGTTTGAGAAACATTGTATCGCATCCATGGGTCTCTGTACACAATGGACATCTCGCGCACAACGAAGGATTGAAGAGAAAGATTTTTCTTTTCATTCATGAGTTTAGAGAGGGGGATTATCAAAGTAGCATGTGCTATGAACTCATAAAGAAAAAACCTGAAGGCTTGTGCTGATCACTCCTTTCCCACCATGACAACATCCCTAGAGCTACATTTACAGAATATGACAAAGAATAACAATGTGAAACCATTGTTGCTTCTCTCATTGGGGATTTAGGTTGGCTGAACAGCAGACGACTAAATCATTCACTACGACGTCAACATTACCACTTGTTTGGTCAAATACACCCGCCACTTTTCAGAAGTTTTCCGGGCTGGTGGGAATGGATGAGCGAATAAACACATCAAGGAACAAATGGTATCACGGTTCAGCAACAATACTTAGGTCACGCATACGCACAGCAAAGAGCTACACATTATTCTGTTGGAATAACAAAGGACTCATGCATTTGGATGTTTTATTTCAAGCTGAGTGAAAACAAGCACTTAAGCTTTCATTGAACATCATTACCTTGATTAGCTAATGCAGGTCAGAGGTGTTGCATTAGTATACATGAAGGGGAAAACTTACCAGACACTCTTAAAATTGTCCTGCCAGGAGCCTTATCCATTTGATGTTTCAAGGATGTTAAAACCAATGCCACAGTGATACTGGACGACCCAGAGGTGCAGAAAAAAAAAGATAATAAGACATTAATTGGAGAACCATCACTAGGAACTGATTTCGACACTCACATATTGCTATTCTACTAACTATCAGGTGACATAAAGTAGACAATCAACATTGCATTGTTTAACTAATGAAACGTTATAGACGGTGGTAAACCTGATACCACATTTAATCATGACCTGATAGCATTTTACGTAATGTATTTTCATGCATTTCTTTTCCCTCTATTTTCTCCCAATTTGGAATACCCCACTCCCTATAGACTCTGTTGACCTAGAGATGGCTCCAGCTGTGTGCTACTTCTGTGTATCTGCATGTCATATGGTATGACCAGCCACAGGCGTGGTGTAGAAGGTTCACATAGACACAGCAGGTCCAACCCACACAGTGCAGGTGTTCAGCAACAGGGTCAACAAACCCTCCCCGGCTTCACCCTCGCTCCTTATACACCCAACACAACACCCAAAGCAAATGTTGCAGACGTGGTACACATTTGCTGTATTAATAAGGTGCTCAGCATCATCATCATCATCCAAACCTGTCACCTACAAAATTACGTTATTACAACTAAATTGCATTTTCAATTAGGATTCAAAAGGAAACATATGTTCTCCCGGATTGCAGTCACAGTTTTAAACATGTGGTTAATGTTGTAAAGTAAGCAAAACAAAATTGCAACAAAACTACTTAGTTATGTGTAGGAAAAAGATCATGGTTTGGCTTGAAATGAGTTACGTCATTTAAGTTACGAAATGTAAATTTCAAAAAGGTAATGTTGACTTCTGATTTCGTGTCACGCGGGACACGAAACATGGTCTCATGGTGAAAGCCCCATCCATCCACCCCAATCTTCTCTCTCTCTCTCTCTCTCTCTCTTTTTTTTTTTTTTTGCTGTCTTGGTTTGACTAGTCATGTAGTCAGTTGGCCCTTTCTTCACGTCCCTGAACATGATTGCCATACTTTCTGCAAATCTACTCTTGAGACAAAGCTGCAGCTTGAAACATCACCCCCAATTGTAAATAACTTTTTTTCTCTTAGCTATAAACTACAGCTATAACTGTGGAGTAGTCATGATATTTGCCAGCCCAGTATCCCTAAGAGTTATGGGTGATTCCAGACCTCAAGATTTACGTCCAATGACAACTTTCAGTGTCCATGCAGAAAGTATGGAGGTTGGGATAGTGGATGGGAATGAAGCGCTTCAAACCTTTAAGCAAGAATCTGCACGAGGCCTCACAATTACAGTTTGGTTCTTTTTTTACAGTTTTTTTTTTAAAACATAACCACAATCTTTTTCTCAATCCTTCGCTGATCTTTCCCTTGACCATACCCTAGTTGTCCTGTACAGACATTGTAGAAAGGAAGACTTTTCAAAACGTTGGGGTTGAATGTTAAAATAAAAACATCATTAAAAGTATTCGAGGGTTCTGCACAATTGTCGAACATCAGTGTTGCAAGGTATGCATTTGCAAAAATATATTTGGAATGATAGCATTCTAATTGTGGTACAACATGACAAATATTTGGGAACATGATGATTTAAGATCAAACATTACATTTGCAACATTAAAAGCAAATGGCTTCAGCTATCTCCAAATAAATGTACACCTACAGTGGTTATTTGTTCAGGGTCTGATTCCACACAATCTAGGTAATAGTTCACTCTGGCACAATAATTTATAGTAAGAGTTTCAATTTAAAAATAACTTTTATATCAATCTGTTCAATATCACAGTGTTTGCTGAACACAGGGCTGCAGCAGGACTGTAACCACTTTGAATTACACTACCGCGCCACATAATTAGTCCAATATTCTCTTTATACTGGCAGGCTCAGAGTAATGATGCCAAGCAGTCACAGGGAAGATGGAACATTCACTAAGGACTTGGTTTATGATCTCTGAGGAGGTAACTTCTCAGAGGCAGGGCAGAGCGAAAACAAAGTGCGAAGGCCTTCCATGTACACAAATCTTGTCAATGGTAATTGATTGCTGCTGGTCACCCGCACAGGACCCGGGACGAAATCAAGTGGCTTCTCCATAAAACAATGTCAAATATTGATGATATTTCTCTTCCCTGCCTCTAGAATGAATAGCCTCATCCTCCCTGTAGTTTTGATTAATGTTTGTTATTGCCTTCCCCTCTTGTTGTCTTTCTGTTGTCATTTTCACCAGCTGCATGCTGGGATGAAGCAGTGGTATTTTTCTACATTTTTTACCACTTCACTGCAACCAAAACCAGCACTGTCGTAATATAATTGCTGACCTAACTTCATGTTAATGTGAGCTGAATTTCAACAAAACTTTTGTTTTCCATGATAAATCTGTGTGTGTTTCAAGGGTGAAATTTGAATAACTTGCTGCCAAGTGCTCGGTCTTGCCCGTGTCTTTTAAAGGCTGATGTCCTTTTTTTGTTATGACAGTCTTCTCCCTCAAACAAGACACAAAAGACATGATGCCATGCCACAAACACAGTTTTACCACCACAGAGGCAAAATGCATTTGAGACATTTGACTTTGAAATACACAAAGTGAATTCAATGCCTCTCTGGCTCCTCTCTGCCTTTTTTCCCTGTTTCATATGTCAACATCTCTCTCAAACAAACTATTCTCCCCCCTCTTATTGTCTGTTTAAACTTGCATGCCCCCCCACAGCCTTCCACACTCTATTCCCTCAACTGTCAGTGCGAGAGGTCTAAAAGCTCGTCTGGTCCACTGTTTCACATCAGAAACGGTTTGTGTGTTTGTCAGTTCTGGGTCTCCGGGAGAATGAAACGAGACAGACAGAGATAGAGAGAAACAACATATGGAGTTTATGATGAATGTCGGAGGGGACAGTGTATATTTTCTGTGATGATGGGGGAGTGGGCATACTAAATATGACACACACACACACACACACACACAAAACCAGACCAGTAGAGACACACACGCAGACATTCTGACAGACCCTGTCTGACTTGTGCAGCTTAACAAATGCATCAGAAGGATAGGCATCAATTATTCAATCCTCTTGGTTTGGAAAAGTGCGTGTCTGTGTGTGTTTGTGCACACATTGGGGGGTTGGGGGTTGGGGGTTGGGGGTTGGGGGGGGGGTGTCTCAAACAAGTCCCTCAAGGTTAGGCCCATTTGGAAAAGGATGCCGAGCTAAACGCCAGACAGCGGCGATACTGGTCCAAGGGGAATTTGGACTCCGGGAATGGAACGTTTTGCACAGTGGCAGAGGCTCATATTGTACTGACCCTGTATTTGAAACATGAAAGACACAGTGACAGTATCCAATCACCATTATTTTTTTTTACTAAAAATTACTATTGCCTCCATGGTCAAAAAGATTACAAAAGATTACGTTATAATGAGCAGTGTACTGTTACATCATCATTGGTGAGGTGTAGTGTGTCACGTGATAATTCAAATCTGCAGAGTCGGCATGGCATTTTGGGATTTTCAGGAAAATGTCATATGACCTGGCTTTCCTGAAAACATCAGTCATGGCAGGAACGATGGTCAACTAATGAAGTATGCAAACTCCTTGCTAGAAATGGTATTCACACACACTTCTCTGGCCTTTACACACAAGACATCCGCTGTACACGCACAGCACAACCACTGTCGCATAATTTTCTTTGTTGCTTTTTGTTTCTTTTGTGTTTTTCTTTTAATATATCAGGTATATTTCCCTTTCTTTTTTTTTAAAGTATTGTGATTAGTTGGCATAGACCCCACTGCTGTACGTGTGATAATAACACAAACTAAATAATAATAATAACAATATCTGGAAAATACTCAAATTATTTCCTTCATTTCATTTATTTTCTCCTTTACTATTGACCTTATTAAATTCTAATATTTCGAAAAGTATTTAAGCGGTAACCCTGGGCCTGCACATTTGATGAAGGTTAAATGACCATAAAGCGTTGTTGTTATAAAAACTCTATCTTTTATAAGTGATGAACAGAGCAGTAAGGTGAATCGCAAGGAAACTGTCATGCATACAGCTTTATACATAATATTGAATCATCAAGTTATCTTCAATCTACCCATTGTGCAGCACACTGTTAGTTATACATTGTGAGTACACAGCTGAAAAACAGCAATCTTTTCTTTTCTTTTTTGAGTACAAGCTGATATAAAGTCTTTACGAAATTCCAGATGTTCAAAAGATTTCTCTCAGTGCAGAAGACTTTCTTGATTCTACAGATGGCATTGATGATTGCTTTACAGAGGAGTAGTGTATTCCACATTACTGTGGTAGGATTTTTAACAAATTCAGTAAAAAAAAAAAAAAAAAAAAAAGCTGCAATAAAAGGCATATAGTTTTCCTCTTCTGTGCTTTGTGGCCACCTCTTTGCTACATTTGTTCAATATCCTTATAGAACAACATATTATGGTGACACAGTATTTGAGACTGTATTGTAGTGCATTACCATGGACTGTATTTAAATATGGACGACATGACAACTCCCCAAAAGTGAAGCCAAAACATATCGGTCGCCCCCTGGTGGCTGTTTGTATTATAGGTAATAAATCCCACCCCCTTCATGTTATCGGATGCGACTTGGGCCAAACAGAAAATTGAAAGTACAGGTCAAAAATGTTTTTACAAAGACAATTTTTGTCTTTATAAGTATTTCTTCTAATGCTGACGTATGTTCAAGTGTTAATTTTTCTGATAAGTAATTTGATGTTACAAAATGGGGACAAAATGGGGACAAGACGTCGTTATTGACTGCTATAGCTGTGATTTACAGCTGACGTAGTCTCAGAGCCGGAGGTTGGGGAATTATACGTAGAGTAGGAACGTAGGAACGGAGTATAAAGATTTAGATTCAAAGAAACTGTATGTATAGTATGATATCTAATACAGTTTACCAACATTTCCACTGGTTAGCCAGCACTGTTGGCCCGGCGTGCGTTTAAGTGTTGTCTGTGTCATAGAATGTGTGCGATATTATGGTCAGTTGTTATCTCTTTCTAGCCAAAAAGCTACCATGGTGCTAACGTAGCAGCAAGTTAGCTCATATAAGGCTTGGCTGTGCTTGGCTTGTGATTGGCTCGGGCGGCTGCAAGGGTGGGATTTCGATACTGCGGCTCCAGCCCCCCAATCACTACTGCAGACAGTTCTGATTCCAAACCCAATGATGACCAATGATATATATATATATATATATATATATATATATATATATATATATATA